>CM055124.1:318660294-318939269 GCA_029206835.1 Rana muscosa | reverse complement strand
GACCCTGAGAGAGAAACACACAATACAGACAGGAGCTCCTCCCACAAACCCCCCCCCAATCTCCGAGGACCACCTCCTCCCCCGTCATCCAATCCCAACACTCCATTCCGACCCTGAGAGAGAAACACACAATACAGACAGGAGCTCCTCCCACAAATCCCCCCCCCCCAATCTCCGAGGACCACCTCCTCCCCGTCATCCAATCCCGACACTCCATTCCGACCCTGAGAGAGAAACACACAATACAGAGGAGCTCCTCCCACAAATCCCCCCCCCAATCTCCGAGGACCACCTCCTCCCCGTCATCCAATCCCGACACTACTCCATTCCGACCCTGAGAGAGAAACACACAATACAGAGGAGCTCCTCCCACAAATCCCCCCCCCAATCTCCGAGGACCACCTCCGCCCCATCATCCAATCCCGACACTCCATTCCGACCCTGAGAGAGAAAACACACAATACAGAGGAGCTCCTCCCACAAATCCCCCCCCCCCCAATCTCCGAGGACCACCTCCTCCCCGTCATCCAATCCCGACACTCCATTCCGACCCTGAGAGAGAAACACACAATACAGAGAGGAGCTCCTCCCACAAATCCCCCCCCCCAATCTCCGAGGACCACCTCCTCCCCGTCATCCAATCCCGACACTCCATTCCGACCTGAGAGAGAAACACACAATACAGACAGGAGCTCCTCCCACAAACCCCCCCCAATCTCCGAGGACCACCTCCGCCCCATCATCCAATCCCAACACTCCATTCCGATCCTGAGAGAGAAACACACAATACAGAGAGGAGCTCCTCCCACAAATCCCCCCCCCCCCCCCCAATCTCCGAGGACCACCTCCTCCCCATCATCCAATCCCAACACTCCATTCCGACCCTGAGAGAGAAACACACAATACAGAGGAGCTCCTCCCACAAATCCCCCCCCCAATCTCCGAGGACCACCTCCTCCCCGTCATCCAATCCCGACACTCCATTCCGACCCTGAGAGAGAAACACACAATACAGACAGGAGCTCCTCCCACAAATCCCCCCCCCAATCTCCGAGGACCACCTCCTCCCCGTCATCCAATCCCAACACTCCATTCCGACCCTGAGAGAGAGACACACAATACAGAGGAGTTCCTCCCACAAATCCCCCCCCCCAATCTCCGAGGACCACCTCCGCCCCGTCATCCAATCCCAACACTCCATTCCGACCCTGAGAGAGAGACACACAATACAGAGGAGCTCCTCCCACAAATCCCCCCCCCAATCTCCGAGGACCACCTCCGCCCCGTCATCCAATCCCAACACTCCATTCCGACCCTGAGAGAGAAACACACAATACAGAGGAGCTCCTCCCACAAATCCCCCCCCCAATCTCCGAGGACCACCTCCTCCCCGTCATCCAATCCCAACACTCCATTCCGACCCTGAGAGAGAGACACACAATACAGACAGGAGCTCCTCCCACAAATCCCCCCCCCCCCAATCTCCGAGGACCACCTCCTCCCCGTCATCCAATCCCGACACTCCATTCCGACCCTGAGAGAGAAACACACAATACAGACAGGAGCTCCTCCCACAAATCCCCCCCCCCAATCTCCGAGGACCACCTCCTCCCCGTCATCCAATCCCAACACTCCATTCCGACCCTGAGAGAGAGACACACAATACAGACAGGAGCTCCTCCCACAAATCCCCCCCCCCCCAATCTCCGAGGACCACCTCCTCCCCGTCATCCAATCCCGACACTCCATTCCGACCCTGAGAGAGAAACACACAATACAGACAGGAGCTCCTCCCACAAATCCCCCCCCCAATCTCCGAGGACCACCTCCTCCCCGTCATCCAATCCCGACACTCCATTCCGACCCTGAGAGAGAAACACACAATACAGACAGGAGCTCCTCCCACAAATCCCCCCCCCCCCAATCTCCGAGGACCACCTCCTCCCGTCATCCAATCCAACACTCCATTCCGACCCTGAGAGAGAGACACACAATACAGAGGAGTTCCTCCCACAAATTCCCTCCCCCAATCTCCGAGGACCAACCTCCGCCCCGTCATCCAATCCCAACACTCCATTCCGACCCTGAGAGAGAAACACACAATACAGAGGAGCTCCTCCCACAAATCCCCCCCCCAATCTCCGAGGGACCACCTCCTCCCCGTCATCCAATCCCGACACTCCATTCCGACCCTGAGAGAGAAACACACAATACAGACAGGAGCTCCTCCCACAAATTCCCCCCCCCCCCCAATCTCCGAGGACCACCTCCTCCCCGTCATCCAATCCCGACACTCCATTCCGACCCTGAGAGAGAAACACACAATACAGAGAGGAGCTCCTCCCACAAATCCCCCCCCCCCCCCAATCTCCGAGGACCACCTCCTCCCCGTCATCCCATCCCAACACTCCATTCCGACCCTGAGAGAGAAGCACACAATACAGAGGAGCTCCTCCCACAAATCCCCCCCCAATCTCCGAGGACCACCTCCTCCCCGTCATCCAATCCCGACACTCCATTCCGACCCTGAGAGAGAAACACACAATACAGAGGAGCTCCTCCCACAAATCCCCCCCCCCCAATCTCCGAGGACCACCTCCTCCCCGTCATCCAATCCCGACACTCCCATTCCGACCCTGAGAGAGAAACACACAATACAGAGGAGCTCCTCCCACAAATCCCCCCCCCCCAATCTCCGAGGACCACCTCCTCCCCGTCATCCATCCCGACACTCCATTCCGACCCTGAGAGAGAAACACACAATACAGAGGAGCTCCTCCCACAAATCCCCCCCCCAATCTCCGAGGACCACCTACTCCCCGTCATCCAATCCCGACACTACCATTCCGACCCTGAGAGAGAAACACACAATACAGACAGGAGCTCCTCCCACAAATCCCCCCCCCAATCTCCGAGGACCACCTCCTCCACGTCATCCAATCCCGACACTCCATTCCGACCCTGAGAGAGAAACACACAATACAGACAGGAGCTCCTCCCACAAATCCCCCCCCCCAATCTCCGAGGACCACCTCCGCCCCGTCATCCAATCCCGACACTCCATTCCGACCCTGAGAGAGAAACACACAATACAGACAGGAGCTCCTCCCACAAATCCCCCCCCCCCAATCTCCGAGGACCACCTCCGCCCCGTCATCCAATCCCGACACTCCATTCCGACCCTGAGAAAGAAACACACAATACAGACAGGAGCTCCTCCAACAAATCCCCCCCCCCCCAATCTCCGAGGACCACCTCCTCCCCGTCATCCAATCCCGACCCTGAGAGAGAAACACACAATACAGACAGGAGCTCCTCCCACAAATCCCCCCCCCCCAATCTCCGAGGACCACCTCCTCCCCGTCATCCAATCCCGACACTCCATTCCGACCCTGAGAAAGAAACACACAATACAGAGGAGCTCCTCCCACAAATTCCCCCCCCCAATCTCCGAGGACCACCTCCTCCCCGTCATCAATCCCGACACTCCATTCCGACCCTGAGAGAGAAACACACAATACAGAGGAGCTCCTCCCACAAATCCCCCCCCCAATCTCCGAGGACCACCTCCTCCCCGTCATCCAATCCCGACACTCCATTCCGACCCTGAGAGAGAGACACACAATACAGAGAAGCTCCTCCCACAAATCCCCCCCCCCAATCTCCGAGGACCACCTCCTCTCCGTCATCCAATCCCGACACTCCATTCCGACCCTGAGAGAGAGACACACAATACAGAGGAGCTCCTCCCACAAATCCCCCCCCAATCTCCGAGGACCACCTCCTCCCCGTCATCCAATCCCGACACTCCATTCCGACCCTGAGAGAGAAACACACAATACAGACAGGAGCTCCTCCCACAAATCCCCCCCCCCCCAATCTCCGAGGACCACCTAAACCCGGCATCCAATCCCGACACTCCATTCCGACCCTGAGAGAGAAACACACAATACAGAGGAGCTCCTCCCACAAATCCCCCCCCCCAATCTCCGAGGACCACCTCCGCCCCGTCATCCAATCCCAACACTCCATTCCGACCCTGAGAGAGAAACACACAATACAGAGGAGCTCCTCCCACAAATCCCCCCCCCCAATCTCTGAGGACCACCTAAACCCGGCATCCAATCCCAACACTCCATTCCGACCCTGAGAGAGAAACACACAATACAGAGGAGCTCCTCCCACAAATCCCCCCCCCAATCTCCGAGGACCACCTCCTCCCCGTCATCCAATCCCCGACACTCCATTCCGACCCTGAGAGAGAAACACACAATACAGACAGGAGCTCCTCCCACAAATCCCCCCCCCCAATCTCCGAGGACCACCTCCTCCCCGTCATCCAATCCCGACACTCCATTCCGACCCTGAGAGAGAAACACACAATACAGACAGGAGCTCCTCCCACAAATTCCCCCCCCCCCAATCTCCGAGGACCACCTCATCCCCGTCATCCAATCCCAACACTCCATTCCGACCCTGAGAGAGAAACACACAATACAGAGAGGAGCTCCTCCCACAAATCCCCCCCCCCAATCTCCGAGGACCACCTCCTCCCCGTCATCCATTCCCGACACTCCATTCCGACCCTGAGAGAGAAACACACAATACAGAGGAGCTCCTCCCACAAATCCCCCCCCCAATCTCCGAGGACCACCTCCTCCCCGTCATCCAATCCCGACACTCCATTCCGACCCTGAGAGAGAAACACACAATACAGACAGGAGCTCCTCCCACAAATCCCCCCCCCCCAATCTCCGAGGACCACCTCCTCCCCGTCATCCAATCCCGACACTCCATTCCGACCCTGAGAGAGAAACACACAATACAGAGGAGCTCCTCCCACAAATCCCCCCCCCAATCTCCGAGGACCACCTCTCCCCGTCATCCAATCCCGACACTCCATTCCGACCCTGAGAAAGAAACACACAATACAGACAGGAGCTCCTCCCACAAATCCCCCCCCCCCAATCTCCGAGGACCACCTCCTCCCCGTCATCCAATCCCGACACTCCATTCCGACCCTGAGAGAAACACACAATACAGAGGAGCTCCTCCCACAAATCCCCCCCCCAATCTCCGAGGACCACCTCCTCCCCGTCATCCAATCCCGACACTCCATTCCGACCCTGAGAGAGAAACACACAATACAGACAGGAGCTCCTCCACAAATCCCCCCCCCCCCAATCTCCGAGGACCACCTCCTCCCCGTCATCCAATCCCGACACTCCATTCCGACCCTGAGAGAGAAACACACAATACAGACAGGAGCTCCTCCCACAAATCCCCCCCCCCCAATCTCCGAGGACCACCTCCTCCCCGTCATCCAATCCCGACCCTGAGAGAGAAACACACAATACAGACAGGAGCTCCTCCCACAAATCCCCCCCCCCCCCCAATCTCCGAGGACCACCTCCTCCCCGTCATCCAATCCCGACACTCCATTCCGACCCTGAGAGAGAAACACACAATACAGAGGAGCTCCTCCCACAAATCCCCCCCCCAATCTCCGAGGACCACCTCCTCCCCGTCATCCAATCCCAACACTCCATTCCGACCCTGAGAGAGAAACACACAATACAGACAGGAGCTCCTCCCACAAATCCCCCCCCCCAATCTCCGAGGACCACCTCCTCCCCGTCATCCAATCCCGACACTCCATTCCGACCCTGAGAGAGAAACACACAATACAGACAGGAGCTCCTCCCACAAATCCCCCCCCCCCAATCTCCGAGGACCACCTCCTCCCCGTCATCCAATCCCGACACTCCATTCCGACCCTGAGAGAGAAACACACAATACAGACAGGAGCTCCTCCCACAAATCCCCCCCCCCGATCTCCGAGGACCACCTCCTCCCCGTCATCCAATCCCGACACTCCATTCCGACCCTGAGAGAGAAACACACAATACAGACAGGAGCTCCTCCCACAAATCCCCCCCCCCAATCTCCGAGGACCACCTCCTCCCCGGCATCCAATCCCGACACTCCATTCCGAACCTGAGAGAGAAACACACAATACAGAGAGGAGCTCCTCCCACAAATCCCCTCCCCAATCTCCGAGGACCACCTCCTCCCCGTCATCCAATCCCGACACTCCATTCCGACCCTGAGAGAGAAACACACAATACAGAGAGGAGCTCCTCCCACAAATCCCCTCCCCAATCTCCGAGGACCACCTCCTCCCCGGCATCCAATCCCGACACTCCATTCCGAACCTGAGAGAGAAACACACAATACAGACAGGAGCTCCTCCCACAAATCCCCTCCCCAATCTCCGAGGACCACCTCCTCCCCGGTCATCCCAATCCCGACACTCCATTCCGACCCTGAGAGAGAAACACACAATACAGAGGAGCTCCTCCCACAAATCCCCCCCCCCCAATCTCCGAGGACCACCTCCTCCCCGTCATCCAATCCCGACACTCCATTCCGACCCTGAGAGAGAAACACACAATACAGAGAGGAGCTCCTCCCACAAATCCCCCCCCCCCCAATCTCCGAGGACCACCTCCTCCCCGTCATCCAATCCCGACACTCCATTCCGAACCTGAGAGAGAAACACACAATACAGAGAGGAGCTCCTCCCACAAATCCCCCCCCCCAATCTCCGAGGACCACCTCCTCCCCGTCATCCAATCCCAACACTCCATTCCGACCCTGAGAGAGAAACACACAATACAGACAGGAGCTCCTCCCACAAATCCCCGCCCCAATCTCCGAGGACCACCTCCTCCCCGTCATCCAATCCCGACACTCCATTCCGACCCTGAGAGAGAAACACACAATACAGAGAGGAGCTCCTCCCACAAATCCCCCCCCAATCTCCGAGGACCACCTCCTCCCCGTCATCCAATCCCGACACTCCATTCCGACCCTGAGAGAGAAACACACAATACAGACAGGAGCTCCTCCCACAAATCCCCCCCCCCCAATCTCCGAGGACCACCTCCTCCCCATCATCCAATCCCGACACTCCATTCCGACCCTGAGAGAGAGAAACACACAATACAGACAGGAGCTCCTCCCACAAATCCCCCCCCCAATCTCCGAGGACCACCTCCTCCCCGTCATCCAATCCCAACACTCCATTCCGACCCTGAGAGAGAAACACACAATACAGAGGAGCTCCTCCCACAAATCCCCCCCCCCAATCTCCGAGGACCACCTCCTCCCCGTCATCCAATCCCAACACTCCATTCCGACCCTGAGAGAGAAACACACAATACAGAGGAGCTCCTCCCACAAATCCCCCCCCCCCCAATCTCCGAGGACCACCTCCTCCCCGTCATCCAATCCCGACACTCCATTCCGACCCTGAGAGAAACACACAATACAGACAGGAGCTCCTCCCACAAATCCCCCCCCCCCAATCTCCGAGGACCACCTCCTCCCCGTCATCCAATCCCGACACTCCATTCCGACCCTGAGAGAGAAACACACAATACAGAGGAGCTCCTCCCACAAATCCCCCCCCCCCCAATCTCCGAGGACCACCTCCTCCCCATCATCCAATCCCGACACTCCATTCCGACCCTGAGAGAGAAACACACAATACAGAGGAGCTCCTCCCACAAATCCCCCCCCCAATCTCCGAGGACCACCTCCGCCCCGTCATCCAATCCCAACACTCCATTCCGACCCTGAGAGAGAAACACACAATACAGACAGGAGCTCCTCCCACAAACCCCCCCCCAATCTCCGAGGACCACCTCCTCCCCGTCATCCAATCCCAACACTCCATTCCGACCCTGAGAGAGAAACACACAATACAGACAGGAGCTCCTCCCACAAATCCCCCCCCCCAATCTCCGAGGACCACCTCCTCCCCGTCATCCAATCCCGACACTCCATTCCGACCCTGAGAGAGAAACACACAATACAGAGAGGAGCTCCTCCCACAAATCCCCCCCCCAATCTCCGAGGACCACCTCCTCCCCGTCATCCAATCCCGACACTCCATTCCGACCCTGAGAGAGAAACACACAATACAGAGGAGCTCCTCCCACAAATCCCCCCCCCCCCAATCTCCGAGGACCACCTCCTCCCCGTCATCCAATCCCGACACTCCATTCCGACCCTGAGAGAGAAACACACAATACAGACAGGAGCTCCTCCCACAAATCCCCCCCCCAATCTCCGAGGACCACCTCCTCCCCGTCATCCAATCCCGACACTCCATTCCGACCCTGAGAGAGAAACACACAATACAGAGGAGCTCCTCCCACAAATCCCCCCCCCCAATCTCCGAGGACCACCTCCTCCCCGTCATCCAATCCCTTCACTCCATTCCGACCCTGAGAGAAACACACAATACAGAGGAGCTCCTCCCACAAATCCCCCCCCCCAATCTCCGAGGACCACCTCCTCCCCGTCATCCAATCCCGACACTCCATTCCGACCCTGAGAGAGAAACACACAATACAGACAGGAGCTCCTCCCACAAATCCCCCCCCCCCAATCTCCGAGGACCACCTCCTCCCCGTCATCCAATCCCGACACTCCATTCCGACCCTGAGAGAGAAACACACAATACAGACAGGAGCTCCTCCCACAAATCCCCCCCCCAATCTCCGAGGACCACCTCCTCCCCGTCATCCAATCCCAACACTCCATTCCGACCCTGAGAGAGAAACACACAATACAGACAGGAGCTCCTCCCACAAATCCCCCCCCAATCTCCGAGGACCACCTCCTCCCCGTCATCCAATCCCGACCCTGAGAGAGAAACACACAATACAGACAGGAGCTCCTCCCACAAATCCCCTCCCCAATCTCCGAGGACCACCTCCTCCCCATCATCCAATCCCGACACTCCATTCCGACCCTGAGAGAGAAACACACAATACAGACAGGAGCTCCTCCCACAAATTCCCCCCCCCCAATCTCCGAGGACCACCTCCTCCCCGTCATCCAATCCCGACACTCCATTCCGACCCTGAGAGAGAAAAACACACAATACAGACAGGAGCTCCTCCCACAAATCCCCCCCCAATCTCCGAGGACCACCTCCTCCCCGTCATCCAATCCCGACACTCCATTCCGACCCTGAGAGAGAAACACACAATACAGAGGAGCTCCTCCCACAAATCCCCCCCCCCCAATCTCCGAGGACCACCTCCTCCCCGTCATCCAATCCCGACACTCCATTCCGACCCTGAGAGAGAAACACACAATACAGTCAGGAGCTCCTCCCACAAATCCCCCCCAATCTCCGAGGACCACCTCCTCCCCATCATCCAATCCCAACACTCCATTCCGACCCTGAGAGAGAAACACACAATACAGAGGAGCTCCTCCCACAAATCCCCCCCCAATCTCCGAGGACCACCTCCTCCCCGTCATCCAATCCCAACACTCCATTCCGACCCTGAGAGAAACACACAATACAGAGGAGCTCCTCCCACAAATCCCCCCCCAATCTCCGAGGACCACCTCCTCCCCGTCATCAAATCCCGACACTCCATTCCGACCCTGAGAGAGAAACACACAATACAGAGGAGCTCCTCCCACAAATCCCCCCCCCAATCTCCGAGGACCACCTCCTCCCCGTCATCCAATCCCGACACTCCATTCCGACCCTGAGAGAGAAACACACAATACAGAGGAGCTCCTCCCACAAATCCCCCCCCCAATCTCCGAGGACCACCTCCTCCCCGTCATCCAATCCCGACACTCCATTCCGACCCTGAGAGAGAAACACACAATACAGACAGGAGCTCCTCCCACAAATCCCCCCCCCCAATCTCCGAGGACCACCTCCTCCCCATCATCCAATCCCAACACTCCATTCCGACCCTGAGAGAGAAACACACAATACAGAGAGGAGCTCCTCCCACAAATCCCCCCCCCCCAATCTCCGAGGACCACCTCCTCCCCGTCATCCAATCCCGACACTCCATTCCGACCCTGAGAGAGAAACACACAATACAGACAGGAGCTCCTCCCACAAATCCCCCCCCCCAATCTCCGAGGACCACCTCCTCCCCGTCATCCAATCCCGACACTCCATTCCGACCCTGAGAGAGAGACACACAATACAGACAGGAGCTCCTCCCACAAATCCCCCCCCCCAATCTCCGAGGACCACCTCCTCCCCATCATCCAATCCCGACACTACCATTCCGACCCTGAGAGAGAAACACACAATACAGACAGGAGCTCCTCCCACAAATCCCCCCCCCCCAATCTCCGAGGACCACCTCCTCCCCGTCATCCAATCCCGACACTCCATTCCGACCCTGAGAGAGAAACACACAATACAGAGAGGAGCTCCTCCCACAAATCCCCCCCCCCAATCTCCGAGGACCACCTCCTCCCCGTCATCCAATCCCGACACTCCATTCCGACCCTGAGAGAGAAACACACAATACAGACAGGAGCTCCTCCCACAAATTCCCCCCCCCAATCTCCGAGGACCACCTCCTCCCCGTCATCCAATCCCGACACTCCATTCCGACCCTGAGAGAGAAAAACACACAATACAGACAGGAGCTCCTCCCACAAATCCCCCCCCAATCTCCGAGGACCACCTCCTCCCCGTCATCCAATCCCGACACTCCATTCCGACCCTGAGAGAGAAACACACAATACAGAGGAGCTCCTCCCACAAATCCCCCCCCCCCAATCTCCGAGGACCACCTCCTCCCCGTCATCCAATCCCGACACTCCATTCCGACCCTGAGAGAGAAACACACAATACAGTCAGGAGCTCCTCCCACAAATCCCCCCCCAATCTCCGAGGACCACCTCCTCCCCATCATCCAATCCTGACACTCCATTCCGAGCCTGAGAGAGAAACACACAATACAGAGGAGCTCCTCCCACAAATCCCCCCCCAATCTCCGAGGACCACCTCCTCCCCGTCATCCAATCCCAACACTCCATTCCGACCCTGAGAGAAACACACAATACAGAGGAGCTCCTCCCACAAATCCCCCCCCAATCTCCGAGGACCACCTCCTCCCCGTCATCAAATCCCGACACTCCATTCCGACCCTGAGAGAGAAACACACAATACAGAGGAGCTCCTCCCACAAATCCCCCCCCCCCAATCTCCGAGGACCACCTCCGCCCCGTCATCCAATCCCAACACTCCATTCCGACCCTGAGAGAGAAACACACAATACAGAGAGGAGCTCCTCCCACAAATCCCCCCCCCAATCTCCGAGGACCACCTCCTCCCCGTCATCCAATCCCCGACACTCCATTCCGACCCTGAGAGAGAAACACACAATACAGACAGGAGCTCCTCCCACAAATCCCCCCCCCCAATCTCCGAGGACCACCTCCTCCCCGTCATCCAATCCCGACACTCCATTCCGACCCTGAGAGAGAGACACACAATACAGACAGGAGCTCCTCCCACAAATCCCCCCCCCCAATCTCCGAGGACCACCTCCTCCCCGTCATCCAATCCCGACACTCCATTCCGACCCTGAGAGAGAAACACACAATACAGACAGGAGCTCCTCCCACAAATCCCCCCCCCCCCAATCTCCGAGGACCACCTCCTCCCCATCATCCAATCCCGACACTCCATTCCGACCCTGAGAGAGAAACACACAATACAGAGGAGCTCCTCCCACAAATCCCCTCCCCAATCTCCGAGGACCACCTCCTCCCCGTCATCCAATCCCGACACTCCATTCCGACCCTGAGAGAGAAACACACAATACAGAGGAGCTCCTCCCACAAATCCCCCCCCCCCAATCTCCGAGGACCACCTCCTCCCCGTCATCCAATCCCAACACTCCATTCCGACCCTGAGAGAGAAACACACAATACAGAGAGGAGCTCCTCCCACAAATCCCCCCCCCAATCTCCGAGGACCACCTCCTCCCCGTCATCCAATCCCGACACTCCATTCCGACCCTGAGAGAGAAACACACAATACAGACAGGAGCTCCTCCCACAAATCCCCCCCCCCAATCTCCGAGGACCACCTCCTCCCCGTCATCCAATCCCGACACTCCATTCCGACCCTGAGAGAGAAACACACAATACAGAGGAGCTCCTCCCACAAATCCCCCCCCCCCAATCTCCGAGGACCACCTCCTCCCCGTCATCCAATCCCGACACTCCATTCCGACCCTGAGAGAGAAACACACAATACAGAGGAGCTCCTCCCACAAATCCCCCCCCCAATCTCCGAGGACCACCTCCTCCCCGTCATCCAATCCCAACACTCCATTCCGACCCTGAGAGAGAAACACACAATACAGAGGAGCTCCTCCCACAAATCCCCCCCCCCCCAATCTCCGAGGACCACCTCCTCCCCGTCATCCAATCCCGACACTCCATTCCGACCCTGAGAGAGAAACACACAATACAGAGAGGAGCTCCTCCCACAAATCCCCCCCCCAATCTCCGAGGACCACCTCCTCCCCGTCATCCAATCCCGACACTCCATTCCGACCCTGAGAGAGAAACACACAATACAGAGGAGCTCCTCCACAAATCCCCTCCCCAATCTCCGAGGACCACCTCCTCCCCGTCATCCAATCCCAACACTCCATTCCGACCCTGAGAGAGAAACACACAATACAGAGGAGCTCCTCCCACAAATCCCCCCCCCCCAATCTCCGAGGACCACCTCCTCCCCGTCATCCAATCCCGACACTCCATTCCGACCCTGAGAGAAACACACAATACAGACAGGAGCTCCTCCCACAAATCCCCCCCCCCAATCTCCGAGGACCACCTCCTCCCGTCATCCAATCCCGACACTCCATTCCGACCCTGAGAGAGAAACACACAATACAGAGGAGCTCCTCCCACAAATCCCCCCCCCAATCTCCGAGGACCACCTCCTCCCCGTCATCCAATCCCGACACTCCATTCCGACCCTGAGAGAGAGACACACAATACAGAGGAGCTCCTCCCACAAATCCCCCCCCCCCCAATCTCCGAGGACCACCTCCTCCCCGTCATCCAATCCCGACACTCCATTCCGACCCTGAGAGAGAAACACACAATACAGAGGAGCTCCTCCCACAAATCCCCCCCCAATCTCCGAGGACCACCTCCTCCCCATCATCCAATCCCGACACTCCATTCCGACCCTGAGAGAGAAACACACAATACAGACAGGAGCTCCTCCCACAAATCCCCCCCCCCCAATCTCCGAGGACCACCTCCTCCCCCGTCATCCAATCCCAACACTCCATTCCGACCCTGAGAGAGAAACACACAATACAGAGGAGCTCCTCCCACAAATCCCCCCCCCCCCAATCTCCGAGGACCACCTCCTCCCCGTCATCCAATCCCGACACTCCATTCCGACCCTGAGAGAGAAACACACAATACAGAGGAGCTCCTCCCACAAATTCCCCCCCCCAATCTCTGAGGACCACCTCCTCCCCGTCATCCAATCCCGACACTCCATTCCGACCCTGAGAGAGAAACACACAATACAGAGAGGAGCTCCTCCCACAAATCCCCCCCCCCAATCTCCGAGGACCACCTCCTCCCCGTCATCCAATCCCGACACTCCATTCCGACCCTGAGAGAGAAACACACAATACAGAGGAGCTCCTCCCACAAATCCCCCCCCCCAATCTCCGAGGACCACCTCCTCCCCGTCATCCAATCCCGACACTCCATTCCGACCCTGAGAGAGAAACACACAATACAGAGAGGAGCTCCTCCCACAAATCCCCCCCCCCCCAATCTCCGAGGACCACCTCCTCCCCGTCATCCAATCCCGACACTCCATTCCGAACCTGAGAGAGAAACACACAATACAGAGAGGAGCTCCTCCCACAAATCCCCCCCCCCAATCTCCGAGGACCACCTCCTCCCCGTCATCCAATCCCCGACACTCCATTCCGACCCTGAGAGAGAAACACACAATACAGACAGGAGCTCCTCCCACAAATCCCCCCCCCCCAATCTCCGAGGACCACCTCCTCCCCGTCATCCAATCCCGACACTCCATTCCGACCCTGAGAGAGAAACACACAATACAGAGGAGCTCCTCCCACAAATCCCCCCCCCAATCTCCGAGGACCACCTCCTCCCCCGTCATCCAATCCCGACACTCCATTCCGACCCTGAGAGAGAAACACACAATACAGACAGGAGCTCCTCCCACAAATCCCCCCCCCCCAATCTCCGAGGACCACCTCCTCCCCGTCATCCAATCCCGACACTCCATTCCGACCCTGAGAGAGAAACACACAATACAGAGGAGCTCCTCCCACAAATCCCCCCCCCCCAATCTCCGAGGACCACCTCCTCCCCGTCATCCAATCCCAACACTCCATTCCGACCCTGAGAAAGAAAACACACAATACAGACAGGAGCTCCTCCCACAAATCCCCCCCCCAATCTCCGAGGACCACCTCCTCCCCGTCATCCAATCCCAACACTCCATTCCGACCCTGAGAGAGAAACACACAATACAGAGGAGCTCCTCCCACAAATCCCCCCCCCAATCTCCGAGGACCACCTCCTCCCCGTCATCCAATCCCAACACTCCATTCCTACCCTGAGAGAGAAACACACAATACAGAGGAGCTCCTCCCACAAATCCCCCCCCCCCCCAATCTCCGAGGACCACCTCCTCCCCGTCATCCAATCCCGACACTCCATTCCGACCCTGAGAGAGAAACACACAATACAGACAGGAGCTCCTCCCACAAATCCCCCCCCCCAATCTCCGAGGACCACCTCCTCCCCATCATCCAATCCCGACACTCCATTCCGACCCTGAGAGAGAAACACACAATACAGAGGAGCTCCTCCCACAAATCCCCCCCCAATCTCCGAGGACCACCTCCTCCCCGTCATCCAATCCCGACACTCCATTCCGACCCTGAGAGAGAAACACACAATACAGAGGAGCTCCTCCCACAAATCCCCCCCCCCAATCTCCGAGGACCACCTCCTCCCCATCATCCAATCCCGACACTCCATTCCGACCCTGAGAGAGAAACACACAATACAGACAGGAGCTCCTCCCACAAATCCCCCCCCCCCAATCTCCGAGGACCACCTCCGCCCCATCATCCAATCCCAACACTCCATTCCGACCCTGAGAGAGAAACACACAATACAGACAGGAGCTCCTCCCACAAATCCCCCCCCCAATCTCCGAGGACCACCTCCTCCCCGTCATCCAATCCCAACACTCCATTCCGACCCTGAGAGAGAAACACACAATACAGAGGAGCTCCTCCCACAAATCCCCCCCCCCCCCAATCTCCGAGGACCACCTCCTCCCCGTCATCCAATCCCGACACTCCATTCCGACCCTGAGAGAGAAACACACAATACAGAGAGGAGCTCCTCCCACAAATCCCCCCCCCCCAATCTCCGAGGACCACCTCCTCCCCGTCATCCAATCCCGACACTCCATTCCGACCCTGAGAGAGAAACACACAATACAGAGGAGCTCCTCCCACAAATCCCCCCCCCCCCAATCTCCGAGGACCCACCTCCTCCCCGTCATCCAATCCCGACACTCCATTCGACCCTGAGAGATAAACACACAATACAGACAGGAGCTCCTCCCACAAATCCCCCCCCCCCCAATCTCCGAGGACCACCTCCTCCCCGTCATCCAATCCCGACACTCCATTCCGACCCTGAGAGAGAAACACACAATACAGAGGAGCTCCTCCCACAAATCCCCCCCAATCTCCGAGGACCACCTCCTCCCCGTCATCCAATCCCAACACTCCCATTCCGACCCTGAGAGAGAAACACACAATACAGACAGGAGCTCCTCCCACAAATCCCCCCCCCCAATCTCCGAGGACCACCTCCTCCCCATCATCCAATCCCAACACTCCATTCCGACCCTGAGAGAGAAACACACAATACAGACAGGAGCTCCTCCCACAAATCCCCCCCCCCAATCTCCGAGGACCACCTCCTCCCCGTCATCCAATCCCGACACTCCATTCCGACCCTGAGAGAGAAACACACAATACAGAGGAGCTCCTCCCACAAATCCCCCCCCAATCTCCGAGGACCACCTCCTCCCCGTCATCCAATCCCAACACTCCATTCCGACCCTGAGAGAGAAACACACAATACAGAGGAGCTCCTCCCACAAATCCCCCCCCCCCAATCTCCGAGGACCACCTCCTCCCCGTCATCCAATCCCGACACTCCATTCCGACCCTGAGAGAGAAACACACAATACAGACAGGAGCTCCTCCCACAAATCCCCCCCCCCCAATCTCCGAGGACCACCTCCTCCCCGTCATCCAATCCCGACACTCCATTCCGACCCTGAGAGAGAGAAACACACAATACAGACAGGAGCTCCTCCCACAAATCCCCCCCCCCCAATCTCCGAGGACCACCTCCTCCCCGTCATCCATTCCCGACACTCCATTCCGACCCTGAGAGAGAAACACACAATACAGAGGAGCTCCTCCCACAAATCCCCCCCCCCCAATCTCCGAGGACCACCTCCTCCCCGTCATCCAATCCCGACACTCCATTCCGACCCTGAGAGAGAAACACACAATACAGAGGAGCTCCTCCCACAAATCCCCCCCCCCCCAATCTCCGAGGACCACCTCCTCCCCGTCATCCAATCCCGACACTCCATTCCGACCCTGAGAGAGAAACACACAATACAGAGGAGCTCCTCCCACAAATTCCCCCCCCCAATCTCTGAGGACCACCTCCTCCCCGTCATCCAATCCCGACACTCCATTCCGACCCTGAGAGAGAAACACACAATACAGAGAGGAGCTCCTCCCACAAATCCCCCCCCCCAATCTCCGAGGACCACCTCCTCCCCGTCATCCAATCCCGACACTCCATTCCGACCCTGAGAGAGAAACACACAATACAGAGGAGCTCCTCCCACAAATCCCCCCCCCCAATCTCCGAGGACCACCTCCTCCCCGTCATCCAATCCCGACACTCCATTCCGACCCTGAGAGAGAAACACACAATACAGAGAGGAGCTCCTCCCACAAATCCCCCCCCCCCAATCTCCGAGGACCACCTCCTCCCCGTCATCCAATCCCGACACTCCATTCCGAACCTGAGAGAGAAACACACAATACAGAGAGGAGCTCCTCCCACAAATCCCCCCCCCAATCTCCGAGGACCACCTCCTCCCCGTCATCCAATCCCGACACTCCATTCCGACCCTGAGAGAGAAACACACAATACAGACAGGAGCTCCTCCCACAAATCCCCCCCCCCCAATCTCCGAGGACCACCTCCTCCCCGTCATCCAATCCCGACACTCCATTCCGACCCTGAGAGAGAAACACACAATACAGAGGAGCTCCTCCCACAAATCCCCCCCCCCCCAATCTCCGAGGACCACCTCCTCCCCGTCATCCAATCCCAACACTCCATTCCGACCCTGAGAAAGAAACACACAATACAGACAGGAGCTCCTCCCACAAATCCCCCCCCCAATCTCCGAGGACCACCTCCTCCCCGTCATCCAATCCCAACACTCCATTCCGACCCTGAGAGAGAAACACACAATACAGAGGAGCTCCTCCCACAAATCCCCCCCCCAATCTCCGAGGACCACCTCCTCCCCGTCATCCAATCCCAACACTCCATTCCTACCCTGAGAGAGAAACACACAATACAGAGGAGCTCCTCCCACAAATCCCCCCCCCCCCAATCTCCGAGGACCACCTCCTCCCCGTCATCCAATCCCGACACTCCATTCCGACCCTGAGAGAGAAACACACAATACAGACAGGAGCTCCTCCCACAAATCCCCCCCCCCAATCTCCGAGGACCACCTCCTCCCCGTCATCCAATCCCGACACTCCATTCCGACCCCGAGAGAGAAACACACAATACAGAGGAGCTCCTCCCACAAATCCCCCCCCCCAATCTCCGAGGACCACCTCCTCCCCGTCATCCAATCCCAACACTCCATTCCGACCCTGAGAGAGAAACACACAATACAGAGGAGCTCCTCCCACAAATCCCCCCCCCAATCTCCGAGGACCACCTCCTCCCCGTCATCCAATCCCGACACTCCATTCCGACCCTGAGAGAGAAACACACAATACAGAGGAGCTCCTCCCACAAATCCCCCCCCCCCCAATCTCCGAGGACCACCTCCGCCCCATCATCCAATCCCAACACTCCATTCCGACCCTGAGAGAGAAACACACAATACAGACAGGAGCTCCTCCCACAAATCCCCCCCCCAATCTCCGAGGACCACCTCCTCCCCGTCATCCAATCCCAACACTCCATTCCGACCCTGAGAGAGAAACACACAATACAGAGGAGCTCCTCCCACAAATCCCCCCCCCCCCAATCTCCGAGGACCACCTCCTCCCCGTCATCCAATCCCGACACTCCATTCCGACCCTGAGAGAGAAACACACAATACAGAGAGGAGCTCCTCCCACAAATCCCCCCCCCCAATCTCCGAGGACCACCTCCTCCCCGTCATCCAATCCCGACACTCCATTCCGACCCTGAGAGAGAAACACACAATACAGAGGAGCTCCTCCCACAAATCCCCCCCCCCCAATCTCCGAGGACCACCTCCTCCCCGTCATCCAATCCCGACACTCCATTCCGACCCTGAGAGATAAACACACAATACAGACAGGAGCTCCTCCCACAAATCCCCCCCCCCCCCAATCTCCGAGGACCACCTCCTCCCCGTCATCCAATCCCGACACTCCATTCCGACCCTGAGAGAGAAACACACAATACAGAGGAGCTCCTCCCACAAATCCCCCCCAATCTCCGAGGACCACCTCCTCCCCGTCATCCAATCCCAACACTCCATTCCGACCCTGAGAGAGAAACACACAATACAGACAGGAGCTCCTCCCACAAATCCCCCCCCCCAATCTCCGAGGACCACCTCCTCCCCATCATCCAATCCCAACACTCCATTCCGACCCTGAGAGAGAAACACACAATACAGACAGGAGCTCCTCCCACAAATCCCCCCCCCCAATCTCCGAGGACCACCTCCTCCCCGTCATCCAATCCCGACACTCCATTCCGACCCTGAGAGAGAAACACACAATACAGAGGAGCTCCTCCCACAAATCCCCCCCCCCCCCCAATCTCCGAGGTGCAACTCCAGCCAATCAGCAGTGTCCTCCGAGGCCGAGCCGTATCACAGAGGGCCTGGAAAAAGTATTCCTACTCCCCTATAGACAGGGCGTGGAAAAAGTATTCCTACCCCCCTATAGACAGGGCCTGGAAAAAGTATTCCTACCCCTCTATAGACAGGGCGTGGAAAAAGTATTCCTACCCCCCTATAGACAGGGCGTGGAAAAAGTATTCCTACCCCCCTATAGACAGGGCCTGGAAAAAGTATTCCTACCCCCCTATAGACAGGGCCTGGAAAAAGTATTCCTACCCCCCTATAGACAGGGCCTGGAAAAAGTATTCCTACCCCTCTATATACAGTGCCTGGAAAAAGTATTCCTACCCCTCTATATACAGTGCCTGGAAAAAGTATTCCTACCCCTCTATATACAGTGCCTGGAAAAAGTATTCCTACCCCTCTATATACAGTGCCTGGAAAAAGTATTCCTACCCCTCTATATACAGTGCCTGGAAAAAGTATTCATACCCCTCTATAGACAGTGCCTGGAAAAAGTATTCCTACCCCTCTATATACAGTGCCTGGAAAAAGTATTCCTACCCCTCTATATACAGTGCCTGGAAAAAGTATTCCTACCCCTCTATATACAGTGCCTGGAAAAAGTATTCATACCCCTCTATATACAGTGCCTGGAAAAAGTATTCCTACCCCTCTATATACAGTGCCTGGAAAAAGTATTCATACCCCTCTATATACAGTGCCTGGAAAAAGTATTCATCCCCCTCTATATACAGTGCCTGGAAAAAGTATTCATACCCCTCTATATACAGTGCGCCTTGAAATTCCCCACATTTTATTATATTACACCCAAAAACGTAAATGTATTTTATTGGGATTTTATGTGAAGGACCAACACAAAGTGTCACATAATTGTGAAGTGGAAGGAAAATGATACAAATAAATATGTGAAAAGTGTGTGCGGGGGGAGGGGACATTTGTATGGCGCCCCCTGAAGTCAATACTTTGTAGAACCCCCTTTCTCTACAAGTCTTTTTGGGGGTGTCTCTACCAGCTTTGCACATCTAGAGAGGGACATTTCTTCCCATTCATCTTTGTAAAATATCTCAAGTTCTGTCAGATTGGATGGAGAGCGTCTGGGATCAGCAATTTTCAAGTCTTGCCACAGATTCTCAATGTGATTTAGGTCTGAACTGTGACTGGGCCATTCTAACACATGAATATGCTTTGATCTAAACCATTCCATTGTAGCTCTGGCTGTACTTTAGGGTCGTTGTCCTGCTGGAAGGTGAAACCCCCCCCCCCCCCCAGTCTCAAGTCTTTTGCAGACTCTAACAGGTTTTCTTCTAAGATTGTCTGTATTTGTCTCCATCCATCTTCCCATCAACTCTGAGCAGCTTCCCTGTCCCTGCTGAAGAAAAGCATCCCCACCACATGATGCTGCCACCACCATGTTTCACAGTGGGGATGGTGTGTTCAGGGGGATGTGCAGTGTTAGTTTTCCCCACACATAGCGTTTTGCTTTTAGGCCAAAAAGTAGATTTTTGGTCTCATGTAACCAGAGCACCTTCTTCCCCATGTTTGCTGTGTCCCCCCCCCACATGTTTGCTGTGTCCCCCCCCCACATGTTTGCTGTGTCCCCCCCCACATGTTTGCTGTGTCCCCCCCAGATTGTTGCTGTGTCCCCCCCAGATTGTTGCTGTGTCCCCCACATGATTGTTGCTGTGTCCCCCACATGATTGTTGCTGTGTCCCCCACATGTTTGCTGTGTCCCCCACATGTTTGCTGTGTCCCCCACATGATTGCTGTGTCCCCCACATGATTGCTGTGTCCCCCACATGATTGCCGTGTCCCCCACATGTTTGCCGTGTCCCCCACATGTTTGCCGTGTCCCCCACATGTTTGCCGTGTCCCCCACATGATTGCCGTGTCCCCCACATGATTGCCGTGTCCCCCACATGATTGCCGTGTCCCCCACATGTTTGCCGTGTCCCCCACATGATTGCTGTGTCCCCCACATGATTGCTGTGTCCCCCACATGTTTGCTGTGTCCCCCACATGTTTGCTGTGTCCCCCACATGTTTGCTGTGTCCCCCACATGTTTGCTGTGTCCCCCACATGATTGCTGTGTCCCCCACATGATTGCTGTGTCCCCCACATGTTTGCTGTGTCCCCCACATGTTTGCTGTGTCCCCCACATGGCTTCTCACAAACTACAAACAGGACTTCTTATGACTTTCTTTCTCTAATGTCTTTCTTCTTGTCACTCTTCCATAAAGGGCAGATTTGTGGAGAAGCACGACTAATAGTTGTCCTGTGGACAGATTCTCCCACCTGAGCTGTGGATCTCTGCAGCTCCTCCAGAGTTACCTCTTGGCTGCTTCTCTGATGAATGCTCTCCTTGCCCGGCCCGGTCAGTTTAGGTGGACGGCCATGTCTTGGTAGGGTTGCAGTTGTGCCATACTCTTTCCATTTTCCGATGATGGATTGAACAGAGCTCCGTGAGATGATCAAAGCTTGGGAGATTTTATTATAACCTAACCCTGCTTTATACTTCTCCACAACTTTATCCCTGACCTGTCTGGTGTGTTCCTTGGCCTTCGTGATGCTGTTTGTTCACTAAGGTTCTCTAACAAACCTCTGAGGGCTTCACAGAACAGCTGTATTTATACTGAGATTACATGACACACAGGTGGACTCTATTTACTAATTAGGGGACTTCTGAAGGCAATTGGTTCCTCTAGATTTTAGTGCAAAGGGGGCTGAATACAAATGCCCCCCCTCCCCCCCCACACTTTTCACATATTTATTTGTATAATTTATCATTTTCCTTCCACTGTTGGTCCATCACATAAAATCCCAATAAAATACATTTACATTTTTGGTTGTAACATGAAAACATGTGGAAAATTTCAAGGGGTATGAATACTTTTTCAAGGCACTGTATATAGGAAAGCATTGCAGCCCTAGGAGCTGATGGACTCGGAACCGCTGTTAGGTGCTCCTCTGTAATCCACATTGAGAGATCGGCTAACAAAGAGGTGCGACTCCAGGCCACAAAAAGACAAACGTCTGAAAAAGAGGCATTTATTAAGTCCAGTGTGCGGGAGGCTGGAAAGTGAAAGAGCCCAAAATCCCCCGTACTTCCTACGCAACTCTCCCTCCCTACTTCCTACGCAACCCTCCCTACTTCCTACGCAACCCTCCCTACTTCCTACGCAACTCTCCCTCCCTACTTCCTACCTACGCAACTCTCCCTCCCTACTTCCTACCTACGCAACCCTCCCTACTTCCTACCTACGCAACCCTCCCTACTTCCTACCTACGCAACCCTCCCTACTTCCTACCTACGCAACCCTCCCTACTTCCTACCTACGCAACCCTCCCTACTTCCTACGCAACCTTCCCTACTTCCTACGCAACTCTCCCTCCCTACTTCCTACGCAACCCTCCCTACTTCCTACCTACGCAACCCTCCCTACTTCCTACCTACGCAACCCTCCCTACTTCCTACGCAACCTTCCCTACTTCCTACGCAACCTTCCCTACTTCCTACGCAACTCTCCCTCCCTACTTCCTACGCAACCCTCCCTACTTCCTACGCAACCCTCCCTACTTCCTACGCAACCCTCCCTACTTCCTACGCAACCCTCCCTACTTCCTACGCAACCCTCCCTACTTCCTACCTACGCAACCCTCCCTACTTCCTACCTACGCAACCCTTCCTACGCAACTCTCCCTCCCTACTTCCTACGCAACCCTCCCTACTTCCTACCTACGCAACCCTCCCTACTTCCTACGCAACTCTCCCTCCCTACTTCCTACGCAACCCTCCCTACTTCCTACCTACGCAACCCTCCCTACTTCCTACCTACGCAACCCTCCCTACTTCCTACCTACGCAACCCTCCCTACTTCCTACCTACGCAACCCTCCCTACTTCCTACGCAACCTTCCCTACTTCCTACGCAACTCTCCCTCCCTACTTCCTACGCAACCCTCCCTACTTCCTACCTACGCAACCCTCCCTACTTCCTACCTACGCAACCCTCCCTACTTCCTACGCAACCTTCCCTACTTCCTACGCAACTCTCCCTCCCTACTTCCTACGCAACCCTCCCTACTTCCTACGCAACCCTCCCTACTTCCTACGCAACCCTCCCTACTTCCTACGCAACCTTCCCTACTTCCTACGCAACCTTCCCTACTTCCTACGCAACTCTCCCTCCCTACTTCCTACGCAACCCTCCCTCCCTACTTCCTACGCAACCCTCCCTACTTCCTACCTACGCAACCCTCCCTACTTCCTACCTACGCAACCCTCCCTACTTCCTACCTACGCAACCCTCCCTACTTCCTACGCAACCTTCCCTACTTCCTACGCAACCTTCCCTACTTCCTACGCAACTCTCCCTCCCTACTTCCTACGCAACCCTCCCTCCCTACTTCCTACGCAACCCTCCCTACTTCCTACGCAACCCTCCCTACTTCCTACGCAACCCTCCCTACTTCCTACGCAACCCTCCCTACTTCCTACGCAACTCTCCCTCCCTACTTCCTATGCAACCCTCCCTACTTCCTACGCAACCCTCCCTACTTCCTACGCAACCCTCCCTACTTCCTACGCAACTCTCCCTCCCTACTTCCTACGCAACTCTCCCTCCCTACTTCCTACGCAACCCTCCCTACTTCCTACCTACGCAACCCTCCCTACTTCCTACGCAACTCTCCCTCCCTACTTCCTACGCAACCCTCCCTACTTCCTACCTACGCAACCCTCCCTACTAACTACCTACGCAACCCTCCCTACTTCCTACCTACGCAACCCTCCCTACTTCCTACCTACGCAACCCTCCCTACTTCCTACGCAACCTTCCCTACTTCCTACGCAACTCTCCCTCCCTACTTCCTACGCAACCCTCCCTACTTCCTACCTACGCAACCCTCCCTACTTCCTACCTACGCAACCCTCCCTACTTCCTACCTACGCAACCCTCCCTACTTCCTACGCAACCTTCCCTACTTCCTACGCAACCTTCCCTACTTCCTACGCAACTCTCCCTCCCTACTTCCTACGCAACCCTCCCTACTTCCTACGCAACCCTCCCTACTTCCTACGCAACCCTCCCTACTTCCTACGCAACCCTCCCTACTTCCTACGCAACCTTCCCTACTTCCTACGCAACCTTCCCTACTTCCTACGCAACTCTCCCTCCCTACTTCCTACGCAACCCTCCCTACTTCCTACCTACGCAACCCTCCCTACTTCCTACCTACGCAACCCTCCCTACTTCCTACCTACGCAACCCTCCCTACTTCCTACGCAACCTTCCCTACTTCCTACGCAACCTTCCCTACTTCCTACGCAACTCTCCCTCCCTACTTCCTACGCAACCCTCCCTCCTTCCTACGCAACCCTCCCTACTTCCTACGCAACCCTCCCTACTTCCTACGCAACCCTCCCTACTTCCTACGCAACCCTCCCTACTTCCTACGCAACCCTCCCTACTTCCTACGCAACTCTCCCTCCCTACTTCCTACGCAACCCTCCCTACTTCCTACGCAACCCTCCCTACTTCCTACGCAACCCTCCCTACTTCATACGCAACCCTCCCTACTTCCTACGCAACTCTCCCTCCCTACTTCCTACGCAACTCTCCCTCCCTACTTCCTACGCAACTCTCCCTCCCTACTTCCTACGCAACCTTCCCTACTTCCTACGCAACTCTCCCTCCCTACTTCCTACGCAACTCTCCCTCCCTACTTCCTACGCAACCCTCCCTACTTCCTATGCAACTCTCCCAACTTCCTACGCAACTCTCCCAACTTCCTACGCAACCCTCCCTACTTCCTACGCAACCCTCCCTATTCCCTACGCAACCTTCCCTACTTCCTACACAACCCTCCCTCCCTACTTCCTACGCAACCCTCCCTCCCTACTTCCTACGCAACCTTCCCTACTTCCTACGCAACTCTCCCTCCCTACTTCCTACGCAACCTTCCCTACTTCCTACGCAACCCTCCCTACTTCCTACGCAACTCTACCTCCCTACTTCCTACGCAACCTTCCCTACTTCCTACGCAACCCTCCCTACTTCCTACGCAACTCTCCCTCCCTACTTCCTACGCAACCTTCCCTACTTCCTACGCAACTCTCCCAACTTCCTACGCAACCCTCCCTACTTCCTACGCAACCCTCCCTACTTCCTACGCAACCCTCCCTACTTCCTACGCAACCCTTCCTACGCAACCCTCCCTACTTCCTACGCAACTCTCACTCCCTACTTCCTACGCAACCTTCCCTACTTCCTACGCAACTCTCCCTACTTCCTACGCAACCCTCCCTCCCTACTTCCTACGCAACCCTCCCTACTTCCTATACATTCCTCCCTACTTCCTACGCAATCCTCCCTACTTCCTACGCAATCAGCCCTACTTCCTACGCAACTCTCCCTCCCTACTTCCTACGCAACCTTCCCTACTTCCTACGCAACTCTCCCTACTTCCTACGCAACCCTCCCTCCCTACTTCCTATGCAACCCTCCCTACTTCCTATACATTCCTCCCTACTTCCTACGCAATCCTCCCTACTTCCTACGCAACTCTCCCAACTTCCTACGCAACCCTCCCTACTTCCTACGCAACTCTCCCTACTTCCTACGCAACTCTCCCTCCCTACTTCCTACGCAACCTTCCCTACTTCCTACGCAACCTTCCCTACTTCCTACGCAACCTTCCCTACTTCCTACGCAACCTTCCCTACTTCCTACGCAACCCTCCCTCCCTACTTCCTACGCAACCCTCCCTCCCTACTTCCTACGCAACCCTCCCTCCCTACTTCCTACGCAACCCTCCCTCCCTACTTCCTACGCAACCCTCCCTCCCTCCTACGCAACTCTCCCTCCCTACTTCCTACGCAACCCTCCCTACTTCCTACGCAACCCTCCCTACTTCCTACGCAACCCTCCCTACTTCCTACGCAACCCTCCCTACTTCCTACGCAACTCTCCCTCCCTACTTCCTACGCAACTCTCCCTCCCTACTTCCTACGCAACCTTCCCTACTTCCTACGCAACTTTCCCTACTTCCTACGCAACCCTCCCTCCCTACTTCCTACGCAACCCTCCCTACTTCCTATACTTTCCTCCCTACTTCCTACGCAATCCTCCCTGCTTCCTACGCAACCCTCCCTACTTCCTACGCAACCCTCCCTACTTCCTACGCAACTCTCCCTCCCTACTTCCTACGCAACCTTCCCTACTTCCTACGCAACTCTCCCAACTTCCTACGCAACCCTCCCTACTTCCTACGCAACTCTCCCTCCCTACTTCCTACCTACGCAACCCTCCCTACTTCCTACGCAACCTTCCCTACTTCCTACGCAACCCTCCCAACTTCCTACGCAACCCTCCCAACTTCCTACGCAACCTTCCCTACTTCCCACGCAACCCTCCCTACTTCCTACGCAACCCTCCCTACTTCCTACGCAACCCTTCCTACGCAACTCTCCCTCCCTACTTCCTACGCAACCTTCCCTACTTCGTACGCAACTCTCCCAACTTCCTACGCAACTCTCCCAACTTCCTACGCAACCCTCCCTACTTCCTACCTACGCAACCCTCCCTACTTCCTACGCAACCCTCCCTACTTCCTACACATTCCTCCCAACTTCCTACGCAACCCTCCCTACGCAACCCTCCCTACTTCCTACCTACGCAACCCTCCCTACTTCCTACGCAACCTTCCCTACTTCCTACGCAACCCTCCCTACTTCCTACGCAACCCTCCCTACTTCCTACGCATTCCTCCCTACTTCCTACGCAATCCTCCCTACTTCCTACGCAACCCTCCCTACTTCCTACGCAACCCTCCCTACTTCCTACGCAACCCTCCCTCCTTCCTACGCAACTCTCCCTCCCTACTTCCTACGCAACCCTCCCTACTTCCTACGCAACCCTCCCTACTTCCTACGCAACCCTTCCTACGCAACCCTCCCTACTTCCTACGCAACTCTCACTCCCTACTTCCTATACATTCCTCCCTACTTCCTACGCAACTCTCCCTCCCTACTTCCTACGCAACCTTCCCTACTTCCTACGCAACTCTCCCTACTTCCTACGCAACCCTCCCTCCCTACTTCCTATGCAACCCTCCCTACTTCCTATACATTCCTCCCTACTTCCTACGCAATCCTCCCTACTTCCTACGCAACTCTCCCAACTTCCTACGCAACTCTCCCAACTTCCTACGCAACTCTCCCTACTTCCTACGCAACTCTCCCTCCCTACTTCCTACGCAACCTTCCCTATTTCCTACGCAACCTTCCCTACTTCCTACGCAACCTTCCCTACTTCCTACGCAACCCTCCCTCCCTACTTCCTACGCAACCCTCCCTCCCTACTTCCTACGCAACCCTCCCTCCCTACTTCCTACGCAACCCTCCCTCCCTCCTACGCAACTCTCCCTCCCTACTTCCTACGCAACCCTCCCTACTTCCTACGCAACCCTCCCTACTTCCTACGCAACCCTCCCTACTTCCTACGCAACCCTCCCTACTTCCTACGCAACTCTCCCTCCCTACTTCCTACGCAACTCTCCCTCCCTACTTCCTACGCAACTCTCCCTCCCTACTTCCTACGCAACCTTCCCTACTTCCTACGCAACTTTCCCTACTTCCTACGCAACCCTCCCTCCCTACTTCCTACGCAACCCTCCCTACTTCCTATACTTTCCTCCCTACTTCCTACGCAATCCTCCCTGCTTCCTACGCAACCCTCCCTACTTCCTACGCAACCCTCCCTACTTCCTACGCAACTCTCCCTCCCTACTTCCTACGCAACCTTCCCTACTTCCTACGCAACTCTCCCAACTTCCTACGCAACCCTCCCTACTTCCTACGCAACTCTCCCTCCCTACTTCCTACCTACGCAACCCTCCCTACTTCCTACGCAACCTTCCCTACTTCCTACGCAACCCTCCCAACTTCCTACGCAACCCTCCCAACTTCCTACGCAACCTTCCCTACTTCCCACGCAACCCTCCCTACTTCCTACGCAACCCTCCCTACTTCCTACGCAACCCTTCCTACGCAACTCTCCCTCCCTACTTCCTACGCAACCTTCCCTACTTCGTACGCAACTCTCCCAACTTCCTACGCAACTCTCCCAACTTCCTACGCAACCCTCCCTACTTCCTACCTACGCAACCCTCCCTACTTCCTACGCAACCCTCCCTACTTCCTACACATTCCTCCCAACTTCCTACGCAACCCTCCCTACGCAACCCTCCCTACTTCCTACCTACGCAACCCTCCCTACTTCCTACGCAACCTTCCCTACTTCCTACGCAACCCTCCCTACTTCCTACGCAACCCTCCCTACTTCCTACGCATTCCTCCCTACTTCCTACGCAATCCTCCCTACTTCCTACGCAACCCTCCCTACTTCCTACGCAACCCTCCCTACTTCCTACGCAACCCTCCCTACTTCCTACGCAACCCTCCCTCCTTCCTACGCAACTCTCCCTCCCTACTTCCTACGCAACTCTCCCTCCCTACTTCCTACGCAACTCTCCCTCCCTACTTCCTACGCAACTCTCCCTCCCTACTTCCTACGCAACTCTCCCTCCCTACTTCCTACGCAACTCTCCCTCCCTACTTCCTACGCAACTCTCCCTCCCTACTTCCTACGCAACTCTCCCAACTTCCTACGCAACTCTCCCAACTTCCTACGCAACCCTCCCTACTTCCTACCTACGCAACCCTCCCTACTTCCTACGCAACCTTCCCTACTTCCTACGCAACTCTCCCAACTTCCTACGCAACCCTCCCTACTTCCTACGCAACTCTCCCTCCCTACTTCCTACGCAACTCTCCCTCCCTACTTCCTACGCAACTCTCCCTCCCTACTTCCTACGCAACCTTCCCTACTTCCTACGCAACTTTCCCTACTTCCTACGCAACCCTCCCTCCCTACTTCCTACGCAACCCTCCCTACTTCCTATACTTTCCTCCCTACTTCCTACGCAATCCTCCCTGCTTCCTACGCAACCCTCCCTACTTCCTACGCAACCCTCCCTACTTCCTACGCAACTCTCCCTCCCTACTTCCTACGCAACCTTCCCTACTTCCTACGCAACTCTCCCAACTTCCTACGCAACTCTCCCAACTTCCTACGCAACTCTCCCTCCCTACTTCCTACGCAACCCTCCCTACTTCCTATACTTTCCTCCCTACTTCCTACGCAATCCTCCCTGCTTCCTACGCAACCCTCCCTACTTCCTACGCAACTCTCCCTCCCTACTTCCTACGCAACCTTCCCTACTTCCTACGCAACTCTCCCTCCCTACTTCCTACGCAACCTTCCCTACTTCCTACGCAACTCTCCCTCCCTACTTCCTACGCAACCCTCCCTACGCAACTCTCCCTCCCTACTTCCTACGCAACCCTCCCTACTTCCTACGCAACCCTCCCAACTTCCTACGCAACCCTCCCAACTTCCTACGCAACTCTCCCAACTTCCTACGCAACTCTCCCTCCCTACTTCCTACGCAACCCTCCCTACTTCCTATACTTTCCTCCCTACTTCCTACGCAATCCTCCCTACTTCCTACGCAACCCTCCCTACTTCCTACGCAACCCTCCCTCCCTACTTCCTACGCAACCTTCCCTACTTCCTACGCAACCTTCCCTACTTCCTACGCAACTCTCCCTCCCTACTTCCTACGCAACCTTCCCTACTTCCTACGCAACTCTCCCTCCCTACTTCCTACGCAACCCTCCCTACGCAACTCTCCCTCCCTACTTCCTACGCAACCCTCCCTACTTCCTACGCAACCCTCCCTACTTCCTACGCAACCCTCCCTACGCAACTCTCCCTCCCTACTTCCTACGCAACCTTCCCTACTTCCTATGCAACTCTCCCAACTTCCTACGCAACCCTCCCTACTTCCTAACGCAACTCTCCCTCCCTACTTCCTACGCAACCTTCCCTACTTCCTACGCAACTCTCCCTACTTCCTACGCAACCCTCCCTACTTCCTATACATTCCTCCCTACTTCCTACGCAATCCTCCCAACTTCCTACGCAACTCTCCCAACTTCCTACGCAACCCTCCCTACTTCCTACGCAACCCTCCCTACTTCCTACGCAACCCTCCCTACTTCCTACGCAACCCTCCCTACTTCCTACGCAACTCTCCCTCCCTACTTCCTACGCAACCTTCCCTATTTCCTACGCAACCTTCCCTACTTCCTACGCAACCCTCCCTCCCAACTTCCTATACATTCCTCCCTACTTCCTACGCAACTCTCCCTCCCTACTTCCTACGCAACCTTCCCTACTTCCTACGCAACTCTCCCTACTTCCTACGCAACTCTCCCTACTTCCTACGCAACTCTCCCTACTTCCTACGCAACTCTCCCTACTTCCTACGCAACTCTCCCTACTTCCTACGCAACCCTCCCTCCCTACTTCCTATAAATTCCTCCCTACTTCCTATGCAACTCTCCCTCCCTACTTCCTACGCAACTCTCCCTCCCTACTTGCTACGCAACCTTCCCTTCTTCCTACACAACCTTCCCTACTTCCTACGCAACTCTCCCAACTTCCTACGCAACCCTCCCTACTTCCTACGCAACCTTCCCTACTTCCTACGCAACCTTCCCTACTTCCTACGCAACCTTCCCTACTTCCTACGCAACTCTCCCTCCCTACTTCCTACGCAACCCTCCCTACTTCCTACGCAACCCTCCCTACTTCCTGCGCAACCCTCCCTCCCTACTTCCTACGCAACCTTCCCTACTTCCTACGCAACCCTCCCTCCCTTACGCAACCCTCCCTACTTCCTATACATTCCTCCCTACTTCCTACGCAATCCTCCCTACTTCCTACGCAACTCTCCCAACTTCCTACGCAACTCTCCCAACTTCCTACGCAACCCTCCCTACTTCCTACGCAACTCTCCCTCCCTACTCAACCTTCCCTACTTCCTACGCAACCTTCCCTACTTCCTACGCAACCTTCCCTACTTCCTACGCAACCTTCCCTACTTCCTACGCAACTCTCCCTACTTCCTACGCAACTCTCCCTACTTCCTACTTCCTATACATTCCTCCCTACTTCCTACGCAACCCTCCCAACTTCCTACCTACGCAACCCTCCCTACTTCCTACGCAACCCTCCCTACTTCCTACACATTCCTCCCAACGCAACCCTCCCTACGCAACCCTCCCTACTTCCTACCTACGCAACCCTCCCTACTTCCTACGCAACCTTCCCTACTTCCTACGCAACCCTCCCTACTTCCTACGCAACCCTCCCTACTTCCTATGCATTCCTCCCTACTTCCTACGCAACCCTCCCTACTTCCTACGCAACCCTCCCTTCTTCCTACGCAACTCTCCCTCCCTACTTCCTACGCAACTCTCCCTCCCTACTTCCTACGCAACTCTCCCTCCCTACTTCCTACGCAATCCTCCCTACTTCCTACGCAACCCTCCCTACTTCCTACGCAACCCTCCCTTCTTCCTACGCAACTCTCCCTCCCTACTTCCTACGCAACTCTCCCTCCCTACTTCCTACGCAACTCTCCCTCCCTACTTCCTACGCAACTCTCCCAACTTCCTACGCAACCCTCCCTACTTCCTACCTACGCAACCCTCCCTACTTCCTACGCAACCTTCCCTACTTCCTACGCAACTCTCCCAACTTCCTACGCAACTCTCCCTACTTCCTACGCAACCCTCCCTCCCTACTTCCTACGCAACCCTCCCTCCCTACTTCCTACACAACCTTCCCTACTTCCTACGCAACTCTCCCTACTTCGTACGCAACCCTCCCTACTTCCTGCGCAACCCTCCCTCCCTACTTCCTACGCAACTCTCCCAACTTCCTACGCAACCTTCCCTACTTCCTACGCAACTCTCCCAACTTCCTACGCAACTCTCCCAACTTCCTACGCAACCCTCCCTACTTCCTACGCAACTCTCCCTCCCTACTCAACCTTCCCTACTTCCTACGCAACCTTCCCTACTTCCTACGCAACCTTCCCTACTTCCTACGCAACCTTCCCTACTTCCTACGCAACTCTCCCTACTTCCTACGCAACCCTCCCTCCCTACTTCCTATACATTCCTCCCTACTTCCTACGCAACCCTCCCAACTTGCTACGCAACTCTCCCAACTTCCTACGCAACCCTCCCTACTTCCTACCTACGCAACCCTCCCTACTTCCTACGCAACCCTCCCTACTTCCTACACATTCCTCCCAACGCAACCCTCCCTACGCAACCCTCCCTACTTCCTACCTACGCAACCCTCCCTACTTCCTACGCAACCTTCCCTACTTCCTACGCAACCCTCCCTACTTCCTACGCAACCCTCCCTACTTCCTATGCATTCCTCCCTACTTCCTACGCAATCCTCCCTACTTCCTACGCAACCCTCCCTACTTCCTACGCAACTCTCCCTCCCTACTTCCTACGCAACTCTCCCTCCCTACTTCCTACGCAACTCTCCCTCCCTACTTCCTACGCAACTCTCCCTCCCTACTTCCTACGCAACTCTCCCAACTTCCTACGCAACCCTCCCTACTTCCTACCTACGCAACCCTCCCTACTTCCTACGCAACCTTCCCTACTTCCTACGCAACCCTCCCTACTTCCTACGCAACCCTCCCTACTTCCTATGCATTCCTCCCTACTTCCTACGCAATCCTCCCTACTTCCTACGCAACCCTCCCTACTTCCTACGCAACCCTCCCTTCTTCCTATGCAACTCTCCCTCCCTACTTCCTACGCAACTCTCCCTCCCTACTTCCTACGCAACTCTCCCTCCCTACTTCCTACGCAACTCTCCCAACTTCCTATGCAACCCTCCCTACTTCCTACCTACGCAACCCTCCCTACTTCCTACGCAACCTTCCCTACTTCCTACGCAACTCTCCCAACTTCCTACGCAACCCTCCCTACTTCCTACGCAACTCTCCCTCCCTACTTCCTACGCAACTCTCCCTCCCTACTTCCTACGCAACTCTCCCTCCCTACTTCCTACGCAACTCTCCCTCCCTACTTCCTACGCAACCTTCCCTACTTCCTACGCAACTTTCCCTACTTCCTACGCAACCCTCCCTACTTCCTATACTTTCCTCCCTACTTCCTACGCAATCCTCCCTGCTTCCTACGCAACCCTCCCTACTTCCTACGCAACCCTCCCTACTTCCTACGCAACTCTCCCTCCCTACTTCCTACGCAACCTTCCCTACTTCCTACGCAACTCTCCCAACTTCCTACGCAACTCTCCCAACTTCCTACGCAACTCTCCCTCCCTACTTCCTACGCAACCCTCCCTACTTCCTATACTTTCCTCCCTACTTCCTACGCAATCCTCCCTGCTTCCTACGCAACCCTCCCTACTTCCTACGCAACCTTCCCTACTTCCTACGCAACTTTCCCTACTTCCTACGCAACTCTCCCTCCCTACTTCCTACGCAACCTTCCCTACTTCCTACGCAACCTTCCCTACTTCCTACGCAACTCTCCCTCCCTACTTCCTACGCAACCCTCCCTACACAACTCTCCCTCCCTACTTCCTACGCAACCCTCCCTACTTCCTACGCAACTCTCCCAACTTCCTACGCAACTCTCCCAACTTCCTATGCAACTCTCCCTCCCTACTTCCTACGCAACCCTCCCTACTTCCTATACTTTCCTCCCTACTTCCTACGCAATCCTCCCTGCTTCTTACGCAACCCTCCCTACTTCCTACGCAACCCTCCCTACTTCCTACGCAACTCTCCCTCCCTACTTCCTACGCAACCTTCCCTACTTCCTACGCAACCTTCCCTACTTCCTACGCAACTCTCCCTCCCTACTTCCTACGCAACCTTCCCTACTTCCTACGCAACTCTCCCTCCCTACTTCCTACGCAACCCTCCCTACGCAACTCTCCCTCCCTACTTCCTACGCAACCCTCCCTACTTCCTACGCAACCCTCCCTACTTCCTACGCAACCCTCCCTACGCAACTCTCCCTCCCTACTTCCTACGCAACTCTCCCTCCCTACTTCCTACGCAACCCTCCCTACTTCCTACGCAACCCTCCCTACTTCCTACGCAACCCTCCCTACTTCCTACGCAACCCTCCCTACTTCCTACGCAACTCTCCCTCCCTACTTCCTACGCAACCTTCCCTACTTCCTACGCAACCTTCCCTACTTCCTACGCAACCCTCCCTCCCTACTTCCTATTCATTCCTTCCTACGCAATCCTCCCTACTTCCTACGCAACTCTCCCAACTTCCTACGCAACCCTCCCTACTTCCTACGCAACTCTCCCTCCCTACTTCCTACGCAACTCTCCCTCCCTACTTCCTACGCAACTCTCCCTCCCTACTTCCTACTCTCCCTCCCTACTTCCTACGCAACCTTCCCTACTTCCTACGCAACCTTCCCTACTTCCTACGCAACCTTCCCTACTTCCTATGCAACTCTCCCTACTTCCTACGCAACCCTCCCTCCCTACGCAATCCTCCCTACTTCCTATACATTCCTCCCTACTTCCTACGCAATCCTCCCTGCTTCCTACGCAATCCTCCCTGCTTCCTACGCAACCCTCCCTACTTCCTACGCAACTCTCCCTCCCTACTTCCTACGCAACTCTCCCTCCCTACTTCCTACGCAACCTTCCCTACTTCCTACGCAACTCTTCCAACTTCCTACGCAACCCTCCCTCCCTACTTCCTACGCAACCCTCCCTCCCTACTTCCTACGCAACCCTCCCTACTTCCTATACATTCCTCCCTACTTCCTACGCAACTCTCCCTCCCTACTTCCTACGCAACCTTCCCTACTTCCTACGCAACTCTCCCAACTTCCTACGCAACTCTCCCAACTTCCTACGCAACCCTCCCTACTTCCTACGCAACCTTCCCTACTTCCTACGCAACCCTCCCTACTTCCTACGCAACCCTCCCTACTTCCTACGCAACCCTCCCTACTTCCTACGCAACCCTCCCTACTTCCTATACATTCCTCCCTACTTCCTACGCAATCCTCCATCCCTACTTCCTACGCAACCCTCCCTCCGTACTTCCTACGCACTCCCCCCTCCCTATGCACCCCTCCCTACTTCCTACGCACTCCCCCCTCCCTACTTCCTACGCACTCCCCCCTCCCTACTTCCTACGCACTCCCCCCTCCCTACTTCCTACGCACCCCCCCTACGCAACCCTCCCTACTTCCTACGCAATCCTCCCTCCGTACTTCCTACGCAACCCTCCCTACTTCCTACGCAACCCTCCCTACTTCCTACGCAACCATCCCTACTTCCTACGCAATCCTCCCTCCGTACTTCCTACGCAACCATCCCTACTTCCTACGCAATCATCCCTCCCTACTTCCTACGCAACCCTCCCTCCCTACTTCCTACGCAACCCTCCCTACGCAACCCTCCCTACTTCCTACGCAACCCTCCCTACTTCCCACGCAACCCTCCCTACTTCCCACGCAACCCTCCCTACTTCCCACGCAGCCCTCCCTACTTCCTACGCAACCCTCCCTACTTCCTACGCAATCCTCGCTCCTTCCTACGCAATCCTCCCTCCGTACTTCCTACGCAACCCTCCCTACTTCCTACGCAACCATCCCTACTTCCTACGCAATCATCCCTCCGTACTTCCTACGCAATCCTCCCTCCGTACTTCCTACGCAACCCTCCCTACTTCCTACGCAATCATTCCTACGCAATCCTCCCTCCGTACTTCCTACGCAACCATCCCTACTTCCTATGCAACCATCCCTACTTCCTACGCAACCATCCCTACTTCCTACGCAACCCTCCCTCCGTACTTCCTACGCAACCCTCCCTACTTCCTACGCAACCCTCCCTACTTCCTACGCAACCCTCCCTACTTCCTACGCAACCCTCCCTACTTCCTACGCAATCCTCCCTACTTCCTACGCAACCATCCCTACTTCCTACGCAACCCTCCCTACTTCCTACGCAACCCTCCCTACTTCCTACGCAACCCTCCCTACTTCCTACGCAACTCTCCCTCCCTACTTCCTACGCAACCCTCCCTACTTCCTACGCAACCATCCCTACGCAACCCTCCCTACTTCCTACGCAACCCTCCCTACTTCCTACGCAACCCTCCCTACTTCCTACGCAACCCTCCCTACTTCCTACGCAACCATCCCTACTTCCTACGCAACCCTCCCTACTTCCTACGCAACCATTCCTACTTCCTACGCAATCCTCCCTCCCTACTTCCTACGCAACCATTCCTACACAACCATACATACTTCCTACGCAACCCTCCCTACTTCCTACGCAATCCTCCCTCCCTACTTCCTACGCAACCCTCCCTACTTCCTACGTAATCCTCCCTACTTCCTATGCAACCCTCCCTACTTCCTACGCAACCCTCCCTACTTCCTACGCAATCCTCCCTCCCTACTTCCTACGCAACTCTCCCAACTTCCTACGCAACTCTCCCAACTTCCTACGCAACTCTCCCAACTTCCTACGCAACTCTCCCAACTTCCTACGCAACTCTCCCAACTTCCTACGCAACCATTCCTACGCAACCATCCCTACTTCCTACGCAACCCTCCCTACTTCCTACGCAACCCTCCCTCCCTACTTCCTACGCAACCATTCCTACACAACCATCCCTACTTCCTACGCAACCCTCCCTACTTCCTACGCAATCCTCCCTCCGTACTTCCTACGCAATCCTCCCTCCGTACTTCCTACGCAACCCTCCCTACTTCCTACGCAACCCTCCCTACTTCCTACGCAATCCTCCCTCCGTACTTCCTACGCAACCCTCCCTCCGTACTTCCTACGCAACCCTCCCTACTTCCTACGCAACCCTCCCTACTTCCTACGCAATCCTCCCTACTTCCTACGCAATCCTCCCTACTTCCTACGCAATCCCCCCCTCCGTACGCAACCCTCCCTACTTCCTACGCAACCCTCCCTACTTCCTACGCAATCCCCCCTCCGTACTTCCTACGCAATCCCCCCTCCGTACTTCCTACGCAATCCCCCCTCCGTACTTCCTACGCAATCCCCCCTCCGTACTTCCTACGCAATCCCCCCTCCGTACTTCCTACGCAATCCCCCTCCGTACTTCCTACGCAATCCCCCCTCCGTACTTCCTACGCAATCCCCCCTCCGTACTTCCTACGCAATCCCCCCTCCGTACTTCCTACGCAATCCCCCCTCCGTACTTCCTACGCAATCCCCCCTCCGTACTTCCTACGCAATCCCCCCTCCGTTCTTCCTACGCAATCCCCCCTCCGTTCTTCCTACGCAACCCTCCCTACTTCCTACGCAACCCTCCCTACTTCCTAAGCAACCCTCCCTACTTCCTAAGCAATCCTCCCTCCCTACTTCCTACGCAATCCTCCCTCCCTACTTCCTACGCAATCCTCCCTCCCTACTTCCTACGCAATCCTCCCTCCCTACTTCCTACGCAATCCTCCCTCCCTACTTCCTACGCAATCCTCCCTCCCTACTTCCTACGCAATCCTCCCTCCCTACTTCCTACGCAATCCTCCCTCCCTACTTCCTACGCAACTCTCCCTACTTCCTACGCAACCCTCCCTACTTCCTACGCAACCCTCCCTACTTCCAACGCAACCCTCCCTACTTCCTACGCAATCCTCCCTACTTCCTACGCAATCCCCCCTACTTCCTATGCAACCCTCCCTACTTCCTACGCAACCCTCCCTACTTCCTACGCAACCTTCCCTACGCAACCCTCCCTACTTCCTACGCAACTCTCCCTCCCTACTTCCTACGCAACCTTCCCTACTTCCTACGCAACCCTCCCTCCTTCCTATACATTCCTCCCTACTTCCTACGCAACTCTCCCTCCCTACTTCCTACGCCACCCTCCCTACTTCCTACGCAACTCTCCCAACTTCCTACGCAACCCTCCCTACTTCCTACGCAATCCTCCCTACTTCCTACGCAACCCTCCCAACTTCCTACGCAACCCTCCCTACTTCCTACGCAACTCTCCCTCCCTACTTCCTACGCAACCTTCCCTACTTCCTACGCAACCTTCCCTACTTCCTACGCAACCTTCCCTACTTCCTACGCAACCTTCCCTACTTCCTACGCAACCTTCCCTACTTCCTACGCAACCTTCCCTACTTCCTACGCAACCCTCCCTCCCTACTTCCTATACATTCCTCCCTACTTCCTACGCAATCCTCCCTACTTCCTACGCAATCCTCCCTACTTCCTACGCAACTCTCCCAACTTCCTACGCAACCCTCCCTACTTCCTACGCAACCCTCCCTACTTCCTACGCAACCCTCCCTACTTCCTACGCAACCCTCCCTACTTCCTACGCAACCCTCCCTACTTCCTACGCAACCCTCCCTACTTCCTACGCAACTCTCCCAACTTCCTACGCAACCCTCCCTACTTCCTACGCAACCTTCCCTACTTCCTACGCAACCCTCCCTACTTCCTACGCAACTCTCCCTACTTCCTACGCAACCCTCCCTACTTCCTACGCAACTCTCCCTCCCTACTTCCTACCCAACTCTCCCTCCCTACTTCCTACCTACGCAACCCTCCCTACTTCCAACCTACGCAACCCTCCCTACTTCCTACGCAACCCTCACTACTTCCTACGCAACCTTCCCTACTTCCCACGCAACCCTCCCTACTTCCTACGCAACCCTCCCTACTTCCTACGCAACCCTCCCTACTTCCTACGCAACCCTTCCTACGCAACCCTCCCTACTTCCTACGCAACTCTCCCTCCCTACTTCCTACGCAACTCTCCCTCCCTACTTCCTACGCAACCTTCCCTACTTCCTACGCAACCCTCTCTACTTCCTACGCAACTCTCCCTCCCTACTTCCTACGCAACCTTCCCTACTTCCTACGCAACTCTCCCAACTTCCTACGCAACCCTCCCTACTTCCTACGCAACCCTCCCTACTTCCTACGCAACTCTCCCTACTTCCTACGCAACCCTCCCTCCCTACTTCCTATACATTCCTCCCTACGCAATCCTCCCTACTTCCTACGCAACTCTCCCAACTTCCTACGCAACCCTCCCTACTTCCTACGCAACTCTCCCAACTTCCTACGCAACCCTCCCTACTTCCTATACATTCCTCCTTACTTCCTACGCAATCCTCCCTACTTCCTACTTAACCCTCCCTACTTCCTACGCAACCCTCCCTACTTCCTATACATTCCTCCCTACTTCCTACGCAACCCTCCCTACTTCCTACGCAACTCTCCCTCCCTACTTCCTACGCAACTCTCCCTCCCTACTTCCTACGCAACTCTCCCTCCCTACTTCCTACGCAACTCTCCCTCCCTACTTCCTACGCAACTCTCCCAACTTCCTACGCAACCCTCCCTACTTCCTACGCAACCTTCCCTACTTCCTACGCAACCCTCCCTACTTCCTACGCAACCCTCCCTACTTCCTACGCAACCCTCCCTACTTCCTACGCAACTCTCCCAACTTCCTACGTAACCCTCCATACTTCCTACGCAACCTTCCCTACTTCCTACGCAACCCTCCCTACTTCCTACGCAACCCTCCCTACTTCCTACGCAACTCTCCCAACTTCCTACGTAACCCTCCATACTTCCTACGCAACCTTCCCTACTTCCTACGCAACCTTCCCTACTTCCTACGCAACCCTCCCTACTTCCTACGCAACTCTCCCTACTTCCTACGCAACTCTCCCTCCCTACTTCCTACCTACGCAACCCTCCCTACTTCCTACCTACGCAACCCTCCCTACTTCCTACGCAACCTTCCCTACGCAACCCTCCCTACTTCCTACGCAACCTTCCCTACTTCCCACGCAACCCTCCCTACTTCCTACGCAACTCTCCCTCCCTACTTCCTACGCAACTCTCCCTCCCTACTTCCTACGCAACCCTCCCTTCCTACTTCCTACGCAACCCTCCCTACTTCCTACGCAACCCTCCCTACTTCCTACGCAACCTTCCCTACTTCCTACGCAACTCTCCCTCCCTACTTCCTACGCAACTCTCCCTCCCTACTTCCTACGCAACCCTCCCTACTTCCTACGCAACCCTCCCTACTTCCTACGCAACTCTCCCTCCCTACTTCCTACGCAACTCTCCCTCCCTACTTCCTACGCAACCTTCCCTACTTCCTACGCAACCCTCCCTACTTCCTACGCAACCCTCCCTACTTCCTACGCAACTCTCCCTCCCTACTTCCTACGCAACTCTCCCAACTTCCTACGCAACCCTCCCTACTTCCTACGCAACTCTCCCTCCCTACTTCCTACGCAACTCTCCTTCCCTACTTCCTACACAACCTTCCCTACTTCCTACGCAACTCTCCCTACTTCCTACGCAACCCTCCCTCCCTACTTCCTACGCAACCCTCCCTACTTCCTACGCAACCCTCCCTACTTCCTATACATTCCTCCCTACGCAATCCTCCCTACTTCCTACGCAACTCTCCCAACTTCCTACGCAACCCTCCCTACTTCCTACGCAACTCTCCCTCCCTACTTCCTACGCAACCTTCCCTACTTCCTACGCAACCCTCCCTCCCTACTTCCTATACATTCCTCCCTACTTCCTACGCAACTCTCCCTACTTCCTACGCAACTCTCCCAACTTCCTACGCAACCCTCCCTACTTCCTACGCAACTCTCCCTCCCTACTTCCTACGCAACTCTCCCTCCCTACTTCCTACGCAACTCTCCCTCCCAACTTCCTACGCAACCTTCCCTACTTCCTACGCAACCTTCCCTACTTCCTACGCAACCTTCCCTACTTCCTACGCAACCTTCCCTACTTCCTACGCAACTCTCCCTACTTCCTACGCAACTCTCCCTCCCTACTTCCTACGCAACCCTCCCTCCCTACTTCCTACGCAACCCTCCCTACTTCCTATACATTCCTCCCTACTTCCTACGCAATCCTCCCTGCTTCCTACGCAACCCTCCCTACTTCCTACGCAACCCTCCCTACTTCCTACGCAACCCTCCCTACTTCCTACGCAACCCTCCCTACTTCCTACGCAACCCTCCCTACTTCCTACGCCACCCTCCCTACTTCCTACGCAACTCTCCCAACTTCCTACGCAACCCTCCCTACTTCCTACACAACTCTCCCAACTTCCTACGCAACCCTCCCTACTTCCTACGCAACCCTCCCTACTTCCTACGCAACTCTCCCTCCCTACTTCCTACGCAACCTTCCCTACTTCCTACGCAACTCTCCCTACTTCCTACGCAACCCTCCCTCCCTACTTCCTACGCAACCCTCCCTACTTCCTATACATTCCTTCCTACTTCCTACGGAACTCTCCCTACTTCCTACGCAACTCTCCCTACTTCCTACGCAACTCTCCCTCCCTACTTCCTACGCAACCTTCCCTACTTCCTACGCAACCTTCCCTACTTCCTACGCAACCTTCCCTACTTCCTACGCAACCTTCCCTACTTCCTACGCAACCCTCCCTCCCTACTTCCTATACATTCCTTCCTACGCAATCCTCCCTACTTCCTACGCAACTCTCCCAACTTCCTACGCAACCCTCCCTACTTCCTACGCAACTCTCCCTCCCTACTTCCTACGCAACTCTCCCTCCCTACTTCCTATGCAACTCTCCCTCCCTACTTCCTACGCAACCTTCCCTCCCTACTTCCTACGCAACCTTCCCTACTTCCTACGCAACTCTCCCTACTTCCTACGCAACCCTCCCAACTTCCTACGCAACCCTCCCTACTTCCTACGCAACCTTCCCTACTTCCTACACAACCCTCCCTCCCTAATTCCTACGCAACCCTCCCTCCCTACTTCCTACGCAACTCTCCCTCCCTACTTCCTACGCAACCCTCCCTACTTCCTATGCAACTCTCCCAACTTCCTACGCAACTCTCCCAACTTCCTACGCAACCCTCCCTACTTCCTACGCAACTCTCACTCCCTACTTCCTACGCAACCTTCCCTACTTCCTACGCAACTCTCCCTACTTCCTACGCGACCCTCCCTCCCTACGCAACCCTCCCTACTTCCTATACATTCCTCCCTACTTCCTACGCAATCCTCCCTACTTCCTACGCAATCAGCCCTACTTCCTACGCAACTCTCCCTCCCTACTTCCTACGCAACCTTCCCTACTTCCTACGCAACCCTCCCTCCCTACTTCCTATGCAACCCTCCCTACTTCCTATACATTCCTCCCTACTTCCTACGCAATCCTCCCTACTTCCTACGCAACTCTCCCAACTTCCTACGCAACCCTCCCTACTTCCTACGCAACCCTCCCTACTTCCTACGCAACTCTCCCTACTTCCTACGCAACTCTCCCTACTTCCTACGCAACTCTCCCTCCCTACTTCCTACGCAACTCTCCCTCCCTACTTCCTACGCAACTCTCCCTCCCTACTTCCTACGCAACCTTCCCTACTTCCTACGCAACCTTCCCTACTTCCTACGCAACTCTCCCTACTTCCTACGCAACCCTCCCTACTTCCTACGCAACTCTCCCTCCCTACTTCCTACGCAACTCTCCCTCCCTACTTCCTATGCAACTCTCCCTCCCTACTTCCTACGCAACCTTCCCTCCCTACTTCCTACGCAACCTTCCCTACTTCCTACGCAACTCTCCCTACTTCCTACGCAACCCTCCCAACTTCCTACGCAACCCTCCCAACTTCCTACGCAACCCTCCCTACTTCCTACGCAACCTTCCCTACTTCCTACACAACCCTCCCTCCCTACTTCCTACGCAACCCTCCCTCCCTACTTCCTACGCAACTCTCCCTCCCTACTTCCTACGCAACCCTCCCTACTTCCTATGCAACTCTCCCAACTTCCTACGCAACTCTCCCAACTTCCTACGCAACCCTCCCTACTTCCTACGCAACTCTCACTCCCTACTTCCTACGCAACCTTCCCTACTTCCTACGCAACTCTCCCTACTTCCTACGCGACCCTCCCTCCCTACTTCCTACGCAACCCTCCCTACTTCCTATACATTCCTCCCTACTTCCTACGCAATCCTCCCTACTTCCTACGCAATCAGCCCTACTTCCTACGCAACTCTCCCTCCCTACTTCCTACGCAACCTTCCCTACTTCCTACGCAACCCTCCCTCCCTACTTCCTATGCAACCCTCCCTACTTCCTATACATTCCTCCCTACTTCCTACGCAATCCTCCCTACTTCCTACGCAACTCTCCCAACTTCCTACGCAACCCTCCCTACTTCCTACGCAACCCTCCCTACTTCCTACGCAACTCTCCCTACTTCCTACGCAACTCTCTCTCCCTACTTCCTACGCAACTCTCCCTACTTCCTACGCAACTCTCCCTACTTCCTACGCAACTCTCCCTCCCTACTTCCTACGCAACTCTCCCTCCCTACTTCCTACGCAACCTTCCCTACTTCCTACGCAACCTTCCCTACTTCCTACGCAACTCTCCCTACTTCCTACGCAACCCTCCCTCCCTACTTCCTACGCAACCCTCCCTCCCTACGCAACCCTCACTCCCTACGCAACCCTCCCTCCCTACTTCCTACGCAACCCTCCCTCCCTACTTCCTACGCAACCCTCCCTCCCTACTTCCTACGCAACCCTCCCTCCCTACTTCCTACGCAACCCTCCCTCCCTACTTCCTACGCAACCCTCCCTCCTACGCAACTCTCCCTCCCTACTTCCTACGCAACCCTCCCTACTTCCTACGCAACCCTCCCTACTTCCTACGCAACCCTCCCTGCTTCCTACGCAACCCTCCCTGCTTCCTACGCAACCCTCCCTGCTTCCTACGCAACCCTCCCTGCTTCCTACGCAACCCTCCCTGCTTCCTACGCAACCCTCCCTACTTCCTACGCAACTCTCCCTCCCTACTTCCTACGCAACCTTCCCTACTTCCTACGCAACCCTCCCTACTTCCTATACATTCCTCCCTACTTCCTACGCAATCCTCCCTACTTCCTACGCAACCATCCCTACTTCCTACGCAACCCTCCCTACTTCCTACGCAATCCTCCCTACTTCCTACGCAACTCTCCCAACTTCCTACGCAACCCTCCCTACTTCCTACGCAACTCTCCCTCCCTACTTCCTACGCAACTCTCCCTCCCTACTTCCTACGCAACCTTCCCTACTTCATACGCAACTTTCCCTACTTCCTACGCAATCCTCCCTCCCTACTTCCTACGCAACCCTCCCTACTTCCTATACTTTCCTCCCAACTTCCTACGCAATCCTCCTGCTTCCTACGCAACCCTCCCTACTTCCTACACAACTCTCCCTCCCTACTTCCTACGCAACCTTCCCTACTTCCTACGCAACTCTCCCAACTTCCTACGCAACTCTCCCAACTTCCTACGCAACTCTCCCAACTTCCTACGCAACTCTCCCAACTTCCTACGCAACTCTCCCAACTTCCTACGCAACTCTCCCAACTTCCTACGCAACTCTCCCAACTTCCTACGCAACTCTCTAAACTTCCTATGCAACCCTCCCTACTTCCTACGCAACTCTCCCTCCCTACTTCCTACCTACGCAACCCTCCCTACTTCCTACGCAACCTTCCCTACTTCCTACGCAACCCTCCCAACTTCCTACGCAACCCTCCCTACTTCCCACGCAACCCTCCCTACTTCCTACGCAACCCTCCCTACTTCCTACGCAACCCTCCCTACTTCCTACGCAACTCTCCCTCCCTACTTCCTACGCAACCTTCCCTACTTCCTACGCAACTCTCCCAACTTCCTACGCAACTCTCCCAACTTCCTACGCAACCCTCCCTACGCAACCCTCCCTACTTCCTACCTACGCAACCCTCCCTACTTCCTACGCAACCTTCCCTACGCAACCCTCCCTACTTCCTACACATTCCTCCCAACTTCCTACGCAACCCTCCCTACGCAACCCTCCCTACTTCCTACCTACGCAACCCTCCCTACTTCCTACGCAACCTTCCCTACTTCCTACGCAACCCTCCCTACTTCCTACGCAACCCTCCCTACTTCCTACGCATTCCTCCCTACTTCCTACGCAACCCTCCCTACTTCCTACGCAACCCTCCCTCCCTACTTCCTACGCAACCCTCCCTCCCTACTTCCTACGCAACCCTCCCTCCTACGCAACTCTCCCTCCCTACTTCCTACGCAACCCTCCCTACTTCCTACGCAACCCTCCCTACTTCCTACGCAACCCTCCCTACTTCCTACGCAACCCTCCCTACTTCCTACGCAACTCTCCCTCCCTGCTTCCTACGCAACCCTCCCTGCTTCCTACGCAACCCTCCCTGCTTCCTACGCAACCCTCCCTGCTTCCTACGCAACCCTCCCTGCTTCCTACGCAACCCTACTTCCTACGCAATCCTCCCTACTTCCTACGCAACTCTCCCAACTTCCTACGCAACCCTCCCTACGCAACCCTCCCTACTTCCTACGCAACCCTCCCTACTTCCTACGCAACCCTCCCTACTTCCTACGCAACTCTCCCTCCCTACTTCCTACGCAACTCTCCCTCCCTACTTCCTACGCAACCTTCCCTACTTCCTACGCAACTTTCCCTACTTCCTACGCAACCCTCCCTACTTCCTACGCAACTCTCCCTCCCTACTTCCTACGCAACCTTCCCTACTTCCTACGCAACTCTCCCAACTTCCTACGCAACTCTCCCAACTTCCTACGCAACTCTCCCAACTTCCTACGCAACTCTCCCAACTTCCTACGCAACTCTCCCAACTTCCTACGCAACCCTCCCTACTTCCTACGCAACTCTCCCTCCCTACTTCCTACCTACGCAACCCTCCCTACTTCCTACGCAACCTTCCCTACTTCCTACGCAACCCTCCCAACTTCCCACGCAACCCTCCCTACTTCCCACGCAACCCTCCCTACTTCCTACGCAACCCTCCCTACTTCCTACGCAACCCTCCCTACTTCCTACGCAACTCTCCCTCCCTACTTCCTATGCAACCTTCCCTACTTCCTACGCAACTCTCCCAACTTCCTACGCAACTCTCCCAACTTCCTACGCAACTCTCCCAACTTCCTACGCAACTCTCCCAACTTCCTACGCAACTCTCCCAACTTCCTACGCAACTCTCCCAACTTCCTACGCAACTCTCCCAACTTCCTACGCAACCCTCCCTACTTCCTACCTACGCAACCCTCCCTACGCAACCTTCCCTACTTCCTACGCAACCCTCCCTACTTCCTACACATTCCTCCCAACTTCCTACGCAACCCTCCCTACGCAACCCTCCCTACTTCCTACCTACGCAACCCTCCCTACTTCCTACGCAACCTTCCCTACTTCCTACGCAACCCTCCCTACTTCCTACGCAACCCTCCCTACTTCCTATGCATTCCTCCCTACTTCCTACGCAACCCTCCCTACTTCCTACGCAACTCTCCCTCCCTACTTCCTACGCAACTCTCCCAACTTCCTACGCAACTCTCCCAACTTCCTACGCAACCCTCCCTACTTCCTACCTACGCAACCCTCCCTACTTCCTACGCAACCTTCCCTACTTCCTACGCAACTCTCCCAACTTCCTACGCAACCCTCCCTACTTCCTACGCAACTCTCCCTCCCTACTTCCTACGCAACTCTCCCTCCCTACTTCCTACGCAACTTTCCCTACTTCCTACGCAACTTTCCCTACTTCCTACGCAACCCTCCCTCCCTACTTCCTACGCAACCCTCCCTACTTCCTATACTTTCCTCCCTACTTCCTACGCAATCCTCCCTGCTTCCTACGCAACCCTCCCTACTTCCTACGCAACCCTCCCTACTTCCTACGCAACCCTCCCTACTTCCTACGCAACTCTCCCTCCCTACTTCCTACGCAACTCTCCCTCCCTACTTCCTACGCAACCTTCCCTACTTCCTACGCAACTCTCCCAACTTCCTACGCAACTCTCCCAACTTCCTACGCAACTCTCCCAACTTCCTACGCAACTCTCCCAACTTCCTACGCAACTCTCCCAACTTCCTACGCAACTCTCCCAACTTCCTGCAACCCTCCCTACTTCCTACGCAACTCTCCCTCCCTACTTCCTACCTACGCAACCCTCCCTACTTCCTACGCAACCTTCCCTACTTCCTACGCAACCCTCCCAACTTCCTACGCAACCCTCCCTACTTCCTACGCAACCTTCCCTACTTCCCACGCAACCCTCCCTACGCAACCCTCCCTACTTCCTACGCAGCCCTCCCTACTTCCTACGCAACTCTCCCTCCCTACTTCCTACGCAACCTTCCCTACTTCCTACGCAACCTTCCCTACTTCCTACGCAACTCTCCCAACTTCCTACGCAACTCTCCCAACTTCCTACGCAACTCTCCCAACTTCCTACGCAACTCTCCCAACTTCCTACGCAACTCTCCCAACTTCCTACGCAACTCTCCCAACTTCCTACGCAACTCTCCCAACTTCCTACGCAACTCTCCCAACTTCCTGCAACCCTCCCTACTTCCTACGCAACTCTCCCTCCCTACTTCCTACCTACGCAACCCTCCCTACTTCCTACGCAACCTTCCCTACTTCCTACGCAACCCTCCCAACTTCCTACGCAACCCTCCCTACTTCCTACGCAACCTTCCCTACTTCCCACGCAACCCTCCCTACTTCCTACGCAACCCTCCCTACTTCCTACGCAGCCCTCCCTACTTCCTACGCAACTCTCCCTCCCTACTTCCTACGCAACCTTCCCTACTTCCTACGCAACTCTCCCAACTTCCTACGCAACTCTCCCAACTTCCTACGCAACCCTCCCTACGCAACCCTCCCTACTTCCTACCTACGCAACCCTCCCTACTTCCTACGCAACCTTCCCTACTTCCTACGCAACCCTCCCTACTTCCTACACATTCCTCCCAACTTCCTACGCAACCCTCCCTACGCAACCCTCCCTACTTCCTACCTACGCAACCCTCCCTACTTCCTACGCAACCTTCCCTACTTCCTACGCAACCCTGCCTACTTCCTACACATTCCTCCCAACTTCCTACGCAACCCTCCCTACTTCCTACCTACGCAACCCTCCCTACTTCCTACGCAACTCTCCCAACTTCCTACGCAACCCTCCCTACTTCCTACGCAACCTTCCCTACTTCCTACGCAACCTTCCCTACTTCCTACGCAACCTTCCCTACTTCCTACGCAACCTTCCCTACTTCCTACGCAACTCTCCCTCCCTACTTCCTACGCAACTCTCCCTCCCTACTTCCTACGCAACCCTCCCTACTTCCTACGCAACTCTCCCTCCCTACTTCCTACGCAACTCTCCCTCCCTACTTCCTACGCAACTCTCCCTCCCTACTTCCTACGCAACCTTCCCTCCCTACTTTCTATGCAACTCTCCCAACTTCCTACGCAACTCTCCCAACTTCCTACGCAACCCTCCCTACTTCCTACGCAACCCTCCCTACTTCCTACGCAACCCTCCCTACTTCCTACGCAACCCTCCCTACTTCCTACGCAACTCTCCCTCCCTACTTCCTACGCAACTCTCTCTCCCTACTTCCTACGCAACCTTCCCTACTTCCTACGCAACCCTCCCTCCCTTCTTCCTACGCAACCCTCCCTACTTCCTATACTTTCCTCCCTACTTCCTACGCAATCCTCCCTGCTTCCTACGCAACCCTCCCTACTTCCTACGCAACTCTCCCTCCCTACTTCCTACGCAACCTTCCCTACTTCCTACGCAACCTTCCCTACTTCCTATGCAACCTTCCCTACTTCCTACGCAACTCTCCCAACTTCCTACGCAACCCTCCCTACTTCCTACGCAACCCTCCCTACTTCCTACGCAACTCTCCCAACTTCCTACGCAACCCTCCCTACTTCCTACGCAACCCTCCCTACTTCCTACGCAACCCTCCCTACTTCCTACGCAACCCTCCCTACTTCCTACGCAACCCTCCCTACTTCCTACGCAACTCTCCCTCCCTACTTCCTACGCAACCTTCCCTACTTCCTATGCAACTCTCCCAACTTCCTACGCAACCCTCCCTACTTCCTACGCAACCCTCCCTACTTCCTAACGCAACTCTCCCTCCCTACTTCCTACGCAACCTTCCCTACTTCCTACGCAACTCTCCCTACTTCCTACGCAACCCTCCCTACTTCCTATACATTCCTCCCTACTTCCTACGCAATCCTCCCTACTTCCTACGCAACTCTCCCAACTTCCTACGCAACTCTCCCAACTTCCTACGCAACCCTCCCTACTTCCTACGCAACCCTCCCTACTTCCTACGCAACTCTCCCTCCCTACTTCCTACGCAACTCTCCCTCCCTACTTCCTACGCAACCTTCCCTACTTCCTACGCAACCCTCCCTCCCAACTTCCTATACATTCCTCCCTACTTCCTACGCAACTCTCCCTCCCTACTTCCTACGCAACCTTCCCTACTTCCTACGCAACTCTCCCTACTTCCTACGCAACTCTCCCTACTTCCTACGCAACTCTCCCTACTTCCTACGCAACTCTCCCTACTTCCTACGCAACCCTCCCTCCCTACTTCCTATACATTCCTCCCTACTTCCTATGCAACTCTCCCTCCCTACTTCCTATGCAACTCTCCCTCCCTACTTGCTACGCAACCTTCCCTACTTCCTACGCAACTCTCCCTCCCTACTTCCTACGCAACTCTCCCAACTTCCTACGCAACTCTCCCAACTTCCTATGCAACTCTCCCTCCCTACTTCCTACGCAACCTTCCCTACTCCCTACGCAACCTTCCCTACTTCCTACGCAACCTTCCCTACTTCCTACGCAACCTTCCCTACTTCCTACGCAACCTTCCCTACTTCCTACGCAACTCTCCCTACTTCCTACGCAACTCTCCCTACTTCCTACGCAACTCTCCCTACTTCCTACGCAACCCTCCCTCCCTACTTCCTATACATTCCTCCCTACTTCCTACGCAATCCTCCCTACTTCCTACGCAACTCTCCCAACTTCCTACGCAACTCTCCCAACTTCCTACGCAACTCTCCCAACTTCCTACGCAACTCTCCCAACTTCCTACGCAACCCTCCCTACTTCCTACGCAACTCTCCCTACTTCCTACGCAACTCTCCCTACTTCCTACGCAACCCTCCCTCCCTACTTCCTACGCAACCCTCCCTACTTCCTATACATTCCTCCCTACTTCCTACGCAATCCTCCCTGCTTCCTACGCAACCCTCCCTACTGCCTACGCAACCCTCCCTACTTCCTACGCAACCCTCCCTACTTCCTACGCAACTCTCCCTCCCTACTTCCTACACAACTCTCCCAACTTCCTACGCAACCCTCCCTACTTCCTACGCAACCCTCCCTACTTCCTACGCAACCCTCCCTACTTCCTACGCAACCCTCCCTACTTCCTACGCAACTCTCCCTCCCTACTTCCTACGCAACCTTCCCTACTTCCTACGCAACTCTCCCTCCCTACTTCTTACGCAACCCTCCCTACTTCCTATACATTCCTTCCTACTTCCTACGCAACCCTCCCTACTTCCTACGCAACCCTCCCTACTTCCTACGCAACCCTCCCTCCCTACTTCCTATACATTCCTTCCTACGCAATCCTCCCTACTTCCTACGCAACTCTCCCAACTTCCTACGCAACCCTCCCTACTTCCTACGCAACTCTCCCTCCCTACTTCCTACGCAACTCTCCCTCCCTACTTCCTACTCTCCCTCCCTACGCAACCTTCCCTACTTCCTACGCAACCTTCCCTACTTCCTACGCAACTCTCCCTACTTCCTACGCAACCCTCCCTCCCTACGCAATCCTCCCTACTTCCTATACATTCCTCCCTACTTCCTACGCAATCCTCCCTGCTTCCTACGCAACCCTCCCTACGCAACTCTCCCTCCCTACTTCCTACGCAACTCTCCCTCCCTACTTCCTACGCAACCTTCCCTACTTCCTACGCAACCCTCCCTCCCTACTTCCTACGCAACCCTCCCTACTTCCTATACATTCCTCCCTACTTTCTACGCAACCCTCCCTACTTCCTACGCAACTCTCCCTCCCTACTTCCTACGCAACTCTCCCAACTTCCTACGCAACTCTCCCAACTTCCTACGCAACCCTCCCTACTTCCTACGCAACCTTCCCTACTTCCTACGCAACCCTCCCTACTTCCTACGCAACCCTCCCTACTTCCTACGCAACCTTCCCTACTTCCTACGCAACCCTCCCTACGCAACCCTCCCTACTTCCTACGCAACCCTCCCTACTTCCTATGCAACCCTCCCTACTTCCTACGCAATCCTCCATCCCTACTTCCTACGCACTCCCCCCTCCGTACTTCCTACGCACTCCCCCCTCCCTATGCACCCCTCCCTACTTCCTACGCACTCCCCCCTCCCTACTTCCTACGCACTCCCCCCTCCCTACTTCCTACGCACCCCCCCCACGCAACCCTCCCTACTTCCTACGCAATCCTCCCTCCGTACTTCCTACGCAACCCTCCCTACTTCCTACGCAACCCTCCCTACTTCCTACGCAACCATCCCTACTTCCTACGCAACCATCCCTACTTCCTACGCAACCATCCCTACTTCCTACGCAACCATCCCTACTTCCTACGCAATCATCCCTCCCTACTTCCTACACAACCCTCCCTCCCTACTTCCTACGCAACCCTCCCTACGCAACCCTCCCTACTTCCTACGCAACCCTCCCTACTTCCTACGCAACCCTCCCTACTTCCCACGCAACCCTCCCTACTTCCCACGCAACCCTCCCTACTTCCCACGCAACCCTCCCTACTTCCTACGCAACCCTCCCTACTTCCTACGCAATCCTCCCTCCTTCCTACGCAATCCTCCCTCCGTACTTCCTACGCAACCCTCCCTACTTCCTACGCAACCATCCCTACTTCCTACGCAATCATCCCTCCGTACTTCCTACGCAACCCTCCCTACTTCCTACGCAATCCTCCCTCCGTACTTCCTACGCAATCCTCCCTCCGTACTTCCTACGCAACCCTCCCTACTTCCTACGCAATCATTCCTACGCAATCCTCCCTCCGTACTTCCTACGCAACCATCCCTACTTCCTACGCAACCCTCCCTCCGTACTTCCTACGCAACCCTCCCTACTTCCTACGCAACCCTCCCTACTTCCTACGCAACCCTCCCTACTTCCTACGCAATCCTCCCTACTTCCTACGCAACCCTCCCTACTTCCTACGCAACCCTCCCTACTTCCTACGCAACCCTCCCTACTTCCTACGCAACTCTCCCTCCCTACTTCCTACGCAACCTTCCCTACTTCCTACGCAACCTTCCCTACTTCCTACGCAACCTTCCCTACTTCCTACGCAACTCTCCCTACTTCCTACGCAACCCTCCCTACTTCCTACGCAACCTTCCCTACTTCCTACGCAACCCTCCCTACTTCCTACGCAATCCCCCCTCCGTACTTCCTACGCAACCCTCCCTACTTCCTACGCAACCATTCCTACTTCCTACGCAACCATCCCTACGCAATCCTCCCTACTTCCTACGCAACCCTCCCTACTTCCTACGCAACCATTCCTACTTCCTACGCAACCCTCCCTACTTCCTACGCAACCATTCCTACTTCCTACGCAACCATTCCTACTTCCTACGCAATCCTCCCTCCCTACTTCCTACGCAACCATTCCTACACAACCATACATACTTCCTACGCAACCCTCCCTACTTCCTACGCAATCCTCCCTCCCTACTTCCTACGCAACACTCCCTACTTCCTACGTAATCCTCCCTACTTCCTATGCAACCCTCCCTACTTCCTATGCAACCCTCCCTACTTCCTACGCAATCCTCCCTCCGTACTTCCTACGCAACCCTCCCTACTTCCTACGCAATCCTCCCTCCCTACTTCCTACGCAACCCTCCCTACTTCCTACGCAACTCTCCCAACTTCCTACGCAACTCTCCCAACTTCCTACGCAACTCTCCCAACTTCCTACGCAACCATTCCTACGCAACCATCCCTACTTCCTACGCAACCCTCCCTACTTCCTACGCAACCCTCCCTCCCTACTTCCTACGCAACCATTCCTACACAACCATCCCTACTTCCTACGCAACCCTCCCTACATCCTACGCAATCCTCCCTCCGTACTTCCTACGCAATCCTCCCTCCGTACTTCCTACGCAACCCTCCCTACTTCCTACGCAATCCTCCCTCCGTACTTCCTACGCAACCCTCCCTACTTCCTACGCAATCCTCCCTACTTCCTACGCAATCCCCCCCTCCGTACGCAACCCTCCCTACTTCCTACGCAACCCTCCCTACTTCCTACGTAACCCTCCCTACTTCCTACGCAATCCCCCCTCCGTACTTCCTACGCAATCCCCCCTCCGTACTTCCTACGCAATCCCCCTCCGTACTTCCTACGCAATCCCCCCTCCGTACTTCCTACGCAATCCCCCCTCCGTACTTCCTACGCAATCCCCCCTCCGTACTTCCTACGCAATCCCCCCTCCGTACTTCCTACGCAATCCCCCCTCCGTACTTCCTACGCAATCCCCCCTCCGTACTTCCTACGCAATCCCCCCTCCGTACTTCCTACGCAATCCCCCCTCCGTACTTCCTACGCAATCCCCCCTCCGTTCTTCCTACGCAACCCTCCCTACTTCCTACGCAACCCTCCCTACTTCCTAAGCAACCCTCCCTACTTCCTAAGCAACCCTCCCTACTTCCTAAGCAATCCTCCCTCCCTACTTCCTACGCAATCCTCCCTCCCTACTTCCTACGCAATCCTCCCTCCCTACTTCCTACGCAATCCTCCCTCCCTACTTCCTACGCAATCCTCCCTCCCTACTTCCTACGCAATCCTCCCTCCCTACTTCCTACGCAATCCTCCCTCCCTACTTCCTACGCAACTCTCCCTACTTCCTACGCAACCCTCCCTACTTCCTACGCAACCCTCCCTACTTCCTACGCAATCCTCCCTACTTCCTACGCAATCCTCCCTACTTCCTACGCAATCCCCCCTCCGTACGCAACCCTCCCTACTTCCTATGCAACCCTCCCTACTTCCTACGCAACCCTCCCTACTTCCTACGCAACCTTCCCTACTTCCTATGCAACTCTCCCAACTTCCTACGCAACCCTCCCTACTTCCTACGCAACTCTCCCTCCCTACTTCCTACGCAACCTTCCCTACTTCCTACGCAACCCTCCCTCCTTCCTATACATTCCTCCCTACTTCCTACGCAATCCTCCCTACTTCCTACGCAACTCTCCCAACTTCCTACGCAACTCTCCCAACTTCCTACGCAACCCTCCCAACTTCCTACGCAACCCTCCCTACTTCCTACGCAACTCTCCCTCCCTACTTCCTACGCAACCTTCCCTACTTCCTACGCAACCTTCCCTACTTCCTACGCAACCTTCCCTACTTCCTACGCAACCTTCCCTACTTCCTACGCAACTCTCCCTACTTCCTACGCAACTCTCCCTACTTCCTACGCAACCCTCCCTCCCTACTTCCTATACATTCCTCCCTACTTCCTACGCAATCCTCCCTACTTCCTACGCAATCCTCCCTACTTCCTACGCAACTCTCCCAACTTCCTACGCAACCCTCCCTACTTCCTACGCAACCCTCCCTACTTCCTACGCAACCCTCCCTACTTCCTACGCAACCCTCCCTACTTCCTACGCAACTCTCCCTACTTCCTACGCAACCCTCCCTACTTCCTACCTACGCAACCCTCCCTACTTCCTACCTACGCAACCCTCCCTACTTCCTACGCAACCTTCCCTACGCAACCCTCCCTACTTCCTACGCAACCTTCCCTACTTCCCACGCAACCCTCCCTACTTCCTACGCAACCCTCCCTACTTCCTACGCAACCCTCCCTACTTCCTACGCAACCTTCCCTACTTCCTACGCAACCTTCCCTACGCAACCCTCCCTACTTCCTACGCAACCTTCCCTACTTCCCACGCAACCCTCCCTACTTCCTACGCAACTCTCCCAACTTCCTACGCAACCCTCCCTACTTCCTACGCAACCTTCCCTACTTCCTACGCAACCCTCCCTACTTCCTACGCAACCCTCCCTACTTCCTACGCAACTCTCCCTCCCTACTTCCTACGCAACTCTCCCTCCCTACTTCCTACGCAACTCTCCCTCCCTACTTCCTACGCAACCTTCCCTACTTCCTACGCAACCTTCCCTACTTCCTACGCAACTCTCCCAACTTCCTACGCAACCCTCCCTACTTCCTACGCAACCCTCCCTACTTCCTACGCAACTCTCCCTCCCTACTGACTACGCAACCTTCCCTACTTCCTACGCAACTCTCCCAACTTCCTACGCAACCCTCCCTACTTCCTACGCAACCCTCCCTACTTCCTACGCAACCCTCCCTACTTCCTACGCAACTCTCCCTCCCTACTGACTACGCAACCTTCCCTACTTCCTACGCAACTCTCCCTACTTCCTACGCAACCCTCCCTCCCTACTTCCTATACATTCCTCCCTACGCAATCCTCCCTACTTCCTACGCAACTCTCCCAACTTCCTACGCAACCCTCCCTACTTCCTACGCAACCTTCCCTACTTCCTATGCAACTCTCCCAACTTCCTACGCAACCCTCCCTACTTCCTATACATTCCTCCCTACTTCCTACGCAATCCTCCCTACTTCCTACTTAACCCTCCCTACTTCCTACGCAACCCTCCCTACTTCCTATACATTCCTCCCTACTTCCTACGCAACCCTCCCTACTTCCTACGCAACTCTCCCTCCCTACTTCCTACGCAACTCTCCCTACTTCCTACGCAACTCTCCCAACTTCCTACGCAACCCTCCCTACTTCCTACGCAACCTTCCCTACTTCCTACGCAACCCTCCCTACTTCCTACGCAACCCTCCCTACTTCCTACGCAACTCTCCCAACTTCCTACGTAACCCTCCATACTTCCTACGCAACCTTCCCTACTTCCTACGCAACCTTCCCTACTTCCTACGCAACCCTCCCTACTTCCTACGCAACCCTCCCTACTTCCTACGCAACCCTCCCTACTTCCTACGCAACTCTCCCTACTTACTACGCAACTCTCCCTCCCTACTTCCTACCTACGCAACCCTCCCTACTTCCTACCTACGCAACCCTCCCTACTTCCTACGCAACCTTCCCTACGCAACCCTCCCTACTTCCTACGCAACCTTCCCTACTTCCCACGCAACCCTCCCTACTTCCTACGCAACTCTCCCTACTTCCTACGCAACCCTCCCAACTTCCTACGCAACCCTCCCTACTTCCTACGCAACTCTCCCTCCCTACTTCCTACGCAACCTTCCCTACTTCCTACGCAACCTTCCCTACTTCCTACGCAACCTTCCCTACTTCCTACGCAACTCTTCCTACTTCCTACGCAACCCTCCCTACTTCCTACGCAACCCTCCCTACTTCCTACGCAACTCTCCCTCCCTACTTCCTACGCAACCTTCCCTACTTCCTACGCAACCCTCCCTCCCTACTTCCTACGCAACCCTCCCTACTTCCTATACATTCCTTCCTACTTCCTACGCAACCCTCCCTACTTCCTACGCAACCCTCCCTACTTCCTACGCAACTCTCCCTACTTCCTACGCAACTCTCCCTCCCTACTTCCTACGCAACCTTCCCTACTTCCTACGCAACCTTCCCTACTTCCTACGCAACCTTCCCTACTTCCTACGCAACCCTCCCTCCCTACTTCCTATACATTCCTTCCTACGCAATCCTCCCTACTTCCTACGCAACTCTCCCAACTTCCTACGCAACCCTCCCTACTTCCTACGCAACTCTCCCTCCCTACTTCCTACGCAACTCTCCCTCCCTACTTCCTATGCAACTCTCCCTCCCTACTTCCTACGCAACCTTCCCTACTTCCTACGCAACCTTCCCTACTTCCTACGCAACTCTCCCTACTTCCTACGCAACTCTCCCTACTTCCTACGCAACTCTCCCTACTTCCTACGCAACCCTCCCTCCCTACGCAATCCTCCCTACTTCCTACGCAACTCTCCCTACTTCCTACGCAATCCTCCCTGCTTCCTACGCAACCCTCCCTACTTCCTACGCAGCCTTCCCTACTTCCTACGCAACTCTCCCAACTTCCTACGCAACTCTCCCAACTTCCTACGCAACCCTCCCTACTTCCTACGCAACCTTCCCTACTTCCTACGCAACCCTCCCTACGCAACCCTCCCTACTTCCTACGCAACCCTCCCTACTTCCTACGCAACCCTCCCTACGCAACCCTCCCTACTTCCTACGCAACCCTCCCTACTTCCTACGCAACTCTCCCAACTTCCTACGTAACCCTCCATACTTCCTACGCAACCTTCCCTACTTCCTACGCAACCTTCCCTACTTCCTACGCAACCCTCCCTACTTCCTACGCAACCCTCCCTACTTCCTACGCAACTCTCCCTACTTCCTACGCAATCCTCCCTACTTCCTATACATTCCTCCCTACTTCCTACGCAATCCTCCATCCCTACTTCCTACGCAACCCTCCCTCCCTACTTCCTACGCCAACCCTCCCTACTTCACACGCAACCCTCCCTACTTCACACGCAACCCTCCCTACTTCCCACGCAACCCTCCCTACTTCCCACGCAACCCTCCCTACTTCCCACGCAACCCTCCCTACTTCCTACGCAACCCTCCCTACTTCCTATACATTCCTCCCTACTTCCTACGCAATCCTCCATCCCTACTTCCTACGCAACACTCCCTACTTCCTACGCAACCCTTCCTCCCTACTTCCTACGCACTCCCCCCTCCGTACTTCCTACGCACTCCCCCCTCCCTACGCACCCCTCCCTACTTCCTACGCACTCCCCCCTCCCTACTTCCTACGCACTCCCCCCTCCCTACTTCCTACGCAATCCTCCCTCCCTACTTCCTACGCAACCCTCCCTACTTCCTACGCAACCCTCCCTACTTCCCACGCAACCCTCCCTACTTCCCACGCAACCCTCCCTACTTCCTACGCAATCCTCCCTCCTTCCTACGCAATCCTCCCTCCGTACTTCCTACGCAACCCTCCCTACTTCCTACGCAACCATCCCTACTTCCTACGCAATCATCCCTCCGTACTTCCTACGCAACCCTCCCTACTTCCTACGCAATCCTCCCTCCGTACTTTGCAATCATTCCTACGCAATCCTCCCTCCGTACTTCCTACGCAACCATCCCTACTTCCTATGCAACCATCCCTACTTCCTACGCAACCATCCCTACTTCCTACGCAACCCTCCCTCCCTACTTCCTACGCAACCCTCCCTCCCTACTTCCTACGCAACCCTCCCTACTCCCTACGCAACCCTGCCTACTCCCTACGCAACCCTCCCTACTTCCTACGCAACCCTCCCTACTTCCTACGCAATCCCCCCTCCGTACTTCCTACGCAATCCCCCCTCCGTACTTCCTACGCAATCCCCCCTCCGTACTTCCTACGCAATCCTCCCTACTTCCTACGCAACCCTCCCTCCCTTACGCAACCCTCCCTACTTCCTACGCAACTCTCCCAACTTCCTACGCAACCCTCCCAACTTCCTACGCAACTCTCCCAACTTCCTACGCAACCCTCCCAACTTCCTACGCAACTCTCCCTCCCTACTTCCTACGCAACCTTCCCTCCCTACTTCCTACGCAACCTTCCCTACTTCCTACGCAACCTTCCCTACTTCCTACGCAACCTTCCCTACTTCCCACGCAACCCTCCCTACTTCCTACGCAACCCTCCCTACTTCCTACGCAACTCTCCCAACTTCCTACGCAACCCTCCCTACTTCCTACGCAACCTTCCCTACTTCCTACGCAACCTTCCCTACTTCCTACGCAACTCTCCCTCCCTACTTCCTACGCAACCCTCCCTACTTCCTACGCAACTCTCCCTCCCTACTTCCTACGCAACCCTCCCTACTACCTACGCAACCCTCCCTACTTCCTACGCAACCCTCCCTACTTCCTACGCAACTCTCCCTCCCCACTTCCTACGCAACCCTCCCTACTTCCTACGCAACCCTCCCTCCCTTACGCAACCCTCCCTACTTCCTACGCAACTCTCCCAACTTCCTACGCAACCCTCCCAACTTCCTACGCAACTCTCCCAACTTCCTACGCAACCCTCCCAACTTCCTACGCAACCCTCCCAACTTCCTACGCAACTCTCCCTCCCTACTTCCTACGCAACCTTCCCTACTTCCTACGCAACCTTCCCTACTTCCTACGCAACCTTCCCTACTTCCTACGCAACCTTCCCTACTTCCTACGCAACCTTCCCTACTTCCTACGCAACCCTCCCTCCCTACTTCCTATACATTCCTCCCTACTTCCTACGCAACCCTCCCTACTTCCTACGCAACCCTCCCTACTTCCTACGCAACTCTCCCTCCCTACTTCCTACGCAACTCTCCCTCCCTACTTCCTACGCAACTCTCCCTCCCTACTTCCTACGCAACTCTCCCTACTTCCTACGCAACCTTCCCTACTTCCTACGCAACCTTCCCTACTTCCTACGCAACCTTCCCTACTTCCTACGCAACCTTCCCTACTTCCTACGCAACCTTCCCTACTTCCTACGCAACCTTCCCTACTTCCTACGCAACTCTCCCTCCCTACTTCCTACGCAACCTTCCCTACTTCCTACGCAACTCTCCCAACTTCCTACGCAACCCTCCCAACTTCCTACGCAACCCTCCCTACTTCCTACGCAACTCTCCCTCCCTACTTCCTACGCAACCTTCCCTACTTCCTACGCAACTCTCCCTACTTCCTACGCAACCCTCCCTCCCTACTTCCTACGCAACCCTCCCTACTTCCTATACATTCCTTCCTATACATTCCTCCCTACGCAATCCTCCCTACTTCCTACGCAACCCTCCCTACTTCCTACGCAACTCTCCCTCCCTACTTCCTACGCAACCTTCCCTACTTCCTACGCAACCCTCGCTCCCTACTTCCTATACATTCCTCCCTACTTCCTACGCAACCCTCCCTACTTCCTACGCAACTCTCCCAACTTCCTACGCAACTCTCCCAACTTCCTACGCAACTCTCCCTCCCTACTTCCTACTCTCCCTCCCTACTTCCTACGCAACCTTCCCTACTTCCTACGCAACCCTCCCTACTTCCTACGCAACCCTCCCTACTTCCTACGCAACCATCCCTACTTCCTACGCAATCATCCCTCCGTACTTCCTACGCAACCCTCCCTACTTCCTACGCAATCCTCCCTCCGTACTTCGCAATCATTCCTACGCAATCCTCCCTCCGTACTTCCTACGCAACCATCCCTACTTCCTATGCAACCATCCCTACTTCCTACGCAACCATCCCTACTTCCTACGCAACCCTCCCTCCCTACTTCCTACGCAACCCTCCCTCCCTACTTCCTACGCAACCCTCCCTACTCCCTACGCAACCCTGCCTACTCCCTACGCAACCCTCCCTACTTCCTACGCAACCCTCCCTACTTCCTACGCAATCCCCCCTCCGTACTTCCTACGCAATCCCCCCTCCGTACTTCCTACGCAATCCCCCCTCCGTACTTCCTACGCAATCCTCCCTACTTCCTACGCAACCCTCCCTCCCTTACGCAACCCTCCCTACTTCCTACGCAACTCTCCCAACTTCCTACGCAACCCTCCCAACTTCCTACGCAACTCTCCCAACTTCCTACGCAACCCTCCCAACTTCCTACGCAACTCTCCCTCCCTACTTCCTACGCAACCTTCCCTCCCTACTTCCTACGCAACCTTCCCTACTTCCTACGCAACCTTCCCTACTTCCTACGCAACCTTCCCTACTTCCCACGCAACCCTCCCTACTTCCTACGCAACCCTCCCTACTTCCTACGCAACTCTCCCAACTTCCTACGCAACCCTCCCTACTTCCTACGCAACCTTCCCTACTTCCTACGCAACCTTCCCTACTTCCTACGCAACTCTCCCTCCCTACTTCCTACGCAACCCTCCCTACTTCCTACGCAACTCTCCCTCCCTACTTCCTACGCAACCCTCCCTACTACCTACGCAACCCTCCCTACTTCCTACGCAACCCTCCCTACTTCCTACGCAACTCTCCCTCCCCACTTCCTACGCAACCCTCCCTACTTCCTACGCAACCCTCCCTCCCTTACGCAACCCTCCCTACTTCCTACGCAACTCTCCCAACTTCCTACGCAACCCTCCCAACTTCCTACGCAACTCTCCCAACTTCCTACGCAACCCTCCCAACTTCCTACGCAACCCTCCCAACTTCCTACGCAACTCTCCCTCCCTACTTCCTACGCAACCTTCCCTACTTCCTACGCAACCTTCCCTACTTCCTACGCAACCTTCCCTACTTCCTACGCAACCTTCCCTACTTCCTACGCAACCTTCCCTACTTCCTACGCAACCTTCCCTACTTCCTACGCAACCCTCCCTCCCTACTTCCTATACATTCCTCCCTACTTCCTACGCAACCCTCCCTACTTCCTACGCAACCCTCCCTACTTCCTACGCAACTCTCCCTCCCTACTTCCTACGCAACTCTCCCTCCCTACTTCCTACGCAACTCTCCCTCCCTACTTCCTACGCAACCTTCCCTACTTCCTACGCAACCTTCCCTACTTCCTACGCAACCTTCCCTACTTCCTACGCAACCTTCCCTACTTCCTACGCAACCTTCCCTACTTCCTACGCAACTCTCCCTCCCTACTTCCTACGCAACCTTCCCTACTTCCTACGCAACTCTCCCAACTTCCTACGCAACCCTCCCAACTTCCTACGCAACCCTCCCTACTTCCTACGCAACTCTCCCTCCCTACTTCCTACGCAACCTTCCCTACTTCCTACGCAACTCTCCCTACTTCCTACGCAACCCTCCCTCCCTACTTCCTACGCAACCCTCCCTACTTCCTATACATTCCTTCCTATACATTCCTCCCTACGCAATCCTCCCTACTTCCTACGCAACCCTCCCTACTTCCTACGCAACTCTCCCTCCCTACTTCCTACGCAACCTTCCCTACTTCCTACGCAACCCTCCCTCCCTACTTCCTATACATTCCTCCCTACTTCCTACGCAACCCTCCCTACTTCCTACGCAACTCTCCCAACTTCCTACGCAACTCTCCCAACTTCCTACGCAACTCTCCCTCCCTACTTCCTACTCTCCCTCCCTACTTCCTACGCAACCTTCCCTACTTCCTACGCAACCCTCCCTACTTCCTACGCAACCCTCCCTACTTCCTACGCAACCCTCCCTACTTCCTACGCAACCCTCCCTACGCAACTCTCCCTCCCTACTTCCTACGCAACTCTCCCTCCCTACTTCCTACGCAACCTTCCCTACTTCCTACGCAACTCTCCCTACTTCCTACGCAACTCTCCCTACTTCCTACGCAACTCTCCCTACTTCCTACGCAACTCTCCCTACTTCCTACGCAACCCTCCCTCCCTACTTCCTACGCAACCCTCCCTACTTCCTATACATTCCTCCCTACGCAATCCTCCCTACTTCCTACGCAACTCTCCCTCCCTACTTCCTACGCAACCTTCCCTACTTCCTACGCAACCCTCCCTCCCTACTTCCTATACATTCCTCCCTACTTCCTACGCAATCCTCCCTACTTCCTACGCAACTCTCCCAACTTCCTACGCAACCCTCCCTACTTCCTACGCAACTCTCCCTCCCTACTTCCTACTCTCCCTCCCTACTTCCTACGCAACCTTCCCTACTTCCTACGCAACCCTCCCAACTTCCTACGCAACTCTCCCAACTTCCTACGCAACCCTCCCTACTTCCTACGCAACTCTCCCTCCCTACTTCCTACGCAACCTTCCCTACTTCCTACGCAACTCTCCCTACTTCCTATGCAACCCTCCCTCCCTACTTCCTACGCAACCCTCCCTACTTCCTATACATTCCTTCCTACTTCCTACGCAACCCTCCCTACTTCCTACGCAACCCTCCCTACTTCCTACGCAACCTTCCCTACTTCCTACGCAACCTTCCCTACTTCCTACGCAACCCTCCCTCCCTACTTCCTATACATTCCTTCCTACGCAACCCTCCCTACTTCCTACGCAACTCTCCCTCCCTACTTCCTACGCAACTCTCCCTCCCTACTTCCTACGCAACCTTCCCTACTTCCTACGCAACCTTCCCTACTTCCTACGCAACTCTCCCTACTTCCTACGCAACCCTCCCTCCCTACGCAATCCTCCCTACTTCCTATACATTCCTCCCTACTTCCTACGCAATCCTCCCTGCTTCCTACGCAACCCTCCCTACTTCCTACGCAACTCTCCCTCCCTACTTCCTACGCAACTCTCCCTCCCTACTTCCTACGCAACCTTCCCTACTTCCTACGCAACTCTTCCAACTTCCTACGCAACCCTCCCTCCCTACTTCCTACGCAACCCTCCCTACTTCCTATACATTCCTCCCTACTTCCTACGCAATCCTCCCTGCTTCCTACGCAATCCTCCCTGCTTCCTACGCAACCCTCCCTACTTCCTACGTAACTCTCCCTCCCTACTTCCTACGCAACTCTCCCAATTTCCTACGCAACTCTCCCTACTTCCTACGTAACCCTCCATACCTCCTACGCAACCTTCCCTACTTCCTACGCAACCTTCCCTACTTCCTACGCAACCCTCCCTACTTCCTATGCAACTCTCCCTACTTCCTACGCAACTCTCCCTACTTCCTACGCAACCCTCCCTACTTCCTACGCAACTCTCCCTCCCTACTTCCTACCTACGCAACCCTCCCTACTTCCTACCTACGCAACCCTCCCTACTTCCTACCTACGCAACCCTCCCTACGCAACCTTCCATACGCAACCCTCCCTACTTCCTACGCAACCTTCCCTACTTCCCACGCAACCCTCCCTACTTCCTACGCAACCCTCCCTACTTCCTACGCAACCCTCCCTACTTCCTATACATTCCTCCCTACTTCCTACGCAACCCTCCCTACTTCCTACGCAACCTTCCCTACTTCCTACGCAACTCTCCCTCCCTACTTCCTACGCAACCCTCCCTACGCAACTCTCCCTCCCTACTTCCTACGCAACTCTCCCTCCCTACTTCCTACGCAACCTTCCCTACTTCCTACGCAACTCTCCCTCCCTACTTCCTACGCAAGCTTCCCTACTTCCTACGCAACTCTCCCTACTTCCTACGCAACCCTCCCTCCCTACTTCCTATACATTCCTCCCTACGCAATCCTCCCTACTTCCTACGCAACTCTCCCAACTTCCTACGCAACCCTCCCTACTTCCTACGCAACTCTCCCTCCCTACTTCCTACGCAACCTTCCCTACTTCCTACGCAACCCTCCCTCCCTACTTCCTATACATTCCTCCCTACTTCCTACGCAATCCTCCCTACTTCCTACGCAACTCTCCCAACTTCCTACGCAACCCTCCCTACTTCCTACGCAACTCTCCCTCCCTACTTCCTACGCAACTCTCCCTCCCTACTTCCTACGCAACTCTCCCTCCCTACTTCCTACTCTCCCTCCCTACTTCCTACGCAACCTTCCCTACTTCCTACGCAACTCTCCCTACTTCCTACGCAACCCTCCCTCCCTACTTCCTACGCAACCCTCCCTACTTCCTATACATTCCTCCCTGCTTCCTACGCAACCCTCCCTACTTCCTACGCAACCCTCCCTACTTCCTACGCAACCCTCCCTACTTCCTACGCAACCCTCCCTACTTCCTACGCAACCCTCCCTACTTCCTACGCAACTCTCCCTCCCTACTTCCTACGCAACTCTCCCAACTTCCTACGCAACCCTCCCTACTTCCTACGCAACCCTCCCTACTTCCTACGCAACCCTCCCTACGCAACTCTCCCTCCCTACTTCCTACGCAACCTTCCCTACTTCCTACGCAACTCTCCCTACTTCCTACGCAACTCTCCCTACTTCCTACGCAACCCTCCCTCCCTACTTCCTACGCAACCCTCCCTACTTCCTATACATTCCTTCCTACTTCCTACGCAACCCTCCCTACTTCCTACGCAACCCTCCCTACTTCCTACGCAACTCTCCCTCCCTACGCAACCTTCCCTACTTCCTACGCAACCTTCCCTACTTCCTACGCAACCCTCCCTCCCTACTTCCTATACATTCCTTCCTACGCAATCCTCCCTACTTCCTACGCAACTCTCCCTCCCTACTTCCTACGCAACTCTCCCTCCCTACTTCCTACGCAACTCTCCCTCCCTACTTCCTACTCTCCCTCCCTACTTCCTACTCTCCCTCCCTACTTCCTACGCAACCTTCCCTTCTTCCTACGCAACCTTCCCTACTTCCTACGCAACTCTCCCTACTTCCTACGCAACTCTCCCTACTTCCTACGCAACCCTCCCTCCCTACGCAATCCTCCCTACTTCCTATACATTCCTCCCTACTTCCTACGCAATCCTCCCTGCTTCCTACGCAACCTTCCCTACTTCCTACGCAACTCTTCCAACTTCCTACGCAACCCTCCCTCCCAACTTCCTACGCAACTCTCCCAACTTCCTACGCAACCCTCCCTACTTCCTACGCAACCTTCCCTACTTCCTACGCAACCCTCCCTACTTCCTACGCAACCCTCCCTACTTCCTACGCAACCCTCCCTACTTCCTACGCAACTCTCCCTACTTGCTACGCAACTCTCCCTACTTCCTACGCAATCCTCCCTACGCAATCCTCCCTCCGTACATCCTACGCAACCCTCCCTACTTCCTACGCAACCCTCCCTCCCTACTTCCTACGCAACCCTCCCTACTTCCTACGCAATCCTCCCTCCGTACTTCCTACGCAACCCTCCCTACTTCCTACGCAATCATTCCTACGCAATCCTCCCTCCGTACTTCCTACGCAACCATCCCTACTTCCTACGCAACCATCCCTACTTCCTACGCAACCCTCCCTCCGTACTTCCTACGCAACCCTCCCTACTTCCTACGCAACCCTCCCTACTTCCTACGCAACCCTCCCTACTTCCTACGCAACCCTCCCTACTTCCTACGCAATCCTCCCTACTTCCTACGCAATCCTCCCTACTTCCTACGCAACCATCCCTACTTCCTACGCAACCCTCCCTACGCAACTCTCCCTCCCTACTTCCTACGCAACCTTCCCTACTTCCTACGCAACCTTCCCTACTTCCTACGCAACTCTCCCTACTTCCTACGCAACCCTCCCTACTTCCTACGCAACCTTCCCTACTTCCTACGCAACCCTCCCTACGCAACCATTCCTACGCAACCATCCCTACGCAACCCTCCCTACTTCCTACGCAATCCTCCCTACTTCCTACGCAACCCTCCCTACTTCCTACGCAACCATTCCTACGCAACCATCCCTACTTCCTACGCAACCCTCCCTACTTCCTACGCAACCATTCCTACTTCCTACGCAATCCTCCCTCCCTACTTCCTGCGCAACCATTCCTACACAACCATACATACTTCCTACGCAACCCTCCCTACTTCCTACGCAACCCTCCCTCCGTACTTCCTACGCAACCCTCCCTACTTCCTACGCAACCCTCCCTACTTCCTACGTAATCCTCCCTACTTCCTATGCAACCCTCCCTACTTCCTACGCAATCCTCCCTCCGTACTTCCTACGCAACCCTCCCTACTTCCTACGCAACTCTCCCAACTTCCTACGCAACTCTCCCAACTTCCTACGCAACTCTCCCAACTTCCTACGCAACTCTCCCAACTTCCTACGCAACTCTCCCAACTTCCTACGCAACTCTCCCAACTTCCTACGCAACCATTCCTACGCAACCATCCCTACTTCCTACGCAACCCTCCCTACTTCCTACGCAACCATTCCAACTTCCTACGCAATCCTCCCTCCCTACTTCCTACACAACCATTCCTACACAACCATCCCTACTTCCTACGCAACCCTCCCTACGCAATCCTCCCTCCGTACTTCCTACGCAATCCTCCCTACTTCCTACGCAATCCTCCCTACTTCCTACGCAATCCCCCCCTCCGTACGCAACCCTCCCTACTTCCTACGCAACCCTCCGTACTTCCTACGCAATCCCCCCTCCGTACTTCCTACGCAATCCCCCCTCCGTACTTCCTACGCAATCCCCCCTCCGTACTTCCTACGCAATCCCCCCTCCGTACTTCCGCGCAATCCCCCCTCCGTACTTCCTACGCAATCCCCCCTCCGTTCTTCCTACGCAATCCCCCCTCCGTTCTTCCTACGCAATCCCCCCTCCGTTCTTCCTACGCAATCCCCCCTCCGTTCTTCCTACGCAACCCTCCCTACTTCCTACGCAACCCTCCCTACTTCCTAAGCAATCCTCCCTCCCTACTTCCTACGCAATCCTCCCTCCCTACTTCCTACGCAATCCTCCCTCCCTACTTCCTACGCAATCCTCCCTCCCTACTTCCTACGCAACCCTCCCTACTTCCTACGCAACCCTCCCTACTTCCTACGCAACCCTCCCTACTTCCTACGCAATCCCCCCTCCGTACGCAACCCTCCCTACTTCCTACGCAACCTTCCCTACTTCCTATGCAACTCTCCCAACTTCCTATGCAACCCTCCCTACTTCCTACGCAACTCTCCCTCCCTACTTCCTACGCAACCTTCCCTACTTCCTACGCAACCCTCCCTCCTTCCTATACATTCCTCCCTACGCAACTCTCCCAACTTCCTACGCAACCCTCCCAACTTCCTACGCAACCCTCCCTACTTCCTACGCAACTCTCCCTCCCTACTTCCTACGCAACTCTCCCTCCCTACTTCCTACGCAACCTTCCCTACTTCCTACGCAACCTTCCCTACTTCCTACGCAACCTTCCCTACTTCCTACGCAACTCTCCCTACTTCCTACGCAACCCTCCCTCCCTACTTCCTATACATTCCTCCCTACTTCCTACGCAACTCTCCCAACTTCCTACGCAACCCTCCCTACTTCCTACGCAACCCTCCCTACTTCCTACGCAACCCTCCCTACTTCCTACGCAACCCTCCCTACTTCCTACGCAACTCTCCCAACTTCCTACGCAACCCTCCCTACTTCCTACGCAACCCTCCCTACTTCCTACGCAACTCTCCCAACTTCCTACGCAACCTTCCCTACTTCCCACGCAACCCTCCCTACTTCCCACGCAACCCTCCCTACTTCCTATACATTCCTCCCTACTTCCTACGCAACCCTCCCTCCCTACTTCCTACGCAACCCTCCCTACTTCCTATACATTCCTCCCTACTTCCTACGCAACCCTCCCTACTTCCTACGCAACTCTCCCTCCCTACTTCCTACGTAACACTCCATACTTCCTACGCAACCTTCCCTACTTCCTACGCAACCTTCCCTACTTCCTACGCAACCCTCCCTACTTCCTACGCAACTCTCCCTACTTCCTACGCAACCCTCCCTACTTCCTACGCAACTCTCCCTCCCTACTTCCTACCTACGCAACCCTCCCTCCCTACTTCCTACCTACGCAACCCTCCCTACTTCCTACCTACGCAACCCTCCCTACTTCCTACGCAACCTTCCCTACGCAACCCTCCCTACTTCCTACGCAACCTTCCCTACTTCCCACGCAACCCTCCCTACTTCCTACGCAACCCTCCCTACTTCCTATACATTCCTCCCTACTTCCTACACAACCCTCCCTACTTCCTACGCAACCCTCCCTACTTCCTACGCAACTCTCCCTCCCTACTTCCTACGCAACCCTCCCTACTTCCTACGCAACTCTCCCTCCCTACTTCCTACCTACGCAACCCTCCCTCCCTACTTCCTACCTACGCAACCCTCCCTACTTCCTACCTACGCAACTCTCCCTACTTCCTACGCAACCTTCCCTACGCAACCCTCCCTACTTCCTACGCAACCTTCCCTACTTCCCACGCAACCCTCCCTACTTCCTACGCAACCCTCCCTACTTCCTATACATTCCTCCCTACTTCCTACACAACCCTCCCTACTTCCTACGCAACCTTCCCTACTTCCTACGCAACTCTCCCTCCCTACTTCCTACGCAACCCTCCCTACTTCCTACGCAACTCTCCCTCCCTACTAACTACGCAACCTTCCCTACTTCCTACGCAACTCTCCCAACTTCCTACGCAACCCTCCCTACTTCCTACGCAACCCTCCCTACTCCCTACGCAACCCTCCCTACTCCCTACGCAACTCTCCCTCCCTACTTCCTACGCAACCTTCCCTACTTCCTACGCAACTCTCCCTACTTCTTACGCAACCCTCCCTCCCTACTTCCTACGCAACCCTCCCTACTTCCTATACATTCCTCCCTACGCAATCCTCCCTACTTCCTACGCAACCTTCCCTACTTCCTACGCAACCCTCCCTACTTCCTATACATTCCTCCCTACTTCCTACGCAATCCTCCCTACGCAACCCTCCCTACTTCCTACGCAACTCTCCCTCCCTACTTCCTACGCAACTCTCCCTCCCTACTTCCTACGCAACTCTCCCTCCCTACTTCCTACGCAACTCTCCCTACTTCCTACGCAACTCTCCCTACTTCCTACGCAACTCTCCCAACTTCCTACGCAACCCTCCCAACTTCCTACGCAACCCTCCCTACTTCCTACGCAACCCTCCCTACTTCCTACGCAACCCTCCCTACTTCCTACGCAACCCTCCCTACTTCCTACGCAACTCTCCCAACTTCCTACGTAACCCTCCCTACTTCCTACGCAACCCTCCCTACTTCCTACGCAACCTTCCCTACTTCCTACGCAACCCTCCCTACGCAACCCTCCCTACTTCCTACGCAACCCTCCCTACTTCCTATTCATTCCTCCCTACTTCCTACGCAACTCTCCCTACTTCCTACGCAACTCTCCCTACTTCCCACGCAACCCTCCCTACTTCCTATACATTCCTCCCTACTTCCTACGCAACCCTCCCTCCCTACTTCCTACGCAACCCTCCCTCCCTACTTCCTACGCACTCCCCCCTCCCTACGCACCCCTCCCTACTTCCTACGCACTCCCCCCTCCCTACTTCCTACGCACTCCCCCCTCCCTACGCACCCCCCCCTACGCAACCCTCCCTACTTCCTACGCAACCATCCCTACTTCCTACGCAATCCTCCCTCCGTACTTCCTACGCAACCCTCCCTACTTCCTACGCAACCCTCCCTACTTCCTACGCAACCCTCCCTACTTCCTACGCAACCCTCCCTCCGTACTTCCTACGCAACCATCCCTACTTCCTACGCAATCATCCCTCCCTACTTCCTACGCAACCCTCCCTACTTCCTACGCAACCCTCCCTACTTCCTACGCAACCCTCCCTACTTCCCACGCAACCCTCCCTACTTCCCACGCAACCCTCCCAACCATCCCTACGCAACCCTCCCTACTTCCTACGCAATCCTCCCTCCTTCCTACGCAATCCTCCCTCCGTACTTCCTACGCAACCCTCCCTACTTCCTACGTAACCATCCCTACTTCCTACGCAACCCTCCCTACGCAACTCTCCCTCCCTACTTCCTACGCAACCTTCCCTACTTCCTACGCAACTCTCCCTACTTCCTACGCAACCCTCCCTACTTCCTACGCAACCTTCCCTACTTCCTACGCAACCCTCCCTACTTCCTACGCAACCATTCCTACGCAACCATCCCTACGCAACCCTCCCTACTTCCTACGCAATCCTCCCTACTTCCTACGCAACCCTCCCTACTTCCTACGCAACCATTCCTACGCAACCATCCCTACTTCCTACGCAACCCTCCCTACTTCCTACGCAACTATTCCTACTTCCTACGCAATCCTCCCTCCCTACTTCCTGCGCAACCATTCCTACACAACCATATATACTTCCTACGCAACCCTCCCTACTTCCTACGCAATCCTCCCTCCGTACTTCCTACGCAACCCTCCCTACTTCCTACGCAACCCTCCCTACTTCCTACGCAACCCTCCCTACTTCCTACGTAATCCTCCCTACTTCCTATGCAACCCTCCCTACTTCCTACGCAATCCTCCCTCCGTACTTCCTACGCAACCCTCCCTACTTCCTTCGCAATCCTCCCTCCGTACTTCCTACGCAACCCTCCCTACTTCCTACGCAACTCTCCCAACTTCCTACGCAACTCTCCCAACTTCCTACGCAACTCTCCCAACTTCCTACGCAACTCTCCCAACTTCCTACGCAACTCTCCCAACTTCCTACGCAACCATTCCTACGCAACCATCCCTACTTCCTACGCAACCCTCCCTACTTCCTACGCAACCATTCCTACTTCCTACGCAATCCTCCCTCCCTACTTCCTACACAACCATCCCTACTTCCTACGCAACCCTCCCTACTTCCTACGCAATCCTCCCTCCGTACTTCCTACGCAATCCTCCCTACTTCCTACGCAACCCTCCGTACTTCCTACGCAATCCCCCCTCCGTACTTCCTACGCAATCCCCCCTCCGTACTTCCTACGCAATCCCCCCTCCGTACTTCCTACGCAATCCCCCCTCCGTACTTCCTACGCAATCCCCCCTCCGTACTTCCTACGCAATCCCCCCTCCGTACTTCCTACGCAATCCCCCCTCCGTTCTTCCTACGCAATCCCCCCTCCGTTCTTCCTACGCAATCCCCCCTCCGTTCTTCCTACGCAATCCCCCCTCCGTTCTTCCTACGCAATCCCCCCTCCGTTCTTCCTACGCAACCCTCCCTACTTCCTACGCAACCCTCCCTACTTCCTAAGCTATCCTCCCTCCCAACTTCCTAAGCAATCCTCCCTCCCTACTTCCTACGCAATCCTCCCTCCCTACTTCCTACGCAATCCTCCCTCCCTACTTCCTACGCAACCCTCCCTACTTCCTACGCAACCCTCCCTACTTCCTACGCAACCCTCCCTACTTCCTACGCAATCCCCCCTCCGTACGCAACCCTCCCTACTTCCTATGCAACCCTCCCTACTTCCTACGCAACCCTCCCTACTTCCTACGCAACCTTCCCTACTTCCTACGCAACTCTCCCAACTTCCTATGCAACTCTCCCAACTTCCTACGCAACCCTCCCTACTTCCTACGCAACTCTCCCTCCCTACTTCCTACGCAACCTTCCCTACTTCCTACGCAACCCTCCCTCCTTCCTATACATTCCTCCCTACGCAACTCTCCCAACTTCCTACGCAACTCTCCCAACTTCCTACGCAACCCTCCCAACTTCCTACGCAACCCTCCCTACGCAACTCTCCCTCCCTACTTCCTACGCAACTCTCCCTCCCTACTTCCTACGCAACCTTCCCTACTTCCTACGCAACCTTCCCTACTTCCTACGCAACTCTCCCTACTTCCTACGCAACCCTCCCTCCCTACTTCCTATACATTCCTCCCTACTTCCTACGCAATCCTCCCTACTTCCTACGCAAACCTCCCAACTTCCTACGCAACCCTCCCTACTTCCTACGCAACTCTCCCTCCCTACTTCCTACGCAACTCTCCCTCCCTACTTCCTACGCAACCTTCCCTACTTCCTACGCAACCTTCCCTACTTCCTACGCAACTCTCCCTACTTCCTACGCAACCCTCCCTCCCTACTTCCTACACATTCCTCCCTACTTCCTACGCAACTCTCCCAACTTCCTACGCAACCCTCCCTACTTCCTACGCAACCCTCCCTACTTCCTACGCAACTCTCCCAACTTGCTACGCAACTCTCCCAACTTCCTACGCAACCTTCCCTACTTCCCACGCAACCCTCCCTCCCTACTTCCTATACATTCCTCCCTACTTCCTACGCAACCCTCCCTACTTCCTACGCAACTCTCCCTCCCTACTTCCTACGCAACTCTCCCTCCCTACTTCCTACGCAACTCTCCCTACTTCCTACGCAACTCTCCCTACTTCCTACGCAACTCTCCCTACTTCCTACGCAACCTTCCCTACTTCCTACGCAACCCTCCCTACTTCCTACGCAACCCTCCCTACTTCCTACGCAACTCTCCCAACTTCCTACGTAACACTCCATACTTCCTACGCAACCTTCCCTACTTCCTACGCAACCTTCCCTACTTCCTACGCAACCTTCCCTACTTCCTACGCAACCCTCCCTACTTCCTACGCAACCCTCCCTACTTCCTACGCAACTCTCCCTACTTCCTACGCAACTCTCCCTACTTCCTACGCAACCCTCCCTACTTCCTACGCAACTCTCCCTCCCTACTTCCTACCTACGCAACCCTCCCTCCCTACTTCCTACGCAACCTTCCCTACGCAACCCTCCCTACTTCCTACGCAACCTTCCCTACTTCCCACGCAACCCTCCCTACTTCCTACGCAACCCTCCCTACTTCCTATACATTCCTCCCTACTTCCTACGCAACCCTCCCTACTTCCTACGCAACCTTCCCTACTTCCTACGCAACCTTCCCTACTTCCTACGCAACTCTCCCTCCCTACTTCCTACGCAACCCTCCCTACTTCCTACGCAACTCTCCCTCCCTACTTATTACGCAACTCTCCCTCCCTACTTCCTACGCAACCTTCCCTACTTCCTACGCAACTCTCCCTACTTCCTACGCAACTCTCCCTACTTCCTACGCAACCCTCCCTCCCTACTTCCTACGCAACCCTCCCTACTTCCTATACATTCCTCCCTACGCAATCCTCCCTACTTCCTACGCAACCTTCCCTACTTCCTACGCAACCCTCCCTACTTCCTATACATTCCTCCCTACTTCCTACGCAATCCTCCCTACGCAACCCTCCCTACTTCCTACGCAACTCTCCCTCCCTACTTCCTACGCAACTCTCCCTCCCTACTTCCTACGCAACTCTCCCAACTTCCTACGCAACCCTCCCTACTTCCTACGCAACCTTCCCTACTTCCTACGCAACCCTCCCTACTTCCTACGCAACTCTCCCAACTTCCTACGCAACTCTCCCAACTTCCTACGTAACCCTCCCTACTTCCTACGCAACCCTCCCTACTTCCTACGCAACCTTCCCTACTTCCTACGCAACCCTCCCTACTTCCTACGCAACCCTCCCTACTTCCTACGCAACCCTCCCTACTTCCTACGCAACCCTCCCTACTTCCTACTCATTCCTCCCTACTTCCTACGCAACTCTCCCTACTTCCCACGCAACCCTCCCTACTTCCTACGCAACCCTCCCTACTTCCTACGCAATCCTCCCTCCTTCCTACGCAATCCTCCCTCCTTCCTACGCAATTCTCCCTCCGTACTTCCTACGCAACCCTCCCTACTTCCTACGCAACCATCCCTACTTCCTACGCAATCATCCCTCCGTACTTCCTACGCAACCCTCCCTACTTCCTACGCAATCCTCCCTCCGTACTTCCTACGCAATCCTCCCTCCGTACTTCCTACGCAATCCTCCCTCCTTCCTACGCAACCATTCCTACTTCCTACGCAACCATCCCTACGCAACCCTCCCTACTTCCTACGCAATCCTCCCTACTTCCTACGCAACCCTCCCTACTTCCTACGCAACCATTCCTACTTCCTACTTCCTACGCAACCATTCCTACACAACCATACATACTTCCTACGCAACCCTCCCTACTTCGTACGCAATCCTCCCTCCGTACTTCCTACGCAACCCTCCCTACTTCCTACGTAATCCTCCCTACTTCCTATGCAACCCTCCCTACTTCCTACGCAATCCTCCCTCCGTACTTCCTACGCAATCCTCCCTCCGTACTTCCTACGCAATCCTCCCTCCCTACTTCCTACGCAACCCTCCCTCCCTACTTCCTACGCAACCCTCCCTACTTCCTACGCAACCCTCCCTACTTCCTACGCAATCCTCCCTCCGTACTTCCTACGCAACCCTCCCTACTTCCTACGCAATCCTCCCTACTTCCTACGCAATCCTCCCTACTTCCTACGCAATCCCCCCCTCCGTACGCAACCCTCCCTACTTCCTACGCAACCCTCCCTACGCAATCCCCCCTCCGTACTTCCTACGCAATCCCCCCTCCGTACTTCCTACGCAATCCCCCCTCCGTACTTCCTACGCAATCCCCCCTCCGTTCTTCCTACGCAATCCCCCCTCCGTTCTTCCTACGCAATCCCCCCTCCGTTCTTCCTACGCAATCCCCCCTCCGTTCTTCCTACGCAATCCCCCCTCCGTACTTCCTACGCAACCCTCCCTACTTCCTACGCAACCCTCCCTACTTCCTACGCAATCCCCCCTCCGTACGCAACCCTCCCTACTTCCTATGCAACCCTCCCTACTTCCTACGCAACCCTCCCTACTTCCTACGCAACCTTCCCTACTTCCTACGCAACTCTCCCAACTTCCTATGCAACTTTCCCAACTTCCTACGCAACCCTCCCTACTTCCTACGCAACTCTCCCTCCCTACTTCCTACGCAACCTTCCCTACTTCCTACGCAACCCTCCCTCCTTCCTATACATTCCTCCCTACGCAACTCTCCCAACTTCCTACGCAACTCTCCCAACTTCCTACGCAACCCTCCCAACTTCCTACGCAACCCTCCCTACTTCCTACGCAACTCTCCCTCCCTACTTCCTACGCAACCCTCCCAACTTCCTACGCAACCCTCCCTACTTCCTACGCAACTCTCCCTCCCTACTTCCTACGCAACCTTCCCTACTTCCTACGCAACCTTCCCTACTTCCTACGCAACCTTCCCTACTTCCTACGCAACCTTCCCTACTTCCTACGCAACTCTCCCTACTTCCTACGCAACCCTCCCTCCCTACTTCCTATACATTCCTCCCTACTTCCTACGCAATCCTCCCTACTTCCTACGCAACCCTCCCAACTTCCTACGCAACCCTCCCTACTTCCTACGCAACTCTCCCTCCCTACTTCCTACGCAACTCTCCCTCCCTACTTCCTACGCAACCTTCCCTACTTCCTACGCAACCTTCCCTACTTCCTACGCAACCTTCCCTACTTCCTACGCAACTCTCCCTACTTCCTACGCAACCCTCCCTCCCTACTTCCTATACATTCCTCCCTACTTCCTACGCAACTCTCCCTACTTCCTACGCAACTCTCCCTACTTCCTACGCAACTCTCCCTCCCTACTTCCTACGCAACTCTCCCTACTTCCTACGCAACTCTCCCTACTTCCTACGCAACCTTCCCTACTTCCTACGCAACCCTCCCTACTTCCTACGCAACCCTCCCTACTTCCTACGCAACTCTCCCAACTTCCTACGTAACACTCCATACTTCCTACGCAACCTTCCCTACTTCCTACGCAACCTTCCCTACTTCCTACGCAACCTTCCCTACTTCCTACGCAACTCTCCCTACTTCCTACGCAACTCTCCCTACTTCCTACGCAACTCTCCCTCCCTACTTCCTACCTACGCAACCCTCCCTCCCTACTTCCTACCTACGCAACCCTCCCTACTTCCTACCTACGCAACCCTCCCTACTTCCTACGCAACCTTCCCTACGCAACCCTCCCTACTTCCTACGCAACCTTCCCTACTTCCCACGCAACCCTCCCTACTTCCTACGCAACCCTCCCTACTTCCTATACATTCCTCCCTACTTCCTACGCAACCCTCCCTACTTCCTACGCAACCTTCCCTACTTCCTACGCAACCTTCCCTACTTCCTACGCAACTCTCCCTCCCTACTTCCTACGCAACCCTCCCTACTTCCTACGCAACCCTCCCTACTTCCTACGCAACTCTCCCTCCCTACTTATTACGCAACTCTCCCTCCCTACGCAACCTTCCCTACTTCCTACGCAACCCTCCCTACTTCCTACGCAACTCTCCCTCCCTACTAACTACGCAACCTTCCCTACTTCCTACGCAACTCTCCCAACTTCCTACGCAACCCTCCCTACTCCCTACGCAACCCTCCCTACTCCCTACGCAACCCTCCCTACTCCCTACGCAACCCTCCCTACTCAACCCTCCCTACTCCCTACGCAACTCTCCCTCCCTACTTCCTACGCAACCTTCCCTACTTCCTACGCAACTCTCCCTACTTCCTACGCAACTCTCCCTACTTCCTACGCAACCCTCCCTCCCTACTTCCTATACATTCCTCCCTACGCAATCCTCCCTACTTCCTACGCAACCTTCCCTACTTCCTACGCAACCCTCCCTACTTCCTATACATTCATCCCTACTTCCTACGCAATCCTCCCTACGCAACCCTCCCTACTTCCTACGCAACTCTCCCTCCCTACTTCCTACGCAACTCTCCCTCCCTACTTCCTACGCAACTCTCCCAACTTCCTACGCAACCCTCCCAACTTCCTACGCAACCTTCCCTACTTCCTACGCAACCCTCCCTACTTCCTACGCAACTCTCCCAACTTCCTACGTAACCCTCCCTACTTCCTACGCAACCCTCCCTACTTCCTACGCAACCTTCCCTACTTCCTACGCAACCCTCCCTACTTCCTACGCAACCCTACCTACTTCCTACGCAACCCTCCCTACTTCCTACGCAACCCTCCCTACTTCCTACGCAACCCTCCCTACTTCCTACGCAACCCTCCCTACTTCCTACGCAACCCTCCCTCCCTACTTCCTACGCAACCTTCCCTCCCTACTTCCTACGCAACCTTCCCTCCCTACTTCCTACGCACTCCCCCCTCCCTACGCACCCCTCCCTACTTCCTACGCACTCCCCCCTCCCTACTTCCTACGCACTCCCCCCTCCCTACTTCCTACGCACCCCCCCTACTTCCTACGCAACCATCCCTACTTCCTACGCAATCCTCCCTCCGTACTTCCTACGCAACCCTCCCTACTTCCTACGCAACCCTCCCTACTTCCTACGCAACCCTCCCTCCGTACTTCCTACGCAACCCTCCCTACTTCCTACGCAATCATCCCTCCCTACTTCCTACGCAACCCTCCCTACTTCCTACGCAACCCTCCCTACTTCCCACGCAACCCTCCCTACTTCCCACGCAACCCTCCCTACTTCCCACGCAACCCTCCCTACTTCCCACGCAACCCTCCCTACTTCCTACGCAACCCTCCCTACTTCCTACGCAATCCTCCCTCCTTCCTACGCAATTCTCCCTCCGTACTTCCTACGCAACCCTCCCTACTTCCTACGCAACCATCCCTACTTCCTACGCAATCATCCCTCCGTACTTCCTACGCAACCCTCCCTACTTCCTACGCAATCCTCCCTCCGTACTTCCTACGCAATCCTCCCTCCTTCCTACGCAACCATTCCTACTTCCTACGCAACCATCCCTACGCAACCCTCCCTACTTCCTACGCAATCCTCCCTACTTCCTACGCAACCCTCCCTACTTCCTACGCAACCCTCCCTACTTCCTACGCAACCCTCCCTACTTCCTACGCAACCATTCCTACTTCCTACGCAATCCTCCCTCCCTACTTCCTACGCAACCATTCCTACACAACCATACATACTTCCTACGCAACCCTCCCTACTTCGTACGCAATCCTCCCTCCGTACTTCCTACGCAACCCTCCCTACTTCCTACGTAATCCTCCCTACTTCCTATGCAACCCTCCCTACTTCCTACGCAATCCTCCCTCCGTACTTCCTACGCAATCCTCCCTCCGTACTTCCAACGCAATCCTCCCTCCGTACTTCCTACGCAACCCTCCCTCCGTACTTCCTACGCAACCCTCCCTACTTCCTACGCAACTCTCCCAACTTCCTACGCAACTCTCCCAACTTCCTACGCAACTCTCCCAACTTCCTACGCAACTCTCCCAACTTCCTACGCAACTCTCCCAACGTCCTACGCAACCATTCCTACTTCCTACGCAATCCTCCCTCCCTACTTCCTACGCAACCCTCCCTACTTCCTACGCAATCCTCCCTCCGTACTTCCTACGCAATCCTCCCTCCGTACTTCCTACGCAATCCTCCCTCCGTACTTCCTACGCAACCCTCCCTACTTCCTACGCAACCCTCCCTACTTCCTACGCAACCCTCCCTACTTCCTACGCAACCCTCCCTACTTCCTACGCAACCCTCCCTACTTCCTACGCAATCCTCCCTCCGTACTTCCTACGCAACCCTCCCTACTTCCTACGCAATCCTCCCTACTTCCTACGCAATCCTCCCTACTTCCTACGCAATCCCCCCCTCCGTACGCAACCCTCCCTACTTCCTACGCAACCCTCCCTACGCAATCCCCCCTCCGTACTTCCTACGCAATCCCCCCTCTGTTCTTCCTACGCAATCCCCCCTCCGTACTTCCTACGCAATCCCCCCTCCGTACTTCCTACGCAATCCCCCCTCCGTACTTCCTACGCAATCCCCCCTCCGTACTTCCTACGCAATCCCCCCTCCGTACTTCCTACGCAATCCCCCCTCCGTACTTCCTACGCAATCCCCCCTCCGTACTTCCTACGCAATCCCCCCTCCGTTCTTCCTACGCAATCCCCCCTCCGTTCTTCCTACGCAACCCTCCCTACTTCCTAAGCAACCCTCCCTACTTCCTATGCAATCCTCCCTCCCTACTTCCTACGCAATCCTCCCTCCCTACTTCCTACGCAATCCTCCCTCCCTACTTCCTACTCAATCCTCCCTCCCTACTTCCTACGCAATCCTCCCTCCCTACTTCCTACGCAATCCTCCCTCCGTACTTCCTACGCAACTCTCCCTACTTCCTACGCAACCCTCCCTACTTCCTACGCAACCCTCCCTACTTCCTACGCAACCCTCCCTACTTCCTACGCAATCCTCCCTACTTCCTACGCAATCCTCCCTACTTCCTACGCAATCCCCCCTCCGTACGCAACCCTCCCTACTTCCTATGCAACCCTACCTACTTCCTACGCAATCCTCCCTACGTACTTCCTACGCAATCCCCCCTCCGTACTTCCTACGAAATCCCCCCTCCGTACTTCCTACGCAACTCTCCCTCCCTACTTCCTACGCAACCTTCCCTACTTCCTACGCAACCCTCCCTACTTCCTACGCAACCCTCCCTACTTCCTATACATTCCTCCCTACTTCCTACGCAATCCTCCCTGCTTCCTACGCAACACTCCCTACTTCCTACGCAACCCTCCCTACTTCCTACGCAACCTTTCCTACTTCCTACGCAACCTTCCCTACTTCCTACGCAACCCTCCCTACGCAACCCTCCCTACTTCCTACGCAACCCTCCCTACTTCCTACGCAACCCTCCCTACGCAACCCTCCCTACTTCCTACGCAACCCTCCCTACTTCCTACGCAACCCTCCCTACTTCCTACGTAACCCTCCATACTTCCTACGCAACCTTCCCTACTTCCTACGCAACCTTCCCTACTTCCTACGCAACCCTCCCTACTTCCTACGCAACCCTCCCTACTTCCTACGCAACCCTCCCTACTTCCTATTCATTCCTCCCTACTTCCTACGCAATCCTCCATCCCAACTTCCTACGCAACCCTCCCTACTTCCTATACATTCCTCCCTACTTCCTACGCAATCCTCCATCCCAACTTCCTACGCCAACCCTCCCTACTTCCCACGCAACCCTCCCTACTTCCCACGCAACCCTCCCTACTTCCCACGCAACCCTCCCTACTTCCCACGCAACCCTCCCTCCCTACTTCCCACGCAACCCTCCCTACTTCCTATACATTCCTCCCTACTTCCTACGCAATCCTCCATCCCTACTTCCTACGCAACCCTCCCTACTTCCTACGCACTCCCCCCTCCGTACTTCCTACGCACTCCCCCCTCCCTACTTCCTACGCACCCCTCCCTACTTCCTACGCACTCCCCCCTCCCTACTTCCTACGCACTCCCCCCCTCCCTACTTCCTACGCACTCCCCCCTCCCTACTTCCTACGCACTCCCCCCTCCCTACTTCCTACGCACTCCCCCCTCCCTACTTCCTACGCACCCCCCCTCCGTACTTCCTACGCACCCCCCCCTACGCAACCCTCCCTACTTCCTACGCAACCATCCCTACTTCCTACGTAATCCTCCCTCCGTACTTCCTACGCAACCCTCCCTACTTCCTACGCAACTCTCCCTCCCTACTAACTACGCAACCTTCCCTACTTCCTACGCAACTCTCCCAACTTCCTACGCAACCCACCCTACTTCCTACGCAACCCTCCCTACTCCCTACGCAACCCTCCCTACTCCCTACGCAACCCTCCCTACTCCCTACGCAACTCTCCCTCCCTACTTCCTACGCAACTCTCCCTACTTCCTACGCAACCCTCCCTCCCTACTTCCTACGCAACCCTCCCTACTTCCTATACATTCCTCCCTACGCAATCCTCCCTACTTCCTACGCAACCTTCCCTACTTCCTACGCAACCCTCCCTACTTCCTATACATTCCTCCCTACTTCCTACGCAATCCTCCCTACGCAACCCACCCTACTTCCTACGCAACTCTCCCTCCCTACTTCCTACGCAACTCTCCCTCCCTACTTCCTACGCAACTCTCCCTCCCTACTTCCTACGCAACTCTTCCTCCCTACTTCCTACGCAACTCTCCCTACTTCCTACGCAACTCTCCCAACTTCCTACGCAACCCTCCCTACTTCCTACGCAACCTTCCCTACTTCCTACGCAACCCTCCCTACTTCCTACGCAACCCTCCCTACTTCCTACGCAACCCTCCCTACTTCCTATACATTCCTCCCTACTTCCTACGCAATCCTCCATCCCTACTTCCTACGCAACCCTCCCTACTTCCTACGCAACCCTCCCTCCCTACTTCCTACGCAACCTTCCCTCCCTACTTCCTACGCACTCCCCCCTCCCTACGCACCCCTCCCTACTTCCTACGCACTCCCCCCTCCCTACTTCCTACGCACTCCCCCCTCCCTACTTCCTACGCACCCCCCCCTACGCAACCCTCCCTACTTCCTACGCAACCATCCCTACTTCCTACGCAATCCTCCCTCCGTACTTCCTACGCAACCCTCCCTACTTCCTACGCAACCCTCCCTACTTCCTACGCAACCCTCCCTACTTCCTACGCAACCCTCCCTCCGTACTTCCTACGCAACCATCCCTACTTCCTACGCAATCATCCCTCCCTACTTCCTACGCAACCCTCCCTACTTCCTACGCAACCCTCCCTACTTCCTACGCAACCCTCCCTACTTCCCACGCAACCCTCCCTACTTCCCACGCAACCCTCCCTACTTCCCACGCAACCCTCCCTACTTCCTACGCAATCCTCCCTCCTTCCTACGCAATTCTCCCTCCGTACTTCCTACGCAACCCTCCCTACTTCCTACGCAACCCTCCCTACTTCCTATGCAATCCTCCCTCCGTACTTCCTACGCAATCCTCCCTCCTTCCTACGCAACCATTCCTACTTCCTACGCAACCATCCCTACGCAACCCTCCCTACTTCCTACGCAATCCTCCCTACTTCCTACGCAACCCTCCCTACTTCCTACGCAACCCTCCCTACTTCCTACGCAACCATTCCTACTTCCTACGCAATCCTCCCTCCGTACTTCCTACGCAACCCTCCCTACTTCCTACGTAATCCTCCCTACTTCCTATGCAACCCTCCCTACTTCCTACGCAATCCTCCCTCCGTACTTTCTACGCAATCCTCCCTCCGTACTTCCTACGCAACCCTCCCTCCGTACTTCCTACGCAACCCTCCCTCCGTACTTCCTACGCAACCCTCCCTCCGTACTACGCAACTCTCCCAACTTCCTACGCAACTCTCCCAACTTCCTACGCAACTCTCCCAACTTCCTACGCAACTCTCCCAACTTCCTACGCAACTCTCCCAACTTCCTACGCAACTCTCCCAACTTCCTACGCAACTCTCCCAACTTCCTACGCAACTCTCCCAACTTCCTACGCAACCATTCCTACGCAACCATCCCTACTTCCTACGCAACCCTCCCTACTTCCTACGCAACCATTCCTACTTCCTACGCAATCCTCCCTCCCTACTTTCTACGCAACCATTCCTACACAACCATCCCTACTTCCTACGCAACCCTCCCTACTTCCTACGCAATCCTCCCTCCGTACTTCCTACGCAATCCTCCCTCCGTACTTCCTACGCAATCCTCCCTCCGTACTTCCTACGCAACCCTCCCTACTTCCTACGCAACCCTCCCTACTTCCTACGCAACCCTCCCTACTTCCTACGCAATCCTCCCTCCGTACTTCCTACGCAACCCTCCCTACTTCCTACGCAATCCTCCCTACTTCCTACGCAATCCCCCCTCCGTACGCAACCCTCCCTACTTCCTACGCAACCCTCCCTACTTCCTACGCAATCCCCCCTCCGTACTTCCTACGCAATCCCCCCTCCGTACTTCCTACGCAATCCCCCCTCCGTACTTCCTACGCAATCCCCCCTCCGTACTTCCTACGCAATCCCCCCTCCGTACTTCCTACGCAATCCCCCCTCCGTACTTCCTACGCAATCCCCCCTCCGTTCTTCCTACGCAATCCCCCCTCCGTTCTTCCTACGCAACCCTCCCTACTTCCTAAGCAACCCTCCCTACTTCCTAAGCAACCCTCCCTACTTCCTACGCAATCCTCCCTCCCTACTTCCTACGCAATCCTCCCTCCCTACTTCCTACGCAACCCTCCCTACTTCCTACGCAACCCTCCCTACTTCCTACGCAACCCTCCCTACTTCCTACGCAACCCTCCCTACGCAACCCTCCCTACTTCCTACGCAACCCTCCCTACTTCCTATGCAACCTTCCCTACTTCCTACGCAACCCTCCCTACGCAACCCTCCCTACTTCCTACGTAACCCTCCATACTTCCTACGCAACCTTCCCTACTTCCTACGCAACCCTCCCTACTTCCTACGCAACCCTCCCTACTTCCTACGCAACCCTCCCTACTTCCTATTCATTCCTCCCTACTTTATACGCAATCCTCCCTCCGTACATCCTACGCAACCCTCCCTACTTCCTATACATTCCTCCCTACTTCCTACGCAATCCTCCATCCCAACTTCCTACGCCAACCCTCCCTACTTCCTACGCAACCCTCCCTACTTCCCACGCAACCCTCCCTACTTCCCACGCAACCCTCCCTCCCTACTTCCCACGCAACCCTCCCTACTTCCTACGCAACCCTCCCTACTTCCTATACATTCCTCCCTACTTCCTACGCAATCCTCCATCCCTACTTCCTACGCAACCCTCCCTACTTCCTACGCAACCCTCCCTCCCTACTTCCTACGCACTCCCCCCTCCGTACTTCCTACGCACTCCCCCCTCCCTACTTCCTACGCACCCCTCCCTACTTCCTACGCACTCCCCCCTCCGTACTTCCTACGCAATCCCCCCTCCGTTCTTCCTACGCAATCCCCCCTCCGTTCTTCCTACGCAATCCCCCCTCCGTTCTTCCTACGCAATCCCCCCTCCGTTCTTCCTACGCAATCCCCCCTCCGTTCTTCCTACGCAATCCCCCCTCCGTTCTTCCTACGCAATCCCCCCTCCGTTCTTCCTACGCAATCCCCCCTCCGTTCTTCCTACGCAATCCCCCCTCCGTTCTTCCTACGCAATCCCCCCTCCGTTCTTCCTACGCAATCCCCCCTCCGTACTTCCTACGAAATCCCCCCTCCGTACTTCCTACGCAACTCTCCCTCCGTACTTCCTACGCAACTCTCCCTCCCTACTTCCTACGCAACCCTCCCTACTTCCTACGCAACCCTCCCTACTTCCTACGCAACCCTCCCTACTTCCTATACATTCCTCCCTACTTCCTACGCAATCCTCCCTGCTTCCTACGCAACCCTCCCTACTTCCTACGCAACCCTCCCTACTTCCTACGCAACCTTTCCTACTTCCTACGCAACCTTCCCTACTTCCTACGCAACCCTCCCTACTTCCTACGCAACCCTCCCTACTTCCTACGCAACCCTCCCTACGCAACCCTCCCTACTTCCTACGCAACCCTCCCTACTTCCTATGCAACCTTCCCTACTTCCTACGCAACCCTCCCTACGCAACCCTCCCTACTTCCTACGTAACCCTCCATACTTCCTACGCAACCTTCCCTACTTCCTACGCAACCTTCCCTACTTCCTACGCAACCCTCCCTACTTCCTACGCAACCCTCCCTACTTCCTACGCAACCCTCCCTACTTCCTACGCAACCCTCCCTACTTCCTATTCATTCCTCCCTACTTCCTACGCAATCCTCCCTCCGTACATCCTACGCAACCCTCCCTACTTCCTATACATTCCTCCCTACTTCCTACGCAACCCTCCATCCCAACTTCCTACGCAACCCTCCCTCCCTACTTCCTACGCCAACCCTCCCTACTTCCTACGCAACCCTCCCTACTTCCCACGCAACCCTCCCTACTTCCCACGCAACCCTCCCTACTTCCCACGCAACCCTCCCTCCCTACTTCCCAAGCAACCCTCCCTACTTCCTACGCAACCCTCCCTACTTCCTACGCAACCCTCCCTACTTCCTACGCAACCCTCCCTACTTCCTACGCAACCCTCCCTACTTCCTACGCAATCCTCCATCCCTACTTCCTACGCAACCCTCCCTACTTCCTACGCAACCCTCCCTACTTCCTACGCAACCCTCCCTCCCTACTTCCTACGCACTCCCCCCTCCGTACTTCCTACGCACTCCCCCTCCCTACTTCCTACGCACCCCTCCCTACTTCCTACGCACTCCCCCCTCCCTACTTCCTACGCACTCCCCCCTCCCTACTTCCTACGCACCCCCCCTCCGTACTTCCTACGCACCCCCCCCTACGCAACCCTCCCTACTTCCTACGCAACCATCCCTACTTCCTACGTAATCCTCCCTCCGTACTTCCTACGCAACCCTCCCTACTTCCTACGCAACCCTCCCTACTTCCTACGCAACCTTCCCAACTTCCTACGCAACTCCCCCAACTTCCTACGCAACCTTCCCTACTTCCTACGCAACCTTCCCTACTTCCTACGCAACCTTCCCTACTTCCTACGCAACCCTCCCTACTTCCTACGCAACCCTCCCTACTTCCTACGCAACCCTCCCTACTTCCTACGCAACCCTCCCTACTTCCTACGCAACCCTCCCTACGCAACCTTCCCTACTTCCTACGCAACCCTCCCTACTTCCTACGCAACCCTCCCTACGCAACCCTCCCTACTTCCTACGCAACCCTCCCTACTTCCTACGCAACCCTCCCTACTTCCTACGCAACCCTCCCTACTTCCTACGCAACCCTCCCTACTTCCTACGCAACCCTCCCTACTTCCTATGCAACCCTCCCTACTTCCTATGCAACTCTCCCAACTTCCTACGTAACCCTCCATACTTCCTACGCAACCTTCCCTACTTCCTACGCAACCTTCCCTACTTCCTACGCAACCCTCCCTACTTCCTACGCAACTCTCCCTACTTCCTACGCAATCCTCCCTACTTCCTACGCAATCCTCCCTCCGTACATCCTACGCAACCCTCCCTACTTCCTATACATTCCTCCCTACTTCCTACGCAATCCTCCATCCCAACTTCCGACGCAACCCTCCCTCCCTACTTCCTACGCCAACCCTCCCTACTTCCTACGCAACCCTCCCTACTTCCTACGCAACCCTCCCTACGCAACCCTCCCTACTTCCTACGCAACCCTCCCTACTTCCTACGCAACCCTCCCTACTTCCCACGCAACCCTCCCTACTTCCTACGCAACCCTCCCTACTTCCTACGCAACCCTCCCTACGCAACCCTCCCTACTTCCTACGCAACCCTCCCTACTTCCTACGCAACCCTCCCTACTTCCTATACATTCCTCCCTACTTCCTACGCAATCCTCCATCCCTATTTCCTACGCAACCCTCCCTACTTCCTACGCACTCCCCCCTCCCTACTTCCTACGCACTCCCCCCTCCCTACTTCCTACGCACTCCCCCCCTCCCTACTTCCTACGCACTCCCCCCTCCCTACTTCCTACGCACTCCCCCCCTACGCAACCCTCCCTACTTCCTACGCAACCATCCCTACTTCCTACGTAATACTCCCTCCGTACTTCCTACGCAACCCTCCCTACTTCCTACGCAACCCTCCCTACTTCCTATGCAACCATCCCTACTTCCTACGCAACCATCCCTACTTCCTACGCAATCCTCCCTCCGTACTTCCTACGCAACCATCCCTACTTCCTACGCAATCATCCCTCCCTACTTCCTACGCAACCCTCCCTACTTCCTACACAACCCTCCCTACTTCCCACGCAACCCTCCCTACTTCCTACGCAACCCTCCCTACTTCCTATACATTCCTCCCTACTTCCTACGCAATCCTCCCTCCGTACTTCCTACGCAACCCTCCCTACTTCCTACGCAACCATCCCTACTTCCTACGCAATCCTCCCTCCGTACTTCCTACGCAATACTCCCTCCGTACTTCCTACGCAATCCTCCCTCCGTACTTCCTACGCAATCCTCCCTCCGTACTTCCTACGCAATCCTCCCTCCGTACTTCCTACGCAACCATTCCTACACAACCATCCCTACTTCCTACGCAACCCTCCCTACTTCCTACGCAATCCTCCCTCCGTACTTCCTACGCAACCCTCCCTACTTCCTACGCAACCCTCCCTACTTCCTACGCAACCCTCCCTACTTCCTACGCAACCCTCCCTACTTCCTACGCAATCCTCCCTACTTCCTACGCAATCCTCCCTCCGTACTTCCTACGCAACCCTCCCAACTTCCTACGCAACCCTCCCAACTTCCTACGCAACCCTCCCAACTTCCTACGCAACCCTCCCAACTTCCTACGCAACCCTCCCTACTTCCTACGCAACCATTCCTACGCAACCATCCCTACTTCCTACGCAACCCTCCCTCCCTACTTCCTACGCAACCATTCCTACACAACCATCCCTACTTCCTACGCAACCCTCCCTACTTCCTACGCAATCCCTCCCTCCGTACTTCCTACGCAACCCTCCCTACTTCCTACGCAATCCTCCCTACTTCCTACGCAATCCCCCCCTCCGTACGCAACCCTCCGTACTTCCTACGCAATCCCCCCTCCGTACTTCCTACGCAATCCCCCCTCCGTACTTCCTACGCAATCCCCCCTCCGTACTTCCTACGCAATCCCCCCTCCGTACTTCCTACGCAATCCCCCCTCCGTTCTTCCTACGCAATCCCCCCTCCGTTCTTCCTACGCAATCCCCCCTCCGTTCTTCCTACGCAATCCCCCCTCCGTTCTTCCTACGCAATCCCCCCTCCGTTCTTCCTACGCAATCCCCCCTCCGTTCTTCCTACGCAATCCCCCCTCCGTTCTTCCTACGCAATCCCCCCTCCGTTCTTCCTACGCAATCCCCCCTCCGTTCTTCCTACGCAATCCCCCCTCCGTTCTTCCTACGCAATCCCCCCTCCGTACTTCCTACGCAATCCCCCCTCCGTACTTCCTACGCAATCCCCCCTCCGTACTTCCTACGCAATCCCCCCTCCGTTCTTCCTACGCAATCCCCCCTCCGTTCTTCCTACGCAATCCCCCCTCCGTTCTTCCTACGCAATCCCCCCTCCGTTCTTCCTACGCAATCCCCCCTCCGTTCTTCCTACGCAATCCCTCCTTCGTTCTTCCTACGCAATCCCCCCTCCGTTCTGCCTACGCAACCCTCTGTACTTCCTACGCAACCCCCCCTCCGCCCTTCCTACGCAACCCCCCCCCCCTCCGCCCTTCCTACGCAACCCTCCCTACTTCCTACGCAACCCTCCCTACTTCCTACGCAACCCTCCCTACTTCCTACGCAACCCTCCCTACTTCCTATTCATTCCTCCCTACTTTATACGCAACTCTCCCTACTTCCTACGCAATCCTCCCTCCGTACATTCTACGCAACCCTCCCTACTTCCTATACATTCCTCCCTACTTCCTACTCAATCCTCCATCCCAACTTCCTACGCAACCCTCCCTCCCTACTTCCTACGCCAACCCTCCCTACTTCCTACGCAACCCTCCCTACTTCCTACGCAACCCTCCCTACTTCCCACGCAACCCTCCCTACTTCCCACGCAACCCTCCCTACTTCCCACGCAACCCTCCCTACTTCCCACGCAACCCTCCCTACTTCCTATACATTCCTCCCTACTTTCTACGCAATCCTCCATCCCTACTTCCTACGCAACCCTCCCTACTTCCTATGCAACCCTCCCTCCCTACTTCCTACGCACTCCCCCCTCCGTACTTCCTACGCACTCCCCCCTCCGTACTTCCTACGCACCCCTCCCTACTTCCTACGCACTCCCCCCTCCCTACTTCCTACGCACTCCCCCCTCCGTACTTCCTACGCACCCCCCCTCCGTACTTCCTATGCACCCCCCCCCTACGCAACCCTCCCTACTTCCTACGCAACCCTCCCTACTTCCTACGCAATCCTCCCTCCGTACTTCCTACGCAACCCTCCCTACTTCCTACGCAACCCTCCCTACTTCCTACGCAACCCTCCCTACTTCCTACGCAACCCTCCCTCCGTACTTCCTACGCAATCCTCCCTCCGTACTTCCTACGCAATCCTCCCTCCGTACTTCCTACGCAATCCTCCCTCCGTACTTCCTACGCAATCCTCCCTCCGTACTTCCTACGCAATCCTCCCTCCGTACTTCCTACGCAACCATTCCTACACAACCATCCCTACTTCCTACGCAACCCTGCCTACTTCCTACGCAATCCTCCCTCCTTACTTCCTACGCAACCCTCCCTACTTCCTACGCAACCCTCCCTACTTCCTACGCAATCCTCCCTACTTCCTACGCAATCCTCCCTCCGTACTTCCTACGCAACCCTCCCTACTTCCTACGCAATCCTCCCTCCGTAATTCCTACGCAACTCTCCCAACTTCCTACGCAACTCTCCCAACTTCCTACGCAACCCTCCCTACTTCCTACGCAACCATTCCTACGCAACCATCCCTACTTCCTACGCAACCCTCCCTACTTCCTACGCAACCATTCCTACTTCCTACGCAATCCTCCCTCCCTACTTCCTACGCAACCATTCCTACACAACCATCCTTACTTCCTACGCAATCCTCCCTCCGTACTTCCTACGCAATCCTCCCTCCGTACTTCCTACGCAACCCTCCCTACTTCCTACGCAACCCTCCCTACTTCCTACGCAATCCTCCCTACTTCCTACGCAATCCTCCCTACTTCCTACGCAATCCCCCCCTCCGTACGCAACCCTCCCTACTTCCTACGCAATCCCCCCTCCGTACTTCCTACGCAATCCCCCCTCCGTACTTCCTACGCAATCCCCCTCCCTACTTCCTACGCAATCCCCCCTCCCTACTTCCTACGCAATCCTCCCTCCCTACTTCCTACGCAATCCTCCCTCCCTACTTCCTACGCAATCCCCCCTCCGTACTTCCTACGCAATCCCCCCTCCGTACTTCCTACGCAATCCCCCCTCCGTACTTCCTACGCAATCCCCCCTCCGTACTTCCTACGCAATCCCCCCTCCGTACTTCCTACGCAATCCCCCCTCCGTACTTCCTACGCAATCCCCCCTCCGTACTTCCTACGCAATCCCCCCTCCGTTCTTCCTACGCAATCCCCCCTACGCAATCCCCCCTCCGTTCTTCCTACGCAATCCCCCCTCCGTTCTTCCAACGCAATCCCCCCTCCGTTCTTCCAACGCAATCCTCCCTCCCTACTTCCTACGCAACCCTCCCTACTTCCTACGCAACCCTCCCTACTTCCTACGCAACCCTCCCTACTTCCTTCCTACGCAACCCTCCCTACTTCCTACACAACAACCCTCCCTACTTCCTACACAACAACCCTCCCTACTTCCCACACAACCCTCCCTACTCCCCACACAACCCTCCCTACTTCCCACACAACCCTCCCTACTTCCTATACATTCCTCCCTACTTCCTACGCAACCCTCCCTACTTCCTACACAACCCTCTCTACTTCCAACACAAGCCTCTCTACTTCCTTCCTACGCAACCCTCCCTACTTCCTACACAACAACCCTCCCTACTTCCTACGCAACCCTCCCTACTTCCTACGCAACCCTCCCTACTTCCTACGCAACCCTCCCTACTTCCTACGCAACCCTCCCTAATTCCTACGCAACCCTCCCTACTTCCTACGCAACCCTCTCTACTTCTCTACTTCCAACGCAACCCTCTCTACTTCCTTCCTACGCAACCCTCCCTACTTCCTACACAACAACCCTCCCTACTTCCCACACAACCCTCCCTACTTCCCACACAACCCTCCCTACTTCCCACACAACCCTCCCTACTTCCCACACAACCCTCCCTACTTCCCACACAACCCTCCTCAGTCCTCCGACTTTCACCAGGTCAGGCCGGCCATAGATGGATGAACATTCGGTGTGGCCGTCACTGATAACTGAAGTTGATCATTTAAAAGGGAAAGTTGGAAAACTTTTGTTAATCAGAAATATTCATCGTCTTTATGGGTTTCCAGCCGCGATCGTATTGTACGCCATCTGTAGTGAGGACTTACCTGGGCAACCAATCCGGATAAACTGCAGCTAAGCTTTCCATCCCGGAAGCACCAGGTCTGGGTGGTACTCCGCCTCCGGTCCGGTCTCCTCAGCATCAGCGGCTCAAACCTAAAACAATAATAATAATAATAATATTTGTGGGAAGGATGAACGTTTTCTTTTTACCGCTTCCCCCCCCCCCCTTCCCCCTACACTTATACTTACCTGATCCCCATCCAGCACTGTGCCCATCTGCATCTCTCTTCTCCCTGCTCACTGGACTCAGCCATTGGCTCCTGCTGTTATCAATGAAGTCCAGTGAGGAAGTCGGGGGGCGGGGCCGAAGCGCACTATGTGTGTCTATAGACTCAGAATCAAAGCTGCACATGTGTCGCCATGGGAAGCAGCGTCCTATGAAGGGGGAGGGCCAGGAGCACCAGGGGGAGGACCTGAGAAGAGGAGGAGCCAGGAGTTCCGACAGCGGAACCCCAGAAGAGGAGGATTGGGGGTGCTCTGTGCACATCCATTACAGAGGAGGAAGTATAACATATTTTTTTTCTTTAAAAATAATAAACATGAGACTACAAATCACTTTATCAATACAACTAGGCAACCTCTCCGCCCCCAGGCTGTGATTGGATAATGTACATACCGATTCTCTGTCCCCGCCCCCCAGGCTGTGATTGGATAGTGTACATACCGATTATCGGTCACGGCAGCCAGGCCGGCGATGTCCAGCACTAAGGAGGATTCCTGGGAGCGTCCGCTGGACGGCTTGTTGGGGTTGTGAGGAGGAGAAGATCCCTCATGGCAGATCATTCCCGTTCCCGTCATCCTCCACAGCTGGGACCTCTTCCCGGGCTCCTGTCATTCACAGAACCGGGGACACCGGATCAGAACCGCCTCATTACCACAGAGCGACGCCATTGGTGTGATCACATGATAATATCCATCCTCAAATGTCCCCCCCCCCCCCCCACCTGTGAGTGGTCCTATCTGGAAACAATGCGACCAATCACAGGGACTCTGAGATCTGTACAGGTGACAACCGCCCCCTCCAACCGCCTGTACCTACCTGAACCACGATACCCTCCCCCATCCCAGACAGGATATATTCTACAGCCTGTACAATCCCCTCTCTCCCAACATGAATCCCACCACTCCCCCCACCCCCCACCACACAGAGACATCTGCCCCCCCCCACACACACAGAAATCTGCTCCCCCCCCCACACACAGAGCCATCTGCCCCCCCACCACAGACATCTGCCCCCCCCACAGACATCTGCCCCCCCCCCACACAGAGACATCTGCTCCCCCCCCCACACACACAGAGCCATCTTCCCCCCCCCCCCCACACACACACAGAGCCATCTGTCCCCCCCCCACAGACATCTGCCCCCCCCACAGACATCTGCCCCCCCCCACAGAGAGACATCTGCCCCCCCACAGAGAGACATCTGCCCCCCCCCCCACAGAGAGACATCTGCCCCCCCCCCCACACACAGACATCTGCCCCCCCCACAGACATCTGCCCCCCCCCACAGACATCTGCCCCACCCCCCCCACAGAGACATCTGCCCCCCCCCCACACACACAAAGCCCCCCCCCCCACACAGGTACAGAGCTATAGTATGTGACAAAAGTAAGTACACCCCTCAGTCCCATTCATGTGACAACACTGAAGAAATGACACTTTGCTACAATGTAAAGTAGTGAGTGTACACAGGGGGGAGGAGTGTACACAGGGCGGAGGAGTGTACACAGGGGGAGGAGTGTACACAGGGGGGAGGAGTGTACACAGGGCGGAGGAGTGTACACAGGGGGAGGAGTGTACACAGGGGGAGGAGTGTACACAGGGGGGAGGAGTGTACAGCTTGTATAACGGTGTAAATTTCCTCTCCCCTCAAAATAACTCAACACACAGCCAGTAATGTCTAAACCGCTGGCAACAAAAGTGAGGACACCCCTAAGTGTGTGTGGGGGGGGGGGGGGGCAGAAAATACTTTACCTTCTTCTTCAGGATGACTCGGTGGGTTTTGGGCTGAACATCCAGCACGAGCTCCGAGTAAATAACATTCTTTGACTGATTGACAGGACGAACGTTTCCCTCCCGACTCCTAGAAGGAAGACATACGGCCAGAAAGAAGAATAAAGATTTCAATGATTATCAACTCATCTGATATCCATTATACTAAATAATCCCAAATCACCAGGAAGACGACCTACATGAGGATAGGATTATACCCAGAGAAGGGGTAAAGGTGTCCTATCAGGTTGTCAGGCACTGATAATGGATGAGAAGGCCTGGCTCGTAGTCTCCGCTTTAATTAATCCCAAAGGTGTTCTACCGGGTTGAGGTCAGGGCTCTGTGCAGGCCAATCAAATTCCTCCACCCCAAACTCGCTCAGCCATGTCTTTATGGACCTTATTTTGTGCACTGGTCCAAAGGGGGGGATTATAGTGGGGGGGGGGGAGGAGGGATTATGGTGGTGGGGGGGGTGTTTTTCAGGGGTTGGTCTTGGCCCCTTAGTTCCAGTGAAGGGAACTCTTAAGGCGTCGGCATACCAAGACATTTTGGACAATTTTATGCTCCCACCTTTGTGGGAGGAGTTTAGGGACAGCCCCTTCCTGTTCCAACATGACTGCCCCCCCAGTGCACAAAGCGAGGTCCATAAAGACATGGATGAGCGAGTTTGAGGTGGAGAAACTTGACTGGCCTGCACAGAGTCCTGACCTCAACCCCATAGAACACCTTTGGGATGAATTAGAGTGGAGACTACAAGCCAGGCCTTCTCACCCAACAACAGCGCCTGACCTCACAAATGTGCTTCTGGAAGAATGGTCAAACATTCCCATAGACACCCTTCTAAACCTTGTGGACGGCCTTCCCAGAAGAGTTGAAGCTGTTATAGCTGCAGAGGGCGGGGCCAACTCAATATTGAACCCTCCGGACTAAGACTGGGATGTCATTTAAGTTCCTGTGTGTGTAAAGGTAGGTGTCCCAATACTTTTGGCAATTGAGTGTATGTGACAGCAATGTAGATGAAGATTATTGATTGTACCCCGTGAAGGTATAGGTGGCAGCTATGTAGATGAAGTTCTCATAGTAAAGCTGTTTGCTGTCCTGGAAGTCGTTCATGTTGCAGACGATCTCTGAAGATCCGGCTCCTTTCACAGTCAGGGTGACGTAGGAGGGCAGGGTGGGCTCATCCCATGCATAGTCCAGAGAGGTGGCCGCCTTCACCTCCGTCCTCAACCGAGGCTCCGCTACTCCGTGCTGCAAGAACACCACCGGGACCTGGACACAGAAGAGAGAAGGATTGTACCTGGAGAAGGTATAGGTGGGTGATATGTAGAGGAGAGACAAGGATTATACCTGGAGAAGGTATAGGTGGGTGATATGTAGAGGAGAGACAAGGATTATACCTGGAGAAGGTATAGGTGGGTGATATGTAGGAGAGACAAGGATTGTACCTGGAGAAGGTATAGGTGGGTGATATGTAGAGGAGAGACAAGGATTATACCTGGAGAAGGTATAGGTGGGTGATATGTAGGAGAGACAAGGATTGTACCTGGAGAAGGTATAGGTGGGTGGATATGGAGAGACAAGGACTGTACCTGGAGAAGGTATAGGTGGGTGATATGTAGAGGAGAGACAAGGATTATACCTGGAGAAGGTATAGGTGGGTGATATGTAGGAGAGACAAGGATTGTACCTGGAGAAGGTATAGGTGGGTGATATGTAGGAGGAGAGACAAGGATTGTACATGGAAAAGGTATAGGTGGGTGATATGTAGAGGAGAGACAAGGATTGTACCTGGAGAAGGTATAGGTGGGTGATATGTAGGAGGAGAGACAAGGATTGTACCTGGAGAAGGTATAGGTGGGTGATATGTAGAGGAGAGACAAGGATTGTACCTGGAGAAGGTATAGGTGGGTGATATGTAGAGGAGAGACAAGGATTGTACCTGGAGAAGGTATAGGTGGGTGATATGTAGAGGAGAGACAAGGATTGTACCTGGAGAAGGTATAGGTGGGTGATATGTAGAGGAGAGACAAGGATTGTACCTGGAGAAGGTATAGGTGAGTGATATGTAGGAGGAGAGACAAGGATTGTACCTGGAGAAGGTATAGGTGGGTGATATGTAGGAGGAGAGACAAGGATTGTACCTGGAGAAGGTATAGGTGGGTGATATGTAGAGGAGAGACAAGGATTGTACCTGGAGAAGGTATAGGTGGGTGATATGTAGAGGAGAGACAAGGATTGTACCTGGAGAAGGTATAGGTGGGTGATATGTAGGAGAGACAAGGATTGTACCTGGAGAAGGTATAGGTGGGTGATATGTAGGAGAGACAAGGATTGTATCTGGAGAAGGTATAGGTGGGTGATATGTAGGAGAGACAAGGATTGTACCTGGAGAAGGTATAGGTGGGTGATATGTAGGAGAGACAAGGATTGTATATGGAGAAGGTATAGGTGGGTGATATGTAGAGGAGAGACAAGGATTGTACCTGGAGAAGGTATAGGTGGGTGATATGTAGGAGAGACAAGGATTGTACCTGGAGAAGGTATAGGTGGGTGATATGTAGGAGAGACAAGGATTGTACCTGGAGAAGGTATAGGTGGGTGGATATGGAGAGACAAGGATTGTATCTGGAGAAGGTATAGGTGGGTGATATGTAGGAGAGACAAGGATTGTACCTGGAGAAGGTATAGGTGGGTGATATGTAGAGGACAGACAAGGATTGTACCTGGAGAAGGTATAGGTGGGTGATATGTAGAGGACAGACAAGGATTGTACCTGGAGAAGGTATAGGTGGGTGATATGTAGGAGGAGAGACAAGGATTGTACCTGGAGAAGGTATAGGTGGGTGATATGTAGGAGGAGAGACAAGGATTGTACCTGGAGAAGGTATAGGTGGGTGATATGTAGAGGACAGACAAGGATTGTACCTGGAGAAGGTATAGGTGGGTGATATGTAGGAGGAGAGACAAGGATTGTACCTGGAGAAGGTATAGGTGGGTGATATGTAGGAGGAGAGACAAGGACTGTACCTGGAGAAGGTATAGGTGGGTGATATGTAGGAGGAGAGACAAGGACTGTACCTGGAGAAGGTATAGGTGGGTGATATGTAGGAGGAGAGACAAGGACTGTACCTGGAGAAGGTATAGGTGGGTGATATGTAGAGGAGAGACAAGGATTGTACCTGGAGAAGGTATAGGTGGGTGATATGTAGAGGAGAGACAAGGACTGTACCTGGAGAAGGTATAGGTGGGTGATATGTAGAGGAGAGACAAGGATTGTACCTGGAGAAGGTATAGGTGGGTGATATGTAGGAGGAGAGACAAGGATTGTACCTGGAGAAAGTATAGGTGGGCGATATGTAGGAGAAGAGACAAGGATTGTACCTGGAGAAGGTATAGGTGGGTGATATGTAGAGGAGAGACAAGGATTGTACCTGGAGAAGGTATAGGTGGGTGATATGTAGGAGGAGAGACAAGGATTGTACCCGGAGAAGGTATAGGTGGGTGATATATAGAGGAGAGACAAGGATTGTACCTGGAGAAGGTATAGGTGGGTGATATGTAGGAGGAGAGACAAGGATTGTACCTGGAGAAGGTATAGGTGGGTGATATGTAGGAGAGACAAGGATTGTACCTGGAGAAGGTATAGGTGGGCGATATGTAGGAGAAGAGACAAGGATTGTACCTGGAGAAGGTATAGGTGGGTGATATGTAGAGGAGAGACAAGGATTGTACCTGGAGAAGGTATAGGTGGGTGATATGTAGAGAAGAGACAAGGATTGTACATGGAGAAGGTATAGGTGGGTGATATGTAGGAGGAGAGACAAGGATTGTACATGGAGAAGGTATAGGTGGGTGATATGTAGAGGAGAGACAAGGATTGTACCTGGAGAAGGTATAGGTGGGTGATATGTAGAGGAGAGACAAGGACTGTACCTGGAGAAGGTATAGGTGGGTGATATATAGAGGAGAGACAAGGATTGTACCTGGAGAAGGTATAGGTGGGTGATATGTAGGAGGAGAGACAAGGATTGTACCTGGAGAAGGTATAGGTGGGTGATATGTAGAGGGGAGACAAGGATTGTACATGGAGAAGGTATAGGTGGGTGATATGTAGAGGAGAGACAAGGATTGTACATGGAGAAGGTATAGGTGGGTGATATATAGGAGGAGAGACAAGGATTGTACCCGGAGAAGGTATAGGTGGGTGATATGTAGGAGGAGAGACAAGGATTGTACCTGGAGAAGGTATAGGTGGGTGATATGTGGAGGAGAGACAAGGATTGTACCTGGAGAAGGTATAGGTGGGTGATATGTAGGAGAGACAAGGATTGTACCTGGAGAAGGTATAGGTGGGTGATATGTAGAGGAGAGACAAGGATTGTACCTGGAGAAGGTATAGGTGGGTGATATGTAGAGGAGAGACAAGGACTGTACCTGGAGAAGGTATAGGTGTGTGATATGTAGAGGAGAGACAAGGATTGTACCTGGAGAAGGTATAGGTGGGTGATATGTAGAGGAGAGACAAGGATTGTACCCGGAGAAGGTATAGGTGGGTGATATGTAGAGGAGAGACAAGGATTGTACCTGGAGAAGGTATAGGTGGGTGATATGTAGGAGAGACAAGGATTGTACCTGGAGAAGGTATAGGTGGGTGATATGTAGGAGGAGAGACAAGGATTGTACCTGGAGAAGGTATAGGTGGGTGATATGTAGAGGAGAGACAAGGATTGTACCTGGAGAAGGTATAGGTGGGTGATATGTAGGAGGATAGACAAGGATTGCACCTGGAGAAGGTATAGGTGGGTGATATGTAGAGGAGAGACAAGGATTGTACCCGGAGAAGGTATAGGTGGGTGATATGTAGAGGAGAGACAAGGATTGTACCTGGAGAAGGTATAGGTGGGTGATATGTAGGAGGAGAGACAAGGATTGTACCCGGAGAAGGTATAGGTGGGTGATATGTAGAGGAGAGACAAGGATTGTACCTGGAGAAGGTATAGGTGGGTGATATGTAGGAGGAGAGACAAGGACTGTACCTGGAGAAGGTATAGGTGGGTGATATGTAGAGGAGAGACAAGGATTGTACCTGGAGAAGGTATAGGTGGGTGATATGTAGGAGGAGAGACAAGGATTGTACCTGGAGAAGGTATAGGTGGGTGATATGTAGAGGAGAGACAAGGATTGTACATGGAGAAGGTATAGGTGGGTGATATGTAGAGGAGAGACAAGGATTGTACATGGAGAAGGTATAGGTGGGTGATATGTAGAGGAGAGACAAGGATTGTACATGGAGAAGGTATAGGTGGGTGATATGTAGGAGGATAGACAAGGATTGCACCTGGAGAAGGTATAGGTGGGTGATATGTAGGAGAGACAAGGATTGTACCTGGAGAAGGTATAGGTGGGTGATATGTAGGAGGAGAGACAAGGATTGTACCTGGAGAAGGTATAGGTGGGTGATATGTAGAGGGGAGACAAGGATTGTACCTGGAGAAGGTATAGGTGGGTGATATGTAGGAGGAGAGACAAGGATTGTACATGGAGAAGGTATAGGTGGGTGATATGTAGAGGGGAGACAAGGATTGTACCTGGAGAAGGTATAGGTGGGTGATATGTAGAGGAGAGACAAGGATTGTACCTGGAGAAGGTATAGGTGGGTGATATGTAGGAGGATAGACAAGGATTGCACCTGGAGAAGGTATAGGTGGGTGATATGTAGGAGAGACAAGGATTGTACCTGGAGAAGGTATAGGTGGGTGATATGTAGGAGGAGAGACAAGGATTGTACATGGAGAAGGTATAGGTGGGTGATATGTAGAGGGGAGACAAGGATTGTACCTGGAGAAGGTATAGGTGGGTGATATGTAGGAGAGACAAGGATTGTACCTGGAGAAGGTATAGGTGGGTGATATGTAGGAGGAGAGACAAGGATTGTACCTGGAGAAGGTATAGGTGGGTGATATGTAGGAGAGACAAGGATTGTACCTGGAGAAGGTATAGGTGGGTGATATGTAGGAGGAGAGACAAGGATTGCACCTGGAGAAGGTATAGGTGGGTGATATGTAGGGGAGAGACAAGGATTGTACCTGGAGAAGGTATAGGTGGGTGATATGTAGAGGAGAGACAAGGATTGTACCTGGAGAAGGTATAGGTGGGTGATATGTAGGAGGAGAGACAAGGATTGCACCTGGAGAAGGTATAGGTGGGTGATATGTAGGGGAGAGACAAGGATTGTACCTGGAGAAGGTATAGGTGGGTGATATGTAGAGGAGAGACAAGGACTGTACCCGGAGAAGGTATAGGTGGGTGATATGTAGAGGAGAGACAAGGATTGTACCTGGAGAAGGTATAGGTGGGTGATATGTAGGAGAGACAAGGATTGTACCTGGAGAAGGTATAGGTGGGTGATATGTAGGAGGAGAGACAAGGATTGTACCTGGAGAAGGTATAGGTGGGTGATATGTAGAGGAGAGACAAGGATTGTACCTGGAGAAGGTATAGGTGGGTGATATGTAGGAGGATAGACAAGGATTGCACCTGGAGAAGGTATAGGTGGGTGATATGTAGAGGAGAGACAAGGATTGTACCCGGAGAAGGTATAGGTGGGTGATATGTAGAGGAGAGACAAGGATTGTACCTGGAGAAGGTATAGGTGGGTGATATGTAGGAGGAGAGACAAGGATTGTACCCGGAGAAGGTATAGGTGGGTGATATGTAGAGGAGAGACAAGGATTGTACCTGGAGAAGGTATAGGTGGTTGATATGTAGAAGGATAGACAAGGATTGTACCTGGAGAAGGTATAGGTGGGTGATATGTAGAGGAGAGACAAGGATTGTACCTGGAGAAGGTATAGGTGGGTGATATGTAGGAGGAGAGACAAGGACTGTACCTGGAGAAGGTATAGGTGGGTGATATGTAGAGGAGAGACAAGGATTGTACCTGGAGAAGGTATAGGTGGGTGATATGTAGGAGGAGAGACAAGGATTGTACCTGGAGAAGGTATAGGTGGGTGATATGTAGAGGAGAGACAAGGATTGTACCTGGAGAAGGTATAGGTGGGTGATATGTAGGAGAGACAAGGATTGTACCTGGAGAAGGTATAGGTGGGTGATATGTAGGAGAGACAAGGATTGTACCTGGAGAAGGTATAGGTGGGTGATATGTAGGAGGAGAGACAAGGATTGTACCCGGAGAAGGTATAGGTGGGTGATATGTAGGAGAGACAAGGACTGTACCTGGAGAAGGTATAGGTGGGTGATATGTAGAGGAGAGACAAGGATTGTATCTGGAGAAGGTATAGGTGGGTGATATGTAGGAGGAGAGACAAGGATTGTACCTGGAGAAGGTATAGGTGGGTGATATGTAGAGGAGAGACAAGGATTGTACCTGGAGAAGGTATAGGTGGGTGATATGTAGGAGGAGAGACAAGGATTGTACCTGGAGAAGCTATAGGTGGGTGATATGTAGGAGGAGAGACAAGGATTGTACCTGGAGAAGGTATAGGTGGGTGATATGTAGAGGAGAGACAAGGACTGTACCTGGAGAAGGTATAGGTGGGTGATATGTAGAGGAGAGACAAGGATTGTACCTGGAGAAGGTATAGGTGGGTGATATGTAGAGGAGAGACAAGGACTGTACCTGGAGAAGGTATAGGTGGGTGATATGTAGAGGAGAGACAAGGACTGTACCTGGAGAAGGTATAGGTGGGTGATATGTAGAGGAGAGACAAGGACTGTACCTGGAGAAGGTATAGGTGGGTGATATGTAGAGGAGAGACAAGGATTGTACCCGGAGAAGGTATAGGTGGGTGATATGTAGGAGGAGAGACAAGGATTGTACCTGGAGAAGGTATAGGTGGGTGATATGTAGAGGAGAGACAAGGATTGCACCTGGAGAAGGTATAGGTGGGTGATATGTAGAGGAGAGACAAGGATTGTACCTGGAGAAGGTATAGGTGGGTGATATGTAGAGGAGAGACAAGGATTGTACATGGAGAAGGTATAGGTGGGTGATATGTAGAGGAGAGACAAGGATTGTACATGGAGAAGGTATAGGTGGGTGATATGTAGAGGAGAGACAAGGATTGTACATGGAGAAGGTATAGGTGGGTGATATGTAGAGGAGAGACAAGGATTGTACATGGAGAAGGTATAGGTGGGTGATATGTAGGAGGATAGACAAGGATTGCACCTGGAGAAGGTATAGGTGGGTGATATGTAGGAGAGACAAGGATTGTACCTGGAGAAGGTATAGGTGGGTGATATGTAGGAGGAGAGACAAGGATTGTACCTGGAGAAGGTATAGGTGGGTGATATGTAGAGGGGAGACAAGGATTGTACCTGGAGAAGGTATAGGTGGGTGATATGTAGGAGGAGAGACAAGGATTGTACATGGAGAAGGTATAGGTGGGTGATATGTAGAGGGGAGACAAGGATTGTACCTGGAGAAGGTATAGGTGGGTGATATGTAGAGGAGAGACAAGGACTGTACCTGGAGAAGGTATAGGTGGGTGATATGTAGGAGGAGAGACAAGGATTGTACCTGGAGAAGGTATAGGTGGGTGATATGTAGGAGAGACAAGGATTGTACCTGGAGAAGGTATAGGTGGGTGATATGTAGGAGGAGAGACAAGGATTGTACATGGAGAAGGTATAGGTGGGTGATATGTAGAGGGGAGACAAGGATTGTACCTGGAGAAGGTATAGGTGGGTGATATGTAGGAGAGACAAGGATTGTACCTGGAGAAGGTATAGGTGGGTGATATGTAGGAGGAGAGACAAGGATTGTACCTGGAGAAGGTATAGGTGGGTGATATGTAGGAGAGACAAGGATTGTACCTGGAGAAGGTATAGGTGGGTGATATGTAGGAGAGACAAGGATTGTACCCGGAGAAGGTATAGGTGGGTGATATGTAGGAGGAGAGACAAGGATTGTACCTGGAGAAGGTATAGGTGGGTGATATGTAGAGGAGAGACAAGGATTGTACCTGGAGAAGGTATAGGTGGGTGATATGTAGGAGAGACAAGGATTGTACCTGGAGAAGGTATAGGTGGGTGATATGTAGAGGAGAGACAAGGATTGTACCTGGAGAAGGTATAGGTGGGTGATATGTAGGAGGAGAGACAAGGATTGTACCTGGAGAAGGTATAGGTGGGTGATATGTAGGAGGAGAGACAAGGATTGTACCTGGAGAAGGTATAGGTGGGTGATATGTAGAGGAGAGACAAGGATTGTACCTGGAGAAGGTATAGGTGGGTGATATGTAGAGGAGAGACAAGGATTGTACCTGGAGAAGGTATAGGTGGGTGATATGTAGGAGGAGAGACAAGGATTGTACCTGGAGAAGGTATAGGTGGGTGATATGTAGAGGAGAGACAAGGATTGTACCTGGAGAAGGTATAGGTGGGTGATATGTAGAGGAGAGACAAGGATTGTACCTGGAGAAGGTATAGGTGGGTGATATGTAGAGGAGAGGCAAGGATTGTACCTGGAGAAGGTATAGGTGGGTGATAATAGGATTTTTATAACAGCTTACCTGTAAAATCCTTTTCTTGGAGTACATCACGGGACACAGAGCGACATAGTCATTACTAATGGGTTATATAGTTACCGTCAGGTGCTGGCACTGGCAACTTCCAAAACCGGAAGTACCCTCCCCTATATAAGCCCCTCCCATCCGGGAGCACCTCAGTTTTGTAGCAAAGCAATAAGTGTCCCCAAAGAGGGGCGGGAGCTCTGTGTCCCGTGATGTACTCCAAGAAAAGGATTTTACAGGTAAGCTGTTATAAAAATCCTATTTTCTTTCTCGTACATCACGGGACACAGAGCGGCATAGTCATTACTAATGGGATGTCCTAAAGCAATGCCCAATGAGGGGGGGGGGGGGGGGGGATACACCATACATAAGCTGAGCGCTATCAGACATGAGGATCTTTTGCGGCCTGCAACACACTGCGCCCAAAGGCGACATCCTCCTGACTTCTAACGTCCACCTGGTAGAACCTAGTAAACGTGTGAACTGAAGACCATGTTGCGGCCTTACATACTTGAGCCAGGGAGGCCTGGTGATGCACTGCCCATGAAGTTCCAACTGCTCTCATGGAGTGCGCTCTAACTTTGAACGGAGGCGGTCTCCTTCTCAAGCCATAAGCTTGTATTATGACCTGTCGAATCCACTTGGCTAAAGTAGATTTTGACGCTGCCTGACCCTTTCTGGGGCCTTCCGGCAGAATAAACAAAGTATCCGTTCTGCGAATCTGAGCAGTGGCTTTTAGATAAGCTTTAACTGCTCTTACTACATCCAAAGAATGTAATAACTTTTCCTCTACCGAAGTAGGTTTGGGGAAAAAGGAAGGAAGAACCACATCTTGGTTCAAATGAAACCTCAATACCACCTTAGGAAGAAAGGCTGGATGAGGACGTAACACTACTCTGTCCTTATGGATAACCAGATATGGCTCCCTACAGGACATAGCGGCTAATTCCGACACTCTTTTAGCCGAACAAATGGCTACTAGAAAAATCAATTTCCTGGTGAGAAGAACCAAAGAAATGTGTTGCAATGGTTCAAACGGTTGTTTCTGTAGAACTGACAGAACCAGGTTTAAGTCCCAAGGACATATGGGAATATTAACCGGAGGGCTAATACGCATCACTCCTTGTATGAAAGCTTTGACTAGTGAATGCGAAGCCAAGGGCCTTTGAAAAAATATTGACAAGGCCGAAATCTGACCTTTGATAGTACTCAAGGCAAGCTTCCTATCTACAGCCCATTGTAGGAAGTCCAGAATCCTACCTATTACGTACTTATGTGGATGCCATTTCTTGGCCTCACACCAGGCGATGTACGCCTTCCAGATTCTATAGTAGATCTGCCTGGATACCGGCTTCCTGGCATTGATCATGGTAGATACCACAGGATTAGAGAGACCTCTCTTTTTTAGAATGTGGGCTTCAATAGCCAGGCCGTCAAACCTAGGGCTGGTAAGGAAGGGTGGTATATCGGTCCTTGCGAAAGCAGGTCCGGACGACGTGGGAGAGTCCAAGGACTCCCCACTGACATTTTACAATCTCCGCGTACCACGCTCTTCGGGGCCACGCTGGAGCCACCGGAATCACTGGTTTCTTTTCTACCCTGATTCTGCGGAGTAATCGAGGTAACCATTGTGGCGGTGTGAATGCATATATCAGCTTGAACTGATCCCAAGGGAACACTAGGGCATCCGAGCCGCAAGCTAGGGGATCCCTTGTCCGAGAGACAAACCTGTCCACCTTTGCGTTGAATCTGGATGCTAGAAGATCTACATCCGATGTTCCCCACCGCTGACATATTGTCCAGAAAACCTCGGGGTGAAGGGACCCTTCCTCTGGGCCTAATTGCTGGCGACTTAGAAAGTCCGCCTTCCAATTCTCCGCTCCTGGAATGAATACCGCGGATATGGCTGGGACATATCTTTCTGCCCATTTCAGGATGTAATTTACTTCCCTCTGGGCTGCACGACTCCTGGTGCCACCCTGATGATTGATATATGCCACTGCTGTGGCATTGTCTGATTGAATTCTGACAGGGGACCCTTGGAGTTTGGATGTCCATGCTACTAGGGCATACCGGGCTGCTCGTATCTCTAAGAGATTGATGGGCAGGGCCTTTTCTGCATCCAACCATCTGCCCTGGAGAGACTATTGCTCCAGTACTGCTCCCCAGCCTATAAGGCTGGCATCTGTAGTGACCACCTTCCAAGAAATCGGACTGAAGGATTTCCTTTTTTCCAGATTCTGGGGAACCAACCACCAACGGAGGCTCTTGCGAACGGAAGGGGACAAGGACATTGTAAGTCTAGGGCCTGAACTTTTTTGTTCCAGGCTGACAGTATGGCCCCTTGCAAATTCCTTGAATGGAATTGACCGTAGGGTACTGCTTCGAATGATGCCACCATTTTTCCCAGCAGCCTCATGCACAGGCGTATGGACGGCTGTCTTTTTTGTACCCACTAAGTGGATCAAATCTTTCAAAGACAACACCTTTCCTCGAGGCAAGAATATTTTTCTCTGGCCTGAATCCAACCTTAGCCCCAAGTATTCCAGACTTTTGACTGGTTTTTAGGGCTGACTTTTCTCGGTTGATAATCCAACCGTGAGATTCCAGATACTTGATTGTCTTGTGAACGACCACGTCTAGTTTTTTCACTGAGTGGTCTATCAGCAACAAGTCATCTAGATATGCCATTATCATTACACCTTGTGTTCTCAGATTGGCCAATAAAGGGCCAGAATTTTTGTAACCACTCGTGGTGCTGTGGCCAAACCGAAGGGTAAGGCTCTGAACTGAAAATGGCGCCCTTCTACTGCAAAGCGTAGAAACTTTTGGTAGACTGGAAAGATGGGAATGTGCAGATAAGCATCTTTGATGTCGATCGCGGCTAACCAATCCTCCCCTTGTAGGGCAGTGGCCACCGATCGGATCGACTTCATCGGAAAGTCCTGATATACAGGAATTTGTATAGCCCTTTTAGAATTAATATGGGCCTCCCGTCCGCGTTTGCGTCGGGACTGTAAAGAGGTTTGAGTAAAACCCGAACCCTCATTCTTCCAGGGGAACCTCCATAATTACTCCTTGGAGCAATAGTTGTTCTAGTGCCAACAGGAGGGACTCTCTCTTCCGGGGATCCCTTGGCACGTTTGACCTCAAAAATGGGAAGGAGGAGAGTCTCTTAACTCCAATCTGTATCCCCAACATACTGCGGAGAGCACCTATCTGTCTTGATCGCGTCCCGCCAGGTCTCTTGTGAACAACTGGAGTCCTCCCCCCACCCGACTGAGTGGGGGCAACCCTTCAATGAATTTAACTTTGGGGGAGGTTTTGTACCTCCCCTGACCCAGGGTTTCTCATTACCCTGCTATTGTCCCTGTTTTTTACCCCCGGGAATTGACCGAGGAGGCCGTCGGAACTGTTACACAGCCGATGCCCCAGGGACTGGAGAAGCAGGCCTCTTAAAGAGGGACCTCTAACTCTGTTTTTAACCGGCAAGAGGGTATTTTTACCGCTGGAAATTTTCTGGATATATTTGTCCAGGTTTTCCCTGAATAAGCGTTCACCATGAAATGGGACGCTAACCAGCCATTCCTTACAGGGAGCTTCAGCAGACCAGTTTTTGAGCCATAGGAGCCTACGCATATGTACTATAGACAGCGTAAGGCGGGAGGCCTGATGGACTGAATCCTTTATGGTGTCAACCGCAAAGCCTAAGGCTCTAGGTAGATCAGCTAGGGCAAGGCCTGCTGATCTGTCAAGTCCCTCAAGACCTGTTTTAACTGATCCTTCACTGCTTAGCAGACCCCAATAGCTGCTACTGCTGGTTGTGTCACCAAGCTTGCTGTAGAAAGAAGCAGACTTTCATAAGGACTCCAATCTTTTATCTATTGGGTTCTTGAACATTTGGACATTATCCACTGGACATGTCAGTGATTTATACATACAAGAGATGGCTGCGTCCACTGTAGGGACCTTCCATTTTTTTTTGATGAACTTATCCTCCATGGGATAGACCACCGGAAATCTCTTGGGGGAATAATATTTTCTCAGGACGTTCCCAATCCTGGTAAATACGCCCTTTCAGTAAAAGGGTGAAGTGGAAAAGAACAGACAGTCTGGGGGCTTCTAGCGACCCCAACGAGGATACAGTAGTGGTTGATGGTTCCGCAAGGTGCATTTTTTATGCCGATCGGACCATGTTAGTCAGAGACTGAACACATAATCTTTCAGCTTGAGCTGCTGAGAAAGGTTCCTCCACTGTTGATTCTTCTATAACAGAATCAACCTCATCCTGATCCCCTTCAGGTAGGTCGATCCCTGTATGGGACTGTTGCTCTGCTAACAGGCACTCTGAAGGAGGAGACGGAGATCGGCGTGCTTTCCCTGACAGGGAGGCAGCGATCAATGTTGACAATCTCTCTCTAATCCTCCCAGAGCTGAAGAGAAAACCTCCTCTGTTACATACACAGGAGCAGGTGACTGAGGACAGCCACAGTACCAAATACCCCTGCGGGGTCTCTACGGTCACTTACCTCTGAACTTCAGGGGAGACTGGTGCAGCAGAAGCATGCCCAAGATCCTCAGAGCCCGATGGAGACCCCCTTCGCTTCCTGGAAGATTCAGTTCCGGAGCTTCTGGACGGCATATTCTTAAGCCTAAAGCTGAGGTATTCCAGCCGTAATACACCACTTTTACTGAGAATAGTCTAGCACAATTGCTGCTATATCACAGTTGGTGTCTACTAAAGTGCCTTTCTAGGGGATGCCTGCATCAACCGCCTCTGTGTGCCTTTATCTGTTGCTAGCTCTGTCTGTGCATTCAATAGCCAGCTATAATGTGCTTTAAAACACGCTGGACGCCCGCACATGCGCAGTAGCGCCGCGGCGCACACCTGAGCGTCATCCACCCGCTCCGCCCCTTTTTTCAGATCGCCTCTATGAATAGAGGCGCGTGCTCGCGCACGCGCGCGGGCACGTGCGCCTTCGGCGCCCTTTTTTAAAAACAATAAGGAGCTAGATGGGAGCCAGGGCCCCCTTTGCCGCAGGGCCCGGGGATGGATGAGCGCAGCAACAGGGCAGAGGAGACAGCTTCCCAGCAGAGAACATACCAACTGCCTGGATTTGATTCTGGAAGAAAAAAATCCACATTACAAGAAAAAGAACCATAGCGGCCTCTAGTGTCTAACACAGGTACCGCGGTCTTACGTTTTTTTTTTTTTTTTTTTCTTGCCTACTATTAAAATTTTTACATTTTCTCAGTAGTAACAGGCATACACAGAATATTAGCGGGAATACCTTAGGTAACAGGCAGAAAGACAAAATAGGCTTGGGGGTCCCTCAATAGAACCAAGTTCCTGAGGGCCCCCACTTACCTTTTCCTCGCCGCAGGACTTTGTTTGGTCCACAGAAGCCCAAACTTCACCTATCACGGCAGGCATTGTAATCAAACCTTCAGGGACCGGGTTCCCAAGGATTCCACTCCCCTGGACCTGTATAGCACCCTGCACAGAAAACATCTTGGTCGTGGGTATGACCAGAGCTCTGGATCCCAGGGTCCAGCTCTCCTAAGAGAAGCATTACAGGCAAAACCTTGCTCTTCTCTGCAAGGCCCGGGTACCGACCGTTTAGCTATGAAGCTTTTTTGGTCGGATCCGGAATAGCTTACTGAGGCCCAAAAGAACCTGTACGCAAGCTCAGTGAAAAACACATGTTACTTCTTGGCCAACACCTTAGACACTGGCAAAAAACTGAGGTGCTCCCGGATGGGAGGGGCTTATATAGGGGAGGGTACTTCCGGTTTTGGAAGTTGCCAGTGCCAGCACCTGACGGTATCTATATAACCCATTAGTAATGACTATGTCGCTCTGTGTCCCGTGATGTACGAGAAAGAAATGTAGAGGAGAGACAAGGATTGTACCTGGAGAAGGTATAGGTGGGTGATATGTAGAGGAGAGACAAGGATTGTACCTGGAGAAGGTATAGGTGGGTGATATGTAGAGGAGAGACAAGGATTGTACCCGGAGAAGGTATAGGTGGGTGATATGTAGGAGGAGAGACAAGGATTGTACCTGGAGAAGGTATAGGTGGGTGATATGTAGAGGAGAGACAAGGATTATACCTGGAGAAGGTATAGGTGGGTGATATGTAGGAGGAGAGACAAGGATTGTACATGGAGAAGGTATAGGTGGGTGATATGTAGAGGAGAGACAAGGATTGTACCTGGAGAAGGTATAGGTGGGTGATATGTAGGAGAGACAAGGATTGTACCTGGAGAAGGTATAGGTGGGTGATATGTAGGGGAGAGACAAGGATTGTACCTGGAGAAGGTATAGGTGGGTGATATGTAGGAGGAGAGACAAGGATTGTACCCGGAGAAGGTATAGGTGGGTGATATGTAGAGGAGAGACAAGGATTGTACCTGGAGAAGGTATAGGTGGGTGATATGTAGGAGGAGAGACAAGGATTGTACCCGGAGAAGGTATAGGTGGGTGATATGTAGGGGAGAGACAAGGATTGTACCTGGAGAAGGTATAGGTGGGTGATATGTAGAGGAGAGACAAGGATTGTACCTGGAGAAGGTATAGGTGGGTGATATGTAGGAGGAGAGACAAGGATTGTACCTGGAGAAGGTATAGGTGGGTGATATGTAGGAGGAGAGACAAGGATTGTACATGGAGAAGGTATAGGTGGGTGATATGTAGAGGAGAGACAAGGATTGTACCCGGAGAAGGTATAGGTGGGTGATATGGAGAGACAAGGATTGTACCTGGAGAAGGTATAGGTGGGTGATATGTAGGGGAGAGACAAGGATTGTACCTGGAGAAGGTATAGGTGGGTGATATGTAGGAGGAGAGACAAGGATTGTACCCGGAGAAGGTATAGGTGGGTGATATGTAGGGGAGAGACAAGGATTGTACCTGGAGAAGGTATAGGTGGGTGATATGTAGGAGGAGAGACAAGGATTGTACCTGGAGAAGGTATAGGTGGGTGGATATGGAGAGACAAGGACTGTATCTGGAGAAGGTATAGGTGGGTGATATGTAGAGGAGAGACAAGGATTGTACCTGGAGAAGGTATAGGTGGGTGATATGTAGGAGAGACAAGGATTGTACCTGGAGAAGGTATAGGTGGGTGATATGTAGAGGAGAGACAAGGATTGTACCTGGAGAAGGTATAGGTGGGTGATATGTAGGAGGAGAGACAGGGATTGTACCTGGAGAAGGTATAGGTGGGTGATATGTAGGGGAGAGACAAGGATTGTACCTGGAGAAGGTATAGGTGGGTGATATGTAGGAGGAGAGACAAGGATTGTACCTGGAGAAGGTATAGGTGGGTGGATATGGAGAGACAAGGACTGTATCTGGAGAAGGTATAGGTGGGTGATATGTAGAGGAGAGACAAGGATTGTACCTGGAGAAGGTATAGGTGGGTGATATGTAGAGGAGAGACAAGGATTGTACCTGGAGAAGGTATAGGTGGGTGATATGTAGGGGAGAGACAAGGATTGTACCTGGAGAAGGTATAGGTGGGTGATATGTAGGAGGAGAGACAAGGATTGTACCTGGAGAAGGTATAGGTGGGTGGATATGGAGAGACAAGGATTGTATCTGGAGAAGGTATAGGTGGGTGATATGTAGAGGAGAGACAAGGATTGTACCTGGAGAAGGTATAGGTGGGTGATATGTAGAGGGGAGACAAGGATTGTACCTGGAGAAGGTATAGGTGGGTGATATGTAGGAGGAGAGACAAGGATTGTACCTGGAGAAGGTATAGGTGGGTGATATGTAGGAGGAGAGACAAGGATTGTACCTGGAGAAGGTATAGGTGGGTGATATGTAGGAGGAGAGACAAGGATTGTACATGGAGAAGGTATAGGTGGGTGATATGTAGAGGAGAGACAAGGATTGTACCTGGAGAAGGTATAGGTGGGTGATATGGAGAGACAATGATTGTACCTGGAGAAGGTATAGGTGGGTGATATGTAGAGGAGAGACAAGGACTGTACCTGGAGAAGGTATAGGTGGGTGATATGTAGAGGAGAGACAAGAATTGTACCTGGAGAAGGTATAGGTGGGTGATATGTAGGAGGAGAGACAAGGACTGTACCTGGAGAAGGTATAGGTGGGTGATATGTAGGAGGAGAGACAAGGATTGTACCTGGAGAAGGTATAGGTGGGTGATATGTAGGAGAGACAAGGATTGTACCTGGAGAAGGTATAGGTGGGTGATATATAGGAGGAGAGACAAGGATTGCACCTGGAGAAGGTATAGGTGGGTGATATGTAGAGGAGAGACAAGGACTGTACCTGGAGAAGGTATAGGTGGGTGATATGTAGGAGGAGAGACAAGGATTGTACCTGGAGAAGGTATAGGTGGGTGATATGTAGAGGAGAGACAAGGATTGTACCTGGAGAAGGTATAGGTGGGTGATATATAGGAGGAGAGACAAGGATTGTACCCGGAGAAGGTATAGGTGGGTGATATGTAGGAGGAGAGACAAGGATTGTACCTGGAGAAGGTATAGGTGGGTGATATGTAGGAGAGACAAGGATTGTACCTGGAGAAGGTATAGGTGGGTGATATGTAGAGGAGAGACAAGGATTGTACCCGGAGAAGGTATAGGTGGGTGATATGTAGAGGAGAGACAGGGATTGTACCTGGAGAAGGTATAGGTGGGTGATATGTAGAGAAGAGACAAGGATTGGACCTGGAGAAGGTATAGGTGGGTGATATGTAGGGGAGAGACAAGGATTGTACCTGGAGAAGGTATAGGTGGGTGATATGTAGGAGGAGAGACAAGGATTGTACCTGGAGAAGGTATAGGTGGGTGATATGTAGAGGAGAGACAAGGATTGTACCTGGAGAAGGTATAGGTGGGTGATATGTAGAGGAGAGACAAGGATTGTACCTGGAGAAGGTATAGGTGGGTGATATGTAGGAGAGACAAGGATTGTACCTGGAGAAGGTATAGGTGGGTGATATGTAGAGGAGAGACAAGGATTGTACCTGGAGAAGGTATAGGTGGGTGATATGTAGGAGGAGAGACAAGGATTGTACCTGGAGAAGGTATAGGTGGGTGATATGTAGGAGGAGAGACAAGGATTGTACCTGGAGAAGGTATAGGTGGGTGGATATGGAGAGACAAGGATTGTACCTGGAGAAGGTATAGGTGGGTGATATGTAGAGGAGAGACAAGGATTGTACCTGGAGAAGGTATAGGTGGGTGATATGTAGAGGAGAGACAAGGATTGTACATGGAGAAGGTATAGGTGGGTGATATGTAGAGGAGAGACAAGGATTGTACCTGAAGAAGGTATAGGTGGGTGATATGTAGAGGAGAGACAAGGATTGTACCTGGAGAAGGTATAGGTGGGTGATATGTAGAGGAGAGACAAGGATTGTACCTGGAGAAGGTATAGGTGGGTGATATGTAGAGGAGAGACAAGGATTGTACCTGGAGAAGGTATAGGTGGGTGATATGTAGGAGGAGAGACAAGGATTGTACCTGGAGAAGGTATAGGTGGGTGATATGTAGAGGAGAGACAAGGATTGTACCTGGAGAAGGTATAGGTGGGTGATATGTAGAGGAGAGACAAGGATTGTACATGGAGAAGGTATAGGTGGGTGATATGTAGAGGAGAGACAAGGATTGTACCTGGAGAAGGTATAGGTGGGTGATATGTAGGAGAGACAAGGATTGTACCTGGAGAAGGTATAGGTGGGTGATATGTAGAGGAGAGACAAGGATTGTACCTGGAGAAGGTATAGGTGGGTGATATGTAGGAGAGACAAGGATTGTACCTGGAGAAGGTATAGGTGGGTGATATGTAGGAGGAGAGACAAGGATTGTACCTGGAGAAGGTATAGGTGAGTGATATGTAGGAGGAGAGACAAGGATTGTACCTGGAGAAGGTATAGGTGGGCGATATGTAGGAGAAGAGACAAGGATTGTACCTGGAGAAGGTATAGGTGGGTGATATGTAGGAGAGACAAGGATTGTACCTGGAGAAGGTATAGGTGGGTGATATGTAGAGGAGAGACAAGGATTGTACCCGGAGAAGGTATAGGTGGGTGATATGTAGGAGGAGAGACAAGGATTGTACCTGGAGAAGGTATAGGTGGGTGATATGTAGGAGGAGAGACAAGGATTGTACCTGGAGAAGGTATAGGTGGGCGATATGTAGAGGAGAGACGAGGATTGTACCTGGAGAAGGTATAGGTGGGTGATATGTAGAGGAGAGACAAGGATTGTACCTGGAGAAGGTATAGGTGGGTGATATGTAGGAGGAGAGACAAGGATTGTACCCGGAGAAGGTATAGGTGGGTGATATGTAGGAGGAGAGACAAGGATTGTACCTGGAGAAGGTATAGGTGGGTGATATGTAGGAGGAGAGACAAGGATTGTACCTGGAGAAGGTATAGGTGGGCGATATGTAGAGGAGAGACGAGGATTGTACCTGGAGAAGGTATAGGTGGGTGATATGTAGAGGAGAGACAAGGATTGTACCTGGAGAAGGTATAGGTGGGTGATATGTAGAGGAGAGACAAGGATTGTACCTGGAGAAGGTATAGGTGGGTGATATGTAGGAGGAGAGACAAGGATTGTACCTGGAGAAGGTATAGGTGGGTGATATGTAGAGGAGAGACAAGGATTGTACCTGGAGAAGGTATAGGTGGGTGATATGTAGAGGAGAGACGAGGATTGTACCTGGAGAAGGTATAGGTGGGTGATATGTAGAGGAGAGACAAGGATTGTACCTGGAGAAGGTATAGGTGGGTGATATGTAGAGGAGAGACAAGGATTGTACCTGGAGAAGGTATAGGTGGGTGATATGTAGGAGGAGAGACAAGGATTGTACCTGGAGAAGGTATAGGTGGGTGATATGTAGGAGGAGAGACAAGGATTGTACCTGGAGAAGGTATAGGTGGGTGATATGTAGGAGGAGAGACAAGGATTGTACCTGGAGAAGGTATAGGTGAGTGATATGTAGGAGGAGAGACAAGGATTGTACCTGGAGAAGGTATAGGTGGGTGATATGTAGAGGAGAGACAAGGATTGTACCTGGAGAAGGTATAGGTGGGTGATATGTAGGACGAGAGACAAGGATTGTACCTGGAGAAGGTATAGGTGGGTGATATGTAGGAGAGACAAGGATTGTACCTGGAGAAGGTATAGGTGGGTGATATGTAGGAGGAGAGACAAGGATTGTACCTGGAGAAGGTATAGGTGGGTGATATGTAGAGGAGAGACAAGGATTGTACATGGAGAAGGTATAGGTGGGTGATATGTAGAGGAGAGACAAGGATTGTATCTGGAGAAGGTATAGGTGGGTGATATGTAGGAGAGACAAGGATTGTACATGGAGAAGGTATAGGTGGGTGATATGTAGGAGGAGAGACAAGGATTGTACCTGGAGAAGGTATAGGTGGGTGATATGTAGAGGAGAGACAAGGATTGTACATGGAGAAGGTATAGGTGGGTGATATGTAGGAGGAGAGACAAGGATTGTACCTGGAGAAGGTATAGGTGGGTGATATGTAGGAGGAGAGACAAGGATTGTACCTGGAGAAGGTATAGGTGGGTGATATGTAGGAGAGACAAGGATTGTACCTGGAGAAGGTATAGGTGGGTGATATGTAGGAGGAGAGACAAGGACTGTACCTGGAGAAGGTATAGGTGGGTGATATGTAGAGGAGAGACAAGGATTGTACCTGGAGAAGGTATAGGTGGGTGATATGTAGGAGAGACAAGGATTGTACCTGGAGAAGGTATAGGTGGGTGATATGTAGAGGAGAGACAAGGACTGTACCTGGAGAAGGTATAGGCGGGTGATATGTAGAGGAGAGACAAGGATTGTACCTGGAGAAGGTATAGGTGGGTGATATGTAGAGGAGAGACAAGGATTGTACCTGGAGAAGGTATAGGTGGGTGATATGTGGAGGAGAGACAAGGATTGTACCCGGAGAAGGTATAGGTGGGTGATATGTAGAGGAGAGACAAGGATTGTACCTGGAGAAGGTATAGGTGGGTGATATGTAGAGGAGAGACAAGGATTGTACCTGGAGAAGGTATAGGTGAGTGATATGTAGGAGGAGAGACAAGGATTGTACCTGGAGAAGGTATAGGTGGGTGATATGTAGGAGGAGAGACAAGGATTGTACCTGGAGAAGGTATAGGTGGGTGATATATAGAGGAGAGACAAGGATTGTACCCGGAGAAGGTATAGGTGGGTGATATGTAGGAGGAGAGACAAGGATTGTACCTGGAGAAGGTATAGGTGGGCGATATGTAGGAGGAGAGACAAGGATTGTACCTGGAGAAGGTATAGGTGGGTGATATGTAGGGGAGAGACAAGGATTGTACCCGGAGAAGGTATAGGTGGGTGATATGTAGAGGAGAGACAAGGATTGTACCCGGAGAAGGTATAGGTGGGTGATATGTAGGAGGAGAGACAAGGATTGTACCTGGAGAAGGTATAGGTGGGTGATATGTAGGAGGAGAGGCAAGGATTGTACCCGGAGAAGGTATAGGTGGGTGATATGTAGAGTAGAGACAAGGATTGTACCCAGAGAAGGTATAGGTGGGTGATATGTAGGAGAGACAAGGATTGTACCTGGAGAAGGTATAGGTGGGTGATATGTAGAGGAGAGACAAGGATTGTACCTGGAGAAGGTATAGGTGGGTGATATGTAGGGGAGAGACAAGGATTGTACCTGGAGAAGGTATAGGTGGGTGATATGTAGGAGGAGAGACAAGGGTTGTACCTGGAGAAGGTATAGGTGGGTGATATGTAGAGGAGAGACAAGGATTGTACATGGAGAAGGTATAGGTGGGTAATATGTAGGAGGAGAGACAAGGATTGTACCTGGAGAAGGTATAGGTGGGTGATATGTAGGAGAGACAAGGATTGTACCTGGAGAAGGTATAGGTGGGTGATATATAGGAGGAGAGACAAGGATTGTACCTGGAGAAGGTATAGGTGGGTGATATGTAGAGGAGAGACAAAGATTGTACCTGGAGAAGGTATAGGTGGGTGATATGTAGGAGGAGAGACAAGGATTGTACCTGGAGAAGGTATAGGTGGGTGATATGTAGGAGGAGAGACAAGGATTGTACCTGGAGAAGGTATAGGTGGGTGGATATGGAGAGACAAGGATTGTACCTGGAGAAGGTATAGGTGGGTGATATATAGAGGAGAGACAAGGATTGTACCCGGAGAAGGTATAGGTGGGTGATATGTAGAGGAGAGACAAGGATTGTACATGGAGAAGGTATAGGTGGGTGATATGTAGGAGGAGAGACAAGGATTGTACCTGGAGAAGGTATAGGTGGGTGATATGTAGAGGAGAGACAAGGATTGTACATGGAGAAGGTATAGGTGGGTGATATGTAGGAGGAGAGACAAGGATTGTACCTGGAGAAGGTATAGGTGGGTGATATGTAGGAGGAGAGACAAGGATTGTACCTGGAGAAGGTATAGGTGGGTGATATGTAGGAGAGACAAGGATTGTACCTGGAGAAGGTATAGGTGGGTGATATGTAGGAGAGACAAGGATTGTACCTGGAGAAGGTATAGGTGGGTGATATGTAGGAGGAGAGACAAGGATTGTACCTGGAGAAGGTATAGGTGGGTGATATGTAGAGAAGAGACAAGGATTGTACCTGGAGAAGGTATAGGTGGGTGATATGTAGGAGAGACAAGGATTGTACCTGGAGAAGGTATAGGTGGGTGATATGTAGGAGGAGAGACAAGGATTGTACCTGGAGAAGGTATAGGTGGGTGATATGTAGGGGAGAGACAAGGATTGTACCTGGAGAAGGTATAGGTGGGTGATATGTAGAGGAGAGACAAGGATTGTACCCGGAGAAGGTATAGGTGGGTGATATGTAGGAGGAGAGACAAGGATTGTACATGAAGAAGGTATAGGTGGGTGATATGTGGAGGAGAGACAAGGATTGTACCCGGAGAAGGTATAGGTGGGTGATATGTAGGAGGAGAGACAAGGATTGTACCCGGAGAAGGTATAGGTGGGTGATATGTAGGAGGAGAGACAAGGATTGTACATGGAGAAGGTATAGGTGGGTGATATGTAGGAGGAGAGACAAGGATTGTACCTGGAGAAGGTATAGGTGGGTGGATATGGAGAGACAAGGATTGTACCTGGAGAAGGTATAGGTGGGTGATATGTAGAGGAGAGACAAGGATTGTACCTGGAGAAGGTATAGGTGGGTGATATGTGGAGGAGAGACAAGGATTGTACCTGGAGAAGGTATAGGTGGGTGATATGTAGAGGAGAGACAAGGATTGTACCTGGAGAAGGTATAGGTGGGTGATATGTAGGAGGAGAGACAAGGATTGTACCTGGAGAAGGTATAGGTGGGTGATATGTAGAGGAGAGACAAGGATTGTACCTGGAGAAGGTATAGGTGGGTGATATGTAGAGGAGAGACAAGGATTGTACCTGGAGAAGGTATAGGTGGGTGATATGTAGGCGGAGAGACAAGGATTGTACCTGGAGAAGGTATAGGTGGGTGATATGTAGGAGGAGAGACAAGGATTGTACTTGGAGAAGGTATAGGTGGGTGATATGTAGAGGAGAGACAAGGATTGTACCCGGAGAAGGTATAGGTGGGTGATATGTAGAGGAGAGAGAAGGATTGTACCTGGAGAAGGTATAGGTGGGTGATATGTAGAGGAGAGACAAGGATTGTACCTGGAGAAGGTATAGGTGGGTGATATGTAGAGGAGAGACAAGGATTGTACCTGGAGAAGGTATAGGTGGGTGATATGTAGAGGAGAGACAAGGATTGTACCCGGAGAAGGTATAGGTGGGTGATATGTAGAGGAGAGAGAAGGATTGTACCTGGAGAAGGTATAGGTGGGTGATATGTAGAGGAGAGACAAGGATTGTACCTGGAGAAGGTATAGGTGGGTGATATGTAGGAGGAGAGACAAGGATTGTACCTGGAGAAGGTATAGGTGGGTGATATGTAGGAGAGACAAGGATTGTACCTGGAGAAGGTATAGGTGGGTGATATGTAGGAGGAGAGACAAGGATTGTACCTGGAGAAGGTATAGGTGGGTGATATGTAGGAGGAGAGACAAGGATTGTACATGGAGAAGGTATAGGTGGGTGATATGTAGGAGGAGAGACAAGGATTGTACCTGGAGAAGGTATAGGTGGGTGGATATGGAGAGACAAGGATTGTACCTGGAGAAGGTATAGGTGGGTGATATGTAGAGGAGAGACAAGGATTGTACCTGGAGAAGGTATAGGTGGGTGATATGTGGAGGAGAGACAAGGATTGTACCTGGAGAAGGTATAGGTGGGTGATATGTAGAGGAGAGACAAGGATTGTACCTGGAGAAGGTATAGGTGGGTGATATGTAGGAGGAGAGACAAGGATTGTACCTGGAGAAGGTATAGGTGGGTGATATGTAGAGGAGAGAGAAGGATTGTACCTGGAGAAGGTATAGGTGGGTGATATGTAGAGGAGAGACAAGGATTGTACCTGGAGAAGGTATAGGTGGGTGATATGTAGGAGGAGAGACAAGGATTGTACCTGGAGAAGGTATAGGTGGGTGATATGTAGGAGAGACAAGGATTGTACCTGGAGAAGGTATAGGTGGGTGATATGTAGGAGGAGAGACAAGGATTGTACCTGGAGAAGGTATAGGTGGGTGATATGTAGGGGAGAGACAAGGATTGTACCTGGAGAAGGTATAGGTGGGTGATATGTAGAGGAGAGACAAGGATTGTACCCGGAGAAGGTATAGGTGGGTGATATGTAGGAGGAGAGACAAGGATTGTACATGGAGAAGGTATAGGTGGGTGATATGTGGAGGAGAGACAAGGATTGTACCCGGAGAAGGTATAGGTGGGTGATATGTAGGAGGAGAGACAAGGATTGTACCTGGAGAAGGTATAGGTGGGTGATATGTAGGAGGAGAGACAAGGATTGTACCTGGAGAAGGTATAGGTGGGTGGATATGGAGAGACAAGGATTGTATCTGGAGAAGGTATAGGTGGGTGATATGTAGAGGAGAGACAAGGATTGTACCTGGAGAAGGTATAGGTGGGTGATATGTAGAGGGGAGACAAGGATTGTACCTGGAGAAGGTATAGGTGGGTGATATGTAGGAGGAGAGACAAGGATTGTACCTGGAGAAGGTATAGGTGGGTGATATGTAGGAGGAGAGACAAGGATTGTACCTGGAGAAGGTATAGGTGGGTGATATGTAGGAGGAGAGACAAGGATTGTACATGGAGAAGGTATAGGTGGGTGATATGTAGAGGAGAGACAAGGATTGTACCTGGAGAAGGTATAGGTGGGTGATATGGAGAGACAATGATTGTACCTGGAGAAGGTATAGGTGGGTGATATGTAGAGGAGAGACAAGGACTGTACCTGGAGAAGGTATAGGTGGGTGATATGTAGAGGAGAGACAAGAATTGTACCTGGAGAAGGTATAGGTGGGTGATATGTAGGAGGAGAGACAAGGACTGTACCTGGAGAAGGTATAGGTGGGTGATATGTAGGAGGAGAGACAAGGATTGTACCTGGAGAAGGTATAGGTGGGTGATATGTAGGAGAGACAAGGATTGTACCTGGAGAAGGTATAGGTGGGTGATATATAGGAGGAGAGACAAGGATTGCACCTGGAGAAGGTATAGGTGGGTGATATGTAGAGGAGAGACAAGGACTGTACCTGGAGAAGGTATAGGTGGGTGATATGTAGGAGGAGAGACAAGGATTGTACCTGGAGAAGGTATAGGTGGGTGATATGTAGAGGAGAGACAAGGATTGTACCTGGAGAAGGTATAGGTGGGTGATATATAGGAGGAGAGACAAGGATTGTACCCGGAGAAGGTATAGGTGGGTGATATGTAGGAGGAGAGACAAGGATTGTACCTGGAGAAGGTATAGGTGGGTGATATGTAGGAGAGACAAGGATTGTACCTGGAGAAGGTATAGGTGGGTGATATGTAGAGGAGAGACAAGGATTGTACCCGGAGAAGGTATAGGTGGGTGATATGTAGAGGAGAGACAGGGATTGTACCTGGAGAAGGTATAGGTGGGTGATATGTAGAGAAGAGACAAGGATTGGACCTGGAGAAGGTATAGGTGGGTGATATGTAGGGGAGAGACAAGGATTGTACCTGGAGAAGGTATAGGTGGGTGATATGTAGGAGGAGAGACAAGGATTGTACCTGGAGAAGGTATAGGTGGGTGATATGTAGGAGGAGAGACAAGGACTGTACCTGGAGAAGGTATAGGTGGGTGATATGTAGAGGAGAGACAGGGATTGTACCTGGAGAAGGTATAGGTGGGTGATATGTAGAGGAGAGACAAGGATTGTACCTGGAGAAGGTATAGGTGGGTGATATGTAGGGGAGAGACAAGGATTGTACCTGGAGAAGGTATAGGTGGGTGATATGTAGGAGGAGAGACAAGGATTGTACCTGGAGAAGGTATAGGTGGGTGATATGTAGGAGGAGAGACAAGGACTGTACCTGGAGAAGGTATAGGTGGGTGATATGTAGAGGAGAGACAAGGATTGTACATGGAGAAGGTATAGGTGGGTGATATGTAGAGGAGAGACAAGGATTGTACCTGGAGAAGGTATAGGTGGGTGATATGTAGAGGAGAGACAAGGATTGTATATGGAGAAGGTATAGGTGGGTGATATGTAGGAGGAGAGACAAGGATTGTACCTGGAGAAGGTATAGGTGGGTGATATGTAGAGGAGAGACAAGGATTGTACCTGGAGAAGGTATAGGTGGGTGATATGTAGGACGAGAGACAAGGATTGTACCTGGAGAAGGTATAGGTGGGTGATATGTAGGAGGAGAGACAAGGATTGTACATGGAGAAGGTATAGGTGGGTGATATGTAGAGGAGAGACAAGGATTGTATCTGGAGAAGGTATAGGTGGGTGATATGGAGAGACAAGGATTGTACCTGGAGAAGGTATAGGTGGGTGATATGTAGGAGGAGAGACAAGGATTGTACCTGGAGAAGGTATAGGTGGGTGATATGTAGGAGGAGAGACAAGGACTGTACCTGGAGAAGGTATAGGTGGGTGATATGTAGGAGAGACAAGGACTGTACCTGGAGAAGGTATAGGTGGGTGATATGTAGAGGAGAGACAAGAATTGTACCTGGAGAAGGTATAGGTGGGTGATATGTAGGAGGAGAGACAAGGACTGTACCTGGAGAAGGTATAGGTGGGTGATATGTAGGAGAGACAAGGATTGTACCTGGAGAAGGTATAGGTGGGTGATATGTAGAGGAGAGACAAGGATTGTACCTGGAGAAGGTACAGGTGGGTGATATGTAGAGGAGAGACAAGGATTGTACCTGGAGAAGGTATAGGTGGGTGATATATAGGAGGAGAGACAAGGATTGCACCTGGAGAAGGTATAGGTGGGTGATATGTAGGAGGAGAGACAAGGATTGTACCCGGAGAAGGTATAGGTGGGTGATATGTAGACGAGAGACAAGGATTGTACCTGGAGAAGGTATAGGTGGGTGATATGTAGAGGAGAGACAAGGATTGCACCTGGAGAAGGTATAGGTGGGTGATATGTAGGAGGAGAGACAAGGATTGTACCTGGAGAAGGTATAGGTGGGTGATATGTAGGAGGAGAGACAAGGATTGTACCTGGAGAAGGTATAGGTGGGTGATATGTAGGAGAGACAAGGATTGTACCTGGAGAAGGTATAGGTGGGTGATATGTAGGAGGAGAGACAAGGATTGTACCTGGAGAAGGTATAGGTGGGTGATATGTAGGAGGAGAGACAAGGATTGTACCTGGAGAAGGTATAGGTGGGTGATATGTAGGAGAGACAAGGATTGTACCTGGAGAAGGTATAGGTGGGTGATATGTAGAGGAGAGACAAGGATTGTACCCGGAGAAGGTATAGGTGGGTGATATGTAGAGGAGAGACAGGGATTGTACCTGGAGAAGGTATAGGTGGGTGATATGTAGAGAAGAGACAAGGATTGTACCTGGAGAAGGTATAGGTGGGTGATATGTAGGGGAGAGACAAGGATTGTACCTGGAGAAGGTATAGGTGGGTGATATGTAGGAGGAGAGACAAGGATTGTACCTGGAGAAGGTATAGGTGGGTGATATGTAGGAGGAGAGACAAGGACTGTACCTGGAGAAGGTATAGGTGGGTGATATGTAGGAGAGACAAGGACTGTACCTGGAGAAGGTATAGGTGGGTGATATGTAGAGGAGAGACAAGAATTGTACCTGGAGAAGGTATAGGTGGGTGATATGTAGAAGGAGAGACAAGGACTGTACCTGGAGAAGGTATAGGTGGGTGATATGTAGGAGAGACAAGGACTGTACCTGGAGAAGGTATAGGTGGGTGATATGTAGAGGAGAGACAAGAATTGTACCTGGAGAAGGTATAGGTGGGTGATATGTAGGAGGAGAGACAAGGACTGTACCTGGAGAAGGTATAGGTGGGTGATATGTAGGAGAGACAAGGATTGTACCTGGAGAAGGTATAGGTGGGTGATATGTAGAGGAGAGACAAGGATTGTACCTGGAGAAGGTATAGGTGGGTGATATGTAGGAGGAGAGACAAGGATTGTACCTGGAGAAGGTATAGGTGGGTGATATGTAGGAGGAGAGACAAGGATTGTACCTGGAGAAGGTATAGGTGGGTGATATGTAGGAGGAGAGACAAGGATTGTACCTGGAGAAGGTATAGGTGGGTGATATGTAGGAGGAGAGACAAGGATTGTACCTGGAGAAGGTATAGGTGGGTGATATGTAGGAGGAGAGACAAGGACTGTACCTGGAGAAGGTATAGGTGGGTGATATGTAGAGGAGAGACAAGGATTGTATATGGAGAAGGTATAGGTGGGTGATATGTAGGAGGAGAGACAAGGATTGTACCTGGAGAAGGTATAGGTCGGTGATATGTAGAGGAGAGACAAGGATTGTACCTGGAGAAGGTATAGGTGGGTGATATGTAGGAGGAGAGACAAGGACTGTACCTGGAGAAGGTATAGGTGGGTGATATGTAGGACGAGAGACAAGGATTGTACCTGGAGAAGGTATAGGTGGGTGATATGTAGGAGGAGAGACAAGGATTGTACCCGGAGAAGGTATAGGTGGGTGATATGTAGACGAGAGACAAGGATTGTACCTGGAGAAGGTATAGGTGGGTGATATGTAGGAGGAGAGACAAGGATTGTACCCGGAGAAGGTATAGGTGGGTGATATGTAGGAGGAGAGACAAGGATTGTACCCGGAGAAGGTATAGGTGGGTGATATGTAGACGAGAGACAAGGATTGTACCTGGAGAAGGTATAGGTGGGTGATATGTAGGAGGAGAGACAAGGATTGTACCTGGAGAAGGTATAGGTGGGTGATATGTAGGAGAGACAAGGATTGTACCTGGAGAAGGTATAGGTGGGTGATATGTAGGAGGAGAGACAAGGACTGTACCTGGAGAAGGTATAGGTGGGTGATATGTAGGAGGATAGACAAGGATTGTACCTGGAGAAGGTATAGGTGGGTGATATGTGGAGGAGAGACAAGGATTGTACATGGAGAAGGTATAGGTGGGTGATATGTAGAGGAGAGACAAGGATTGTACCTGGAGAAGGTATAGGTGGGTGATATGTAGGGGAGAGACAAGGATTGTACCTGGAGAAGGTATAGGTGGGTGATATGTAGAGGAGAGACAAGGATTGTACATGGAGAAGGTATAGGTGGGTGATATGTAGGGGAGAGACAAGGATTGTACCTGGAGAAGGTATAGGTGGGTGATATGTAGAGGAGAGACAAGGATTGTACCTGGAGAAGGTATAGGTGGGTGATATGTAGGAGGAGAGACAAGGATTGTACATGGAGAAGGTATAGGTGGGTAATATGTAGAGGAGAGACAAGGATTGTACCTGGAGAAGGTATAGGTGGGTGATATGTAGGAGGAGAGACAAGGATTGTACCTGGAGAAGGTATAGGTGGGTGATATGTAGGAGGAGAGACAAGGATTGTACCTGGAGAAGGTATAGGTGGGTGATATGTAGAGGAGAGACAAGGATTGTACCTGGAGAAGGTATAGGTGGGTGATATGTAGGAGGAGAGACAAGGATTGTACCTGGAGAAGGTATAGGTGAGTGATATGTAGGAGGAGAGACAAGGATTGTACCTGGAGAAGGTATAGGTGGGCGATATGTAGGAGAAGAGACAAGGATTGTACCTGGAGAAGGTATAGGTGGGTGATATGTAGAGGAGAGACAAGGATTGTACCTGGAGAAGGTATAGGTGGGTGGATATGGAGAGACAAGGATTGTACCTGGAGAAGGTATAGGTGGGTGGATATGGAGAGACAAGGATTGTACCTGGAGAAGGTATAGGTGGGTGATATGTAGAGGAGAGACAAGGACTGTACCTGGAGAAGGTATAGGTGGGTGATATATAGAGGAGAGACAAGGACTGTACCTGGAGAAGGTATAGGTGGGCGATATGTAGAGGAGAGACAAGAATTGTACCTGGAGAAGGTATAGGTGGGAGATATGTAGGAGGAGAGACAAGGATTGTACCTGGAGAAGGTATAGGTGGGTGATATGTAGAGGAGAGACAAGGATTGTACCTGGAGAAGGTATAGATGGGTGGATATGGAGAGACAAGGATTGTACCTGGAGAAGGTATAGGTGGGTGATATGTAGAGGAGAGACAAGGATTGTACCTGGAGAAGGTATAGGTGGGTGATATGTAGGAGGAGAGACAAGGATTGTACCTGGAGAAGGTATAGGTGGGTGATATGTAGGAGGAGAGACAAGGATTGTACCTGGAGAAGGTATAGGTGGGTGGATATGGAGAGACAAGGATTGTACCTGGAGAAGGTATAGGTGGGTGATATGTAGAGGAGAGACAAGGATTGTACCTGGAGAAGGTATAGGTGGGTGATATGTAGAGGAGAGACAAGGATTGTACATGGAGAAGGTATAGGTGGGTGATATGTAGAGGAGAGACAAGGATTGTACCTGAAGAAGGTATAGGTGGGTGATATGTAGAGGAGAGACAAGGATTGTACCTGGAGAAGGTATAGGTGGGTGATATGTAGGAGGAGAGACAAGGATTGTACCTGGAGAAGGTATAGGTGGGTGATATGTAGAGGAGAGACAAGGATTGTACCTGGAGAAGGTATAGGTGGGTGATATGTAGAGGAGAGACAAGGATTGTACATGGAGAAGGTATAGGTGGGTGATATGTAGAGGAGAGACAAGGATTGTACCTGGAGAAGGTATAGGTGGGTGATATGTAGGAGAGACAAGGATTGTACCTGGAGAAGGTATAGGTGGGTGATATGTAGAGGAGAGACAAGGATTGTACCTGGAGAAGGTATAGGTGGGTGATATGTAGGAGAGACAAGGATTGTACCTGGAGAAGGTATAGGTGGGTGATATGTAGGAGGAGAGACAAGGATTGTACCTGGAGAAGGTATAGGTGAGTGATATGTAGGAGGAGAGACAAGGATTGTACCTGGAGAAGGTATAGGTGGGCGATATGTAGGAGAAGAGACAAGGATTGTACCTGGAGAAGGTATAGGTGGGTGATATGTAGGAGAGACAAGGATTGTACCTGGAGAAGGTATAGGTGGGTGATATGTAGAGGAGAGACAAGGATTGTACCCGGAGAAGGTATAGGTGGGTGATATGTAGGAGGAGAGACAAGGATTGTACCTGGAGAAGGTATAGGTGGGTGATATGTAGGAGGAGAGACAAGGATTGTACCTGGAGAAGGTATAGGTGGGCGATATGTAGAGGAGAGACGAGGATTGTACCTGGAGAAGGTATAGGTGGGTGATATGTAGAGGAGAGACAAGGATTGTACCTGGAGAAGGTATAGGTGGGTGATATGTAGGAGGAGAGACAAGGATTGTACCCGGAGAAGGTATAGGTGGGTGATATGTAGGAGGAGAGACAAGGATTGTACCTGGAGAAGGTATAGGTGGGTGATATGTAGGAGGAGAGACAAGGATTGTACCTGGAGAAGGTATAGGTGGGCGATATGTAGAGGAGAGACGAGGATTGTACCTGGAGAAGGTATAGGTGGGTGATATGTAGAGGAGAGACAAGGATTGTACCTGGAGAAGGTATAGGTGGGTGATATGTAGAGGAGAGACAAGGATTGTACCTGGAGAAGGTATAGGTGGGTGATATGTAGGAGGAGAGACAAGGATTGTACCTGGAGAAGGTATAGGTGGGTGATATGTAGAGGAGAGACAAGGATTGTACCTGGAGAAGGTATAGGTGGGTGATATGTAGAGGAGAGACGAGGATTGTACCTGGAGAAGGTATAGGTGGGTGATATGTAGAGGAGAGACAAGGATTGTACCTGGAGAAGGTATAGGTGGGTGATATGTAGAGGAGAGACAAGGATTGTACCTGGAGAAGGTATAGGTGGGTGATATGTAGGAGGAGAGACAAGGATTGTACCTGGAGAAGGTATAGGTGGGTGATATGTAGGAGGAGAGACAAGGATTGTACCTGGAGAAGGTATAGGTGGGTGATATGTAGGAGGAGAGACAAGGATTGTACCTGGAGAAGGTATAGGTGAGTGATATGTAGGAGGAGAGACAAGGATTGTACCTGGAGAAGGTATAGGTGGGTGATATGTAGAGGAGAGACAAGGATTGTACCTGGAGAAGGTATAGGTGGGTGATATGTAGGACGAGAGACAAGGATTGTACCTGGAGAAGGTATAGGTGGGTGATATGTAGGAGAGACAAGGATTGTACCTGGAGAAGGTATAGGTGGGTGATATGTAGGAGGAGAGACAAGGATTGTACCTGGAGAAGGTATAGGTGGGTGATATGTAGAGGAGAGACAAGGATTGTACATGGAGAAGGTATAGGTGGGTGATATGTAGAGGAGAGACAAGGATTGTATCTGGAGAAGGTATAGGTGGGTGATATGTAGGAGAGACAAGGATTGTACATGGAGAAGGTATAGGTGGGTGATATGTAGGAGGAGAGACAAGGATTGTACCTGGAGAAGGTATAGGTGGGTGATATGTAGAGGAGAGACAAGGATTGTACATGGAGAAGGTATAGGTGGGTGATATGTAGGAGGAGAGACAAGGATTGTACCTGGAGAAGGTATAGGTGGGTGATATGTAGGAGGAGAGACAAGGATTGTACCTGGAGAAGGTATAGGTGGGTGATATGTAGGAGAGACAAGGATTGTACCTGGAGAAGGTATAGGTGGGTGATATGTAGGAGGAGAGACAAGGACTGTACCTGGAGAAGGTATAGGTGGGTGATATGTAGAGGAGAGACAAGGATTGTACCTGGAGAAGGTATAGGTGGGTGATATGTAGGAGAGACAAGGATTGTACCTGGAGAAGGTATAGGTGGGTGATATGTAGAGGAGAGACAAGGACTGTACCTGGAGAAGGTATAGGCGGGTGATATGTAGAGGAGAGACAAGGATTGTACCTGGAGAAGGTATAGGTGGGTGATATGTAGAGGAGAGACAAGGATTGTACCTGGAGAAGGTATAGGTGGGTGATATGTGGAGGAGAGACAAGGATTGTACCCGGAGAAGGTATAGGTGGGTGATATGTAGAGGAGAGACAAGGATTGTACCTGGAGAAGGTATAGGTGGGTGATATGTAGAGGAGAGACAAGGATTGTACCTGGAGAAGGTATAGGTGAGTGATATGTAGGAGGAGAGACAAGGATTGTACCTGGAGAAGGTATAGGTGGGTGATATGTAGGAGGAGAGACAAGGATTGTACCTGGAGAAGGTATAGGTGGGTGATATATAGAGGAGAGACAAGGATTGTACCCGGAGAAGGTATAGGTGGGTGATATGTAGGAGGAGAGACAAGGATTGTACCTGGAGAAGGTATAGGTGGGCGATATGTAGGAGGAGAGACAAGGATTGTACCTGGAGAAGGTATAGGTGGGTGATATGTAGGGGAGAGACAAGGATTGTACCCGGAGAAGGTATAGGTGGGTGATATGTAGAGGAGAGACAAGGATTGTACCCGGAGAAGGTATAGGTGGGTGATATGTAGGAGGAGAGACAAGGATTGTACCTGGAGAAGGTATAGGTGGGTGATATGTAGGAGGAGAGGCAAGGATTGTACCCGGAGAAGGTATAGGTGGGTGATATGTAGAGTAGAGACAAGGATTGTACCCAGAGAAGGTATAGGTGGGTGATATGTAGGAGAGACAAGGATTGTACCTGGAGAAGGTATAGGTGGGTGATATGTAGAGGAGAGACAAGGATTGTACCTGGAGAAGGTATAGGTGGGTGATATGTAGGGGAGAGACAAGGATTGTACCTGGAGAAGGTATAGGTGGGTGATATGTAGGAGGAGAGACAAGGGTTGTACCTGGAGAAGGTATAGGTGGGTGATATGTAGAGGAGAGACAAGGATTGTACATGGAGAAGGTATAGGTGGGTAATATGTAGGAGGAGAGACAAGGATTGTACCTGGAGAAGGTATAGGTGGGTGATATGTAGGAGAGACAAGGATTGTACCTGGAGAAGGTATAGGTGGGTGATATATAGGAGGAGAGACAAGGATTGTACCTGGAGAAGGTATAGGTGGGTGATATATAGGAGGAGAGACAAGGATTGTACCTGGAGAAGGTATAGGTGGGTGATATGTAGAGGAGAGACAAAGATTGTACCTGGAGAAGGTATAGGTGGGTGATATGTAGGAGGAGAGACAAGGATTGTACCTGGAGAAGGTATAGGTGGGTGATATGTAGGAGGAGAGACAAGGATTGTACCTGGAGAAGGTATAGGTGGGTGGATATGGAGAGACAAGGATTGTACCTGGAGAAGGTATAGGTGGGTGATATATAGAGGAGAGACAAGGATTGTACCCGGAGAAGGTATAGGTGGGTGATATGTAGAGGAGAGACAAGGATTGTACATGGAGAAGGTATAGGTGGGTGATATGTAGGAGGAGAGACAAGGATTGTACCTGGAGAAGGTATAGGTGGGTGATATGTAGAGGAGAGACAAGGATTGTACATGGAGAAGGTATAGGTGGGTGATATGTAGGAGGAGAGACAAGGATTGTACCTGGAGAAGGTATAGGTGGGTGATATGTAGGAGGAGAGACAAGGATTGTACCTGGAGAAGGTATAGGTGGGTGATATGTAGGAGAGACAAGGATTGTACCTGGAGAAGGTATAGGTGGGTGATATGTAGGAGAGACAAGGATTGTACCTGGAGAAGGTATAGGTGGGTGATATGTAGGAGGAGAGACAAGGATTGTACCTGGAGAAGGTATAGGTGGGTGATATGTAGAGAAGAGACAAGGATTGTACCTGGAGAAGGTATAGGTGGGTGATATGTAGGAGAGACAAGGATTGTACCTGGAGAAGGTATAGGTGGGTGATATGTAGGAGGAGAGACAAGGATTGTACCTGGAGAAGGTATAGGTGGGTGATATGTAGGGGAGAGACAAGGATTGTACCTGGAGAAGGTATAGGTGGGTGATATGTAGAGGAGAGACAAGGATTGTACCCGGAGAAGGTATAGGTGGGTGATATGTAGGAGGAGAGACAAGGATTGTACATGAAGAAGGTATAGGTGGGTGATATGTGGAGGAGAGACAAGGATTGTACCCGGAGAAGGTATAGGTGGGTGATATGTAGGAGGAGAGACAAGGATTGTACCCGGAGAAGGTATAGGTGGGTGATATGTAGGAGGAGAGACAAGGATTGTACATGGAGAAGGTATAGGTGGGTGATATGTAGGAGGAGAGACAAGGATTGTACCTGGAGAAGGTATAGGTGGGTGGATATGGAGAGACAAGGATTGTACCTGGAGAAGGTATAGGTGGGTGATATGTAGAGGAGAGACAAGGATTGTACCTGGAGAAGGTATAGGTGGGTGATATGTGGAGGAGAGACAAGGATTGTACCTGGAGAAGGTATAGGTGGGTGATATGTAGAGGAGAGACAAGGATTGTACCTGGAGAAGGTATAGGTGGGTGATATGTAGAGGAGAGACAAGGATTGTACCTGGAGAAGGTATAGGTGGGTGATATGTAGAGGAGAGACAAGGATTGTACCTGGAGAAGGTATAGGTGGGTGATATGTAGGCGGAGAGACAAGGATTGTACCTGGAGAAGGTATAGGTGGGTGATATGTAGGAGGAGAGACAAGGATTGTACTTGGAGAAGGTATAGGTGGGTGATATGTAGAGGAGAGACAAGGATTGTACCCGGAGAAGGTATAGGTGGGTGATATGTAGAGGAGAGAGAAGGATTGTACCTGGAGAAGGTATAGGTGGGTGATATGTAGAGGAGAGACAAGGATTGTACCTGGAGAAGGTATAGGTGGGTGATATGTAGAGGAGAGACAAGGATTGTACCTGGAGAAGGTATAGGTGGGTGATATGTAGAGGAGAGACAAGGATTGTACCCGGAGAAGGTATAGGTGGGTGATATGTAGAGGAGAGAGAAGGATTGTACCTGGAGAAGGTATAGGTGGGTGATATGTAGAGGAGAGACAAGGATTGTACCTGGAGAAGGTATAGGTGGGTGATATGTAGGAGGAGAGACAAGGATTGTACCTGGAGAAGGTATAGGTGGGTGATATGTAGGAGAGACAAGGATTGTACCTGGAGAAGGTATAGGTGGGTGATATGTAGGAGGAGAGACAAGGATTGTACCTGGAGAAGGTATAGGTGGGTGATATGTAGGAGGAGAGACAAGGATTGTACATGGAGAAGGTATAGGTGGGTGATATGTAGGAGGAGAGACAAGGATTGTACCTGGAGAAGGTATAGGTGGGTGGATATGGAGAGACAAGGATTGTACCTGGAGAAGGTATAGGTGGGTGATATGTAGAGGAGAGACAAGGATTGTACCTGGAGAAGGTATAGGTGGGTGATATGTGGAGGAGAGACAAGGATTGTACCTGGAGAAGGTATAGGTGGGTGATATGTAGAGGAGAGACAAGGATTGTACCTGGAGAAGGTATAGGTGGGTGATATGTAGGAGGAGAGACAAGGATTGTACCTGGAGAAGGTATAGGTGGGTGATATGTAGAGGAGAGAGAAGGATTGTACCTGGAGAAGGTATAGGTGGGTGATATGTAGAGGAGAGACAAGGATTGTACCTGGAGAAGGTATAGGTGGGTGATATGTAGGAGGAGAGACAAGGATTGTACCTGGAGAAGGTATAGGTGGGTGATATGTAGGAGAGACAAGGATTGTACCTGGAGAAGGTATAGGTGGGTGATATGTAGGAGGAGAGACAAGGATTGTACCTGGAGAAGGTATAGGTGGGTGATATGTAGGGGAGAGACAAGGATTGTACCTGGAGAAGGTATAGGTGGGTGATATGTAGAGGAGAGACAAGGATTGTACCCGGAGAAGGTATAGGTGGGTGATATGTAGGAGGAGAGACAAGGATTGTACATGGAGAAGGTATAGGTGGGTGATATGTGGAGGAGAGACAAGGATTGTACCCGGAGAAGGTATAGGTGGGTGATATGTAGGAGGAGAGACAAGGATTGTACCTGGAGAAGGTATAGGTGGGTGATATGGAGAGACAAGGATTGTACCTGGAGAAGGTATAGGTGGGTGATATGTAGAGGAGAGACAAGGATTGTACCTGGAGAAGGTATAGGTGGGTGATATGTAGGAGGAGAGACAAGGATTGTACCTGGAGAAGGTATAGGTGGGTGATATGTAGAGGAGAGAGAAGGATTGTACCTGGAGAAGGTATAGGTGGGTGATATGTAGAGGAGAGACAAGGATTGTACCTGGAGAAGGTATAGGTGGGTGATATGTAGGAGGAGAGACAAGGATTGTACCTGGAGAAGGTATAGGTGGGTGATATGTAGGAGAGACAAGGATTGTACCTGGAGAAGGTATAGGTGGGTGATATGTAGGAGGAGAGACAAGGATTGTACCTGGAGAAGGTATAGGTGGGTGATATGTAGGGGAGAGACAAGGATTGTACCTGGAGAAGGTATAGGTGGGTGATATGTAGAGGAGAGACAAGGATTGTACCCGGAGAAGGTATAGGTGGGTGATATGTAGGAGGAGAGACAAGGATTGTACATGGAGAAGGTATAGGTGGGTGATATGTGGAGGAGAGACAAGGATTGTACCCGGAGAAGGTATAGGTGGGTGATATGTAGGAGGAGAGACAAGGATTGTACCCGGAGAAGGTATAGGTGGGTGATATGTAGGAGGAGAGACAAGGATTGTACATGGAGAAGGTATAGGTGGGTGATATGTAGGAGGAGAGACAAGGATTGTACCTGGAGAAGGTATAGGTGGGTGGATATGGAGAGACAAGGATTGTACCTGGAGAAGGTATAGGTGGGTGATATGTAGAGGAGAGACAAGGATTGTACCTGGAGAAGGTATAGGTGGGTGATATGTGGAGGAGAGACAAGGATTGTACCTGGAGAAGGTATAGGTGGGTGATATGTAGAGGAGAGACAAGGATTGTACCTGGAGAAGGTATAGGTGGGTGATATGTAGGAGGAGAGACAAGGATTGTACCTGGAGAAGGTATAGGTGGGTGATATGTAGAGGAGAGACAAGGATTGTACCTGGAGAAGGTATAGGTGGGTGATATGTAGAGGAGAGACAAGGATTGTACCTGGAGAAGGTATAGGTGGGTGATATGTAGGAGGAGAGACAAGGATTGTACCTGGAGAAGGTATAGGTGGGTGATATGTAGGAGGAGAGACAAGGATTGTACTTGGAGAAGGTATAGGTGGGTGATATGTAGAGGAGAGACAAGGATTGTACCCGGAGAAGGTATAGGTGGGTGATATGTAGAGGAGAGAGAAGGATTGTACCTGGAGAAGGTATAGGTGGGTGATATGTAGAGGAGAGACAAGGATTGTACCTGGAGAAGGTATAGGTGGGTGATATGTAGAGGAGAGACAAGGATTGTACATGGAGAAGGTATAGGTGGGTGATATGTAGAGGAGAGACAAGGATTGTACCTGGAGAAGGTATAGGTGGGTGATATGTAGAGGAGAGACAAGGATTGTACATGGAGAAGGTATAGGTGGGTGATATGTAGAGGAGAGACAAGGATTGTACATGGAGAAGGTATAGGTGAGTGATATGTAGGAGGAGAGACAAGGATTGTACCTGGAGAAGGTATAGGTGGGTGATATGTAGAGGAGAGACAAGGATTGTACCCGGAGAAGGTATAGGTGGGTGATATGTAGAGGAGAGAGAAGGATTGTACCTGGAGAAGGTATAGGTGGGTGATATGTAGAGGAGAGACAAGGATTGTACCTGGAGAAGGTATAGGTGGGTGATATGTAGGAGGACAGACAAGGATTGTACCTGGAGAAGGTATAGGTGGGTGATATGTAGAGGAGAGACAAGGATTGTACCTGGAGAAGGTATAGGTGGGTGATATGTAGGAGAAGAGACAAGGATTGTACCTGGAGAAGGTATAGGTGGGTGATATGTAGGAGGAGAGACAAGGATTGTACCTGGAGAAGGTATAGGTGGGTGATATGTAGGAGAGACAAGGATTGAACCTGGAGAAGGTATAGGTGGGTGATATGTAGGGGAGAGACAAGGACTGTACCTGGAGAAGGTATAGGTGGGTGATATGTAGAGGAGAGACAAGGATTGTACCCGGAGAAGGTATAGGTGGGTGATATGTAGAGGAGAGACAAGGATTGTACCTGGAGAAGGTATAGGTGGGTGATATGTAGGGGAGAGACAAGGATTGTACCTGGAGAAGGTATAGGTGGGTGATATGTAGAGGAGAGACAAGGATTGTACCTGGAGAAGGTATAGGTGGGTGATATGTAGAGGAGAGACAAGGATTGTACATGGAGAAGGTATAGGTGGGTGATATGTAGAGGAGAGACAAGGATTGTACCTGGAGAAGGTATAGGTGGGTGATATGTAGAGGAGAGACAAGGATTGTACCTGGAGAAGGTATAGGTGGGTGATATGTAGAGGAAAGACAAGGATTGTACCCGGAGAAGGTATAGGTGGGTGATATGTGGAGGAGAGACAAGGATTGTACCCGGAGAAGGTATAGGTGGGTGATATGTGGAGGAGAGACAAGGATTGTACCCGGAGAAGGTATAGGTGGGTGATATGTAGAGAAGAGACAAGGATTGTACCCGGAGAAGGTATAGGTGGGTGATATGTAGGAGAGACAAGGATTGTACCTGGAGAAGGTATAGGTGGGTGATATGTAGGAGGAGAGACAAGGACTGTACCTGGAGAAGGTATAGGTGGGTGATATGTAGGAGAGACAAGGACTGTACCTGGAGAAGGTATAGGTGGGTGATATGTAGAGGAGAGACAAGGATTGTACCTGGAGAAGGTATAGGTGGGTGATATGTAGAGGAGAGACAAGGATTGTACCTGGAGAAGGTATAGGTGGGTGATATGTGGAGGAGAGACAAGGATTGTACCTGGAGAAGGTATAGGTGGGTGATATGTAGAGGAGAGACAAGGATTGTACCTGGAGAAGGTATAGGTGGGTGATATGTAGGAGGAGAGACAAGGATTGTACCTGGAGAAGGTATAGGTGGGTGATATGTAGGAGGAGAGACAAGGATTGTACATGGAGAAGGTATAGGTGGGTGATATGTAGAGGAGAGACAACGATTGTACCTGGAGAAGGTATAGGTGGGTGATATGTAGGAGGACAGACAAGGATTGTACCTGGAGAAGGTATAGGTGGGTGATATGTAGGAGGAGAGACAAGGACTGTACCTGGAGAAGGTATAGGTGGGTGATATGTAGAGGAGAGACAAGGATTGTACCTGGAGAAGGTATAGGTGGGTGATATGTAGGAGGAGAGACAAGGATTGTACCTGGAGAAGGTATAGGTGGGTGATATGTAGGAGAGACAAGGATTGTACCCGGAGAAGGTATAGGTGGGTGATATGTAGGAGGAGAGACAAGGATTGTACCCGGAGAAGGTATAGGTGGGTGATATGTAGAGGAGAGACAAGGATTGTACCTGGAGAAGGTATAGGTGGTTGATATGTAGAAGGATAGACAAGGATTGTACCTGGAGAAGGTATAGGTGGGTGATATGTAGAGGAGAGACAAGGATTGTACCTGGAGAAGGTATAGGTGGGTGATATGTAGAGGAGAGACAAGGATTGTACCTGGAGAAGGTATAGGTGGGTGATATGTAGGAGGAGAGACAAGGATTGTACCTGGAGAAGGTATAGGTGGGTGATATGTAGGAGGAGAGACAAGGATTGTACCTGGAGAAGGTATAGGTGGGTGATATGTAGAGGAGAGACAAGGATTGTACCTGGAGAAGGTATAGGTGGGTGATATGTAGAGGAGAGACAAGGATTGTACCTGGAGAAGGTATAGGTGGGTGATATGTAGGAGGAGAGACAAGGATTGTACCTGGAGAAGGTATAGGTGGGTGATATGTAGGAGAGACAAGGATTGTACCTGGAGAAGGTATAGGTGGGTGATATGTAGAGGGGAGACAAGGATTGTACCTGGAGAAGGTATAGGTGGGTGATATGTAGAGAAGAGACAAGGATTGTACCTGGAGAAGGTATAGGTGGGTGATATGTAGGAGGAGAGACAAGGATTGTACCTGGAGAAGGTATAGGTGGGTGATATGTAGAGGAGAGACAAGGATTGTACCTGGAGAAGGTATAGGTGGGTGATATGTAGAGGAGAGACAAGGACTGTACCTGGAGAAGGTATAGGTGGGTGATATGTAGAGAAGAGACAAGGATTGTACCTGGAGAAGGTATAGGTGGGTGATATGTAGGAGGAGAGACAAGGACTGTACCTGGAGAAGGTATAGGTGGGTGATATGTAGGAGGAGAGACAAGGATTGTACCCGGAGAAGGTATAGGTGGGTGATATGTAGGAGAGACAAGGACCAGGTCCTTCTATCAGAAGATATGAAACACTTTGTAGTGCTGAGTTCACCTTTGAGAAGTTATCCACCCGGAAAGGAGGGGGCATCTGATCCGTGTTACTGAAGGATATCCGGTAGGTCGCCCCCTGCAGGGTGATCTCCACTCTTAGGAAGAAACATTTCCCCAGAGTGTCCCTGAGATAAAAAAAAAAAAAAAAGAAGATAATAAGTACAAAAATAGGATTTTTATAGCCGCTTACCTGTAAAATCCTTTTCTTGGAGTACATCATGGGACACAGAGCTGAATAATAACTACTATGTGGGTTATAAGCCACCTTCAGGTGATGGACACTGGCACACCCAAGACAGTAAGTCCCCTCCCTATATAACCTCTCCCATACAGAAAGTATCTGTTTTTGGCCAAAGCAATAAGTATCTCTCTCTATATATATATATATCCCCAAGAAGAGGGGTGGGAGCTCTGTGTCCCGTGATGTACTCCAAGAAAATAATTTTACAGGTAATCTGTTATAAAAATCCTATTTTCTTTTTCGTACATCACGGGACACAGAGCACCATAGTAATAACTATGTGGGATGTCCCAAAGCAATGCCATCTGAGGGGAGGGAGACACCAAATACAAAGTAGGGCGCCATCAGACGCAAGGACCTATACTGCAGCACACTGCGCCCAAAAGGCGATATCCTCATGTTTTCTTACATCCACCTAATAGAATCTAGTGAATGTGTGGACTGAAGACCAAGTTGCGGCCTTGCAGATCTGAGTCATGGAGGCTTGGTGATGCACTGCCCATGAAGCACTAACTGCCCTGGTAGAGTGCGCTTTGACTTGAAAGGGTGGAATCCTGCCTTTCAAATCGTAAGCCTGAATAGCTAACCGAATCCACATGGAAATAGTAGATTTCGATGCTGCTTGCCCCTTCCTGGGACCTTCTGGCAGTACAAACAAAACATCAGTTTTTCGGATCTGAGCAGTTGCTTTAGGATGAACCTTAACTGCTCTCACAACCCATCCAAAGAATGTAATGACTTTTCTTTCACAGAAAGAGGTTCTGGAAAAAAAGAAGGGAGGACAATATCTTGGTTCAAATGAAAACCTGACACAACTTTAGGTAAAAAGGTTGGATGAGGACGCAACACTACCCTATCCTTATTGAATGGAAAAGCTGCGCTAGTAAAAACAGAAAATAAATGAATAATAAAGGCAGCAGCTATGGTGGTATAAACACAAGAAATTAATAAACAGAAAAAAACTGCGCCAATAAATAAATTATATGAAAATGTCCAGAGGCTGATGTGCAAAAAGCAATGCTTGCTCAGCAAAAACACCAGCTGCTCGATCTCAAAAAACGTTCATTGGATAAAAAGTTAACATAAACCATGTCCAGATGAGCGTCCAAATAATACCCAAAGATATTAAATAAAATAATCCCATGCAAATCTGAATGGATCCAATTGATAACAGGATAAACAATCAATGAGTATGCAGCCCCCGGTGATCACAGCAAACGAAAGGTGCCCTCCACCACTAAGGTTAGCAGCTTACCAAAGGCAAGCCCACGGGAATCAGTCGACTGTAACCCAGCCGCGGCCTTTAATCCCAGGGGACAACAGGATAGCAGCAGACTCAAACGGGACTGGCGATATCACCGCGGACCAGGACCCAAGAGAAGGTAGTGCTTCACCCGTATCACGGGTGTACGACCTTTTCATCCCTTGCTGCATCCATAACCACTTGAGTCTCGTAGTCTGGTCACGTGCTTGCCGTAATGTGTCCGGGTCGCTGCCAAACTTGCTTCACAGTTACTACCACGCCCCTATCCTTGTAAATAATCAAATATGGCTCTTTACAGGAAAGAGTAGCCAATCCTGAAACTCTTCTAGCAGAAGATATATCCACCAGGAAGACCAATTTCCTAGTCAGAAGGACTAAGGGAATATGGCGTAATGGCTCAAAAGGCTGTTTTTGCAAAGCCGACAGAACCAAATTCAAATCCCATGGACACAAAAGGGTGATTTGACTGGTGGGTTGACCTGTGTTACCCCCTGAATAAAGGCCCGAACCAAAGAGTGCGTGGCCAGCGGTCTATGGAATAATACCGACAAGGCCGAGACCTGACCTTTGATAGTACTCAAGGCCAGCTTCATTTTCACACCTAATTGTAGGAAGGCAAGAATTCTACCTATGACATACTTCCGAGGATGCCAACCCTTGGTTTCATACCAAGACACATAAGCCTTCCAGACTCTATAATATATGATTCTGGAGGCCGGTTTCCTTACATTAATCAAGGTAGAAACTACCGACCCAGAGAGCCCTCGCTTCCTCAGAATGTGGGATTCAACAGCCAAACCGTTAAATTTAGAGTTTGTAAGGAAGGGTGGAATATTGGACCCTGCGAGAGCAGGTCTGGGCGAGATGGAAAGGTCCATGGATCCCCCACAGCCATCTTTACAATTTCTGCGTACCAGGACCTTCTGGGCCATGCCGGGGCTACAAGAACCATCGGCTTTCCTTCCATCTTGACCCTGCGCAGAAGACACAGTAACAGGTGAATTGGGGGAACACATAAATCAGTGAAAACTGATCCCAAGGAGTTACCAATGCATCCGTCCCGTATGCGACTGGATCCCTTGTCCTTGACACATAGTTGTTCACCTTCTTGTTGAACCTGGGGGCCAACAGATCTACGTCCGGGGTCCCCCATCTTTTACATATGGCCAGGAAGATGTCGGGGTGAACAGACCACTCCCCCGGGGACAACTGCTGGCGACTCAAGAAGTCTGCATGCCAATTCTCTATCCCTGGAATGAAGATCGCAGATAAGCAAGGAACATGCCTCTCCGCCCAAGCCAACATATGGTTCACCTCCTTTTGGGCTGCGTGACTCCTGGTGCCCCCTTGGTGATTGATGTAGGCCACTGCTGTGGCCTTGTCAGATTGAATCCTGACAGGACAATTCTGCAACTTGAGTGTCCATGCTCTTAGAGCTAGACGCGCCGCCCGGAGTTCCAGGATGTTGATGGGCAAAGCCTTCTCGACTTCTGACCATCTGCCCTGCACAGTCGTTTCTCCTAGGACTGCACACCAGCCTGAAAGGTTGGCATCAGTAGTAACCACCTTCCAGGTGACTGGAATAAAAGACTTCCCTTTCTGCAGATTTCTGGACACCAGCCACCAATTGAGGCTCCAATGCACCGCTGGAGTCAGGCACAAGGGAAGTCCAGAGCTTGAATTTTCTTGTTCCAGGCGGAGAGGATACCGTTTTGTAACAGTCTCAAATGAAATTGAGGATATACATGTTTTGTGGGGCTTTCAAAGAACCCAAGGAAGAAACGGGCCCCCCAGCCGGTTCTGGTAAGGCCAACTTAAATGCTGAAGGAATCATCTCAATAAGGGATTGCACCAGCAATTTTTCAGATTGAGAAGCTGAAAAAGGCTCTTCCACGGTTGATTCCTCGGAAGAGGAGTCATCAGACGGACCCTCTTCCTTTTCTCCTGAGGGTAATACATCCTCTCATGCCCATTGTTGCTTTGTGGCCTAAGGACTTAGAGCGGGGGAGGGGGACCCACTGCGCTTCTTTCCACCCTGGGAAGAAAAGGAAAGAACGTCCTTAGTGGCATAGGCAGGGGCTGGAGGATCAGGGGCACCTGCCGCACCTGACAGCTCCAATGACTCCCCCCTGGTCAGCCAGCTCTGGTCTATCTGGGGAGGATAGCATTGTGGAGGCCTGGCCAGGGTCCTTTGAGCCTGATGGCAAAGCCTTTGGCACCCTCTTGGAGGAATTTGTCCCCGTTTTAGCATCCTTTGTCCCCGAAGTTCTGGAATGCATAGTGCCAAGCACAAAAGCAGAGGTACTATAGATAACAATGCATCCACTGCTATCCACCATTTAGCCTGACGCTAGTAAATGTGTCACTGAAGTGCCTGAATCCACCACTCACGGTCCCCAGCGTTCCGGTGTCCCTCCGCAGCTTTGTACCTCCACGGAGGTGAATTGCTTAAATGGGAGCCCTGCTCCATGTTGAAATGTGGACGCCGAGCCATGCACACACGATGCAGCGTAAAGCCACACCCCCTCCTCAGTTCGGAACGCCCACCAGAACCTTTAAAACTTGTTTCCCACGCACGAGCGCCGCTTGGGACCAGGTGCTGGGAGAGGAGAGAGGCGGAGAGGAGAGACAAAAAAACAGGACCGCCGTGAACAGGAGACAGACGGGCACCAGTCGCCACAAGGCCGGGAATACACCGCTGACAGGGGGAGGGGGGAACCATACACACACATGCTGCTGCTGTTCCACCACCAACCCCCCTGAATATCTCACCATGGCTGGACTGTACCCTGCATGGAAGCCTGCTGAACTCAGCAATACACTTAAAGAGGTTGTAAATGTTCGTTTTTTATTTTCTAAATAGGTTCCTTTAAGCTTGTGCATTGTTGGTTCACTTACCTTTTTCTTCCATTTCCCTTCTAAAGGTTTTTTTTCTTTGTCTGAATTTCTCACTTCCTGTTTCTCCTCAGTAAACTTCCCCCCATCATCCGAGCCATTCTGGCTGGGGGGTTAGTCAGCGTGCCCCCCCCTCCCTTGGGACTACATCCCTGCGGATAGACGCTCTGTACGTTCACAGGCACGGGAAGCTCCCCACAGGTAAGTAGTTACAAATGAAAGGGGGGGGGGCACGCTGACTAACCCCCAGCCAGAACGGCTCAGATGATGAGGGAAGCTTACTGAGGAGAAACAGGAAGTGAGAAATTCAGACAGACAAAGAAAAAATATATTTAAAAGGGAAATGGAAGGAAAAGGTAAGTGAACCAACAATGCACGAGCTTAAAGGAACCTATTTAGAAAATAAAAAACGAACCTTTACAACCCCTTTAAAGCGGTTGTAAAGTCAATTTTGGTACTTTGACCTACAGGTAAGCCTATAATAAGCCTTACCTGTAGGTAAAAAAAATATCTCATAAACCTTGCGCACAGGGGATTCTCGGGCTGAAGGCTCGGCAGACGCCAGACCTCGCCGAAACGAAGTCTCCCCCGCGCATGCGTGGGAGTGAGACCTCGCGGCTCCAGCCACTCACAGCGCTGGAGCCACGATACCCGGAAGATACGCCAAGGCAACATGTCATCTTCCTCGGCGTGGACCAGGTGAGTTACCGATGCCTCGTTCTAAGGTATTTCATAATGAGCTAGTATGCGGTGCATACTAGCTCATTATGCCTTTCCCTTGCAGGTGACTAGAAAAAAAAAAAAACGTTTGTGACTTTACAACAAAGGTATGCCATTTGGGTACCCTCTAGTGGTGGAAAATAGGTATGACACATTACTTAAAAGAAGAAACCCATAAGTGAACTTACAGTTCCTTTAGGAATCTTCACTTACCTCTCCCGCCGCGGGATCCTGCTGGTAAAAACAGTCAGACCCAATCTTCACCCATAATGGCGGGCTATGTCAAAGACCTTCAGGGACCGCTTAGGATTTCCACTCCCCTGGACCTGTATTGCACTCGGCCAGAAAAAAACTTTGGTGTCTGTGCATAACGAAAGAACTGGTTTCTCGAGTCCAGCTCTCCTAAGAGAAGTGTTACAGGCAAAACCTTGCTCTTCTCTACCGAGGCCCGGGTACCATCCACTTTGGCCTCAATGGCACTTTGGATGGATCCGGTTACATAGCTTGCTTGATCCCTGAAGGACCTTCCAGCGGAGCCATTCAAAGTACTTCTTTAACCGTGACCAACACCTTAGACACTGGTGAAAAATCTGAGGTACTCCCGGTCTGGGAGGGGTTATATAGGGGAGGGGACTTCCTGTCTTGGGTGTGCCAGTGTTCATCACCTGAAGGTGGCGTATAACCCACATAGTTATTACTATCCAGCTCTGTGTCCCGTGATGTACGAAAAAGAAATATACTTTTCCAGGACACAGAGATTCAATGGCGTCCTTTCAGAATTTTTTTTTGGGTGAATAGGAACCCGAATAACCGGATGTATTCGTATTATTTACCTTCTCTCCCCGATCCTGACAAGACACAACAAAAGCTTCCATCCCCCGTCCTCATCCACCTATTCTATTACTATCATTTTTTGGTTATGATTCACAATTTATCAGCCAAAAATGAAAAGCCGCACACATTGTAAGAGTTCATGTCAGACGATATAAATTCATATTTCCCCGACAACTACAAAAACCCAACCTCTGATTGGCCGCTCTGAGATCATATGCTCTGCCTACAGAAGTCTGGTTCCCTCCCAGGTCTCCGGTCATGTCATCACCTCGGCCTTCTATAGACGGCTTCATAACTGATAATGGGGAAGACTTACAAGTGACAGGAGAGGGGCAAAGTCTTACAGTGGAGAAAAGAACGATCGTCTCCCCTGCAGATTGTGTAAGTTCTCCCACTTACATAGAAATGAAGGGTCTATAATTTTTATCACAGGTGTATTTTATTTGATGGAGACAGAATATCAACCAAAAATCCAGAAACATCACACAATGCAAATGTTATAAATGGAGTAAAATACCGTATATACTCGAGTATAAGCCAAGTTTTTCAGCACAATTTTTTGTGCTGAAAATGCCCCCCTCGGCTTATACTCGAGTCAGTGTCTGCATACCTGATGAACTGTGTCATGCATTGCAGTCAGACGGCGGCCATCCATTCCAGTCAGTATACAAAAGCCGCGCCTCCTCCTCATTCTCGTCCGTGATAGGGGAACACTCAGTTTCCCAAGCAGAGACTGTGTTCAGTGTTCCGCCTATCACAGACGACCTCTCATCCTCGTCCTATGGACGAGGATGAGAGGATGTCTGTGATAGGTGGAACACTGTACACTGACTCACTGCTGTGAAAACTGAGTGTTCCCCTATCACGGACGAGAACGAGGAGGAGGCACGGCTTTTGTATACTGACTGGAATGGATGGCCGCCGTCTGACTGCACATGGCTCATCAGGTATGGCAGACCGAGGCTGCAATTTGCACAGTAAAAAAAAACAAATGATGTAAGATGTTGGAAGTTGTGAGGAGTCATTCATATGGCTGGAATAGCGTAATAACCAGATCGTTGTGGCTGTACAGACACCTGTAAGGCTTCATCCATCCCCAAGGGTTACCTATCATGTGGAGGCCATGTTTGTCACCTAATCTTTGCCATTGCCTGTTAGTCACACGACAAATCTTGTGGCTATTCACTCTGCTTTTTTTTTTTTGTTAATACCCACTAATACTCACTATCTACTTAAAAAATGTAAATGCAGGAATGAAATTAAAAATCTTACTGTGTCACCAATTTTATTTCATTCTTTCCCCATTCGTTATTTGCTTGCTCACAGGAGTGGTGTTTTATGATTTATAGCTAATAAACGGTCAGCATATTTCATGTCCTGTTGCAAGCTGTCTGCTTTTATAACCCATTGAGCGCTGGACTATCTTGTTTGTTTTTTACGGTTTCATCCGTACTCTCCAGTTATGGTTTATGTCCTGCTGCACTGGGCGTTATTTCCAAATTGCTGATAACGATCCCCAATTGCTTCCACACTTTTTTCTATGTTTTTAGCACTGGTGACTTGTTGTCACTTGCTGCAATGGGCACAGTGAGGCATCAATGGGCACAGTGAGGCATCAATGGGCACAGTGAGGCTGCAAATGGGCATTGTTGACCCTCTTTTCCGCTTACAGTAGCTGCTGCATTCTCACCCTAGGCTTATACTCGAGTCAATACGTTTTCCCAGTTTTTTGTGGTAAAATTAGGTGCCTCGGCTTATACTCGGGTCGGCTTATACTCGAGTATATACAGTAAGTATTTGCTCACCGACCAACAATAATTCTCCCCCCACAGACTGGCTACAGGAGGTGCTCATGTGGTGTATATATGGAGTATATAGAGAGTGTATATAGTATATATGGGGTGTATATATGGAGTATATAGAGGGTGTATATAGTATATATGGGGTGTATATATGGAGTATATAGAGTGTATACTGTTATGGATTGTTTAACACTAATATTAAATGGCTATTTCTATTATGTGCCATATACATGCTAAAAATCTCCTTACTCAAAATGCTGACTAGACACCCCCTCCCAAGGAAAACAAGGATTGCTGAGACGTCCGAAAGACTGGATAGATCTGACCAGAAGACCCCAGATAAGGGATGACCAATCCACGAATGACAACACAAAGCTACGGCTATGTTACTGCATTGTAAACAATGACTCATGCTTCACTATAAGGAGGACTATATGTCCAGAGCAATAAACGAGAAGATTAATTTAGCTGAACGAAGTGTCACTGTGTTTTCTTCTCCTATGTGCACATATATTCACACTTCAAATTAGGCCAGGTGCAGATACTCAGCACAGACATTTGTCTGGATCCATATCAACTGGCGCCCAACGTGGGGCTTCAGGCTGTGAACCAATGGAGAGCCGACCAAGAGGCCACTGAGAGGGACCCATCATGGGCAGGACAGAGACCAATCATCTCTGAAAATACGGTAAGATATCACTTTCATATCTTGCTTAGTATATCCTGTTCCCCGTGTTGGTTCCATCTTTGTGTCCGTGTCGGCTGCCAAAGGTCACCAAAGCAGGTAATACTTGCCCGGAGTCAATTACATGAACCTGTATTCTGATTATCTGCAGCCTGTAAAAACCTCTGTGTTGTATTTGTGTTGTATGGGTCTGTGATACATGATGTGTAATATTGAAAGAGATTGACAGACAGGGACCCAGCTGACGTGGGCAAACTCCTTTGGAAAGGTGATAGAGCGGTGTAGCACATTACCCAGAAGGGGGCGTCAGGAACGTGGATAAACTCCTTCGGAAAGGTGATAGAGCGGTGTAGCACATCACCCAGAAGGGGGCGTCAGGAACGTGGATAAACTCCTTCGGAAAGGTGATAGAGCGGTGTAGCACATCACCCAGAAGGGGGCGTCAGGGTCGTGGATAAACTAATTTGGAAAGGTGATAGTGCGGTGTAGCACATCACCCAGAAGGGGGCGTCAGGGACGTGGATAAACTAATTTGGAAAGGTGATAGTGCGGTGTAGCACATCACCCAGAAGGGGGCGTCAGGGACGTGGATAAACTAATTTGGAAAGGTGATAGTGCGGTGTAGCACATCACCCAGAAGGGGGCGTCAGGGTCGTGGATAAACTAATTTGGAAAGGTGATAGAGCAGTGTAGCACATCACCCAGAAGGGGGCGTCAGGGACATGGGCAAACTCCTTTGGAAAGGTGATAGTGCGGTGTAGCACATCACCCAGAAGGGGGCGTCAGGGACGTGGATAAACTAATTTGGAAAGGTGATAGTGCGGTGTAGCACATCACCCAGAAGGGGGCGTCAGGGACGTGGATAAACTAATTTGGAAAGGTGATAGAGCAGTGTAGCACATCACCCAGAAGGGGGCGTCAGGGACATGGGCAAACTCCTTTGGAAAGGTGATAGTGCGGTGTAGCACATCACCCAGAAGGGGGCGTCAGGGACGCAGATAGCGGGGAAAGAAAATATTCTGTGTGGTCATTATAATTTAAACATACACATGTATTACAATTCGTGCAAATGTCATGTTATAATTGTGTTTATGGATTGATGTTCAGCATTTATTGAAGAGCATTGGGGATTGGTCAAAGTAGTTGGAGGTGGGTATAACAAGGAAAGTTGGGATTACAAAGATTGCTAGAGGAAGTGCCGGAAGGTGTCCTGAACAAGTGGGAGATTTAGAAGGAAACGTTATCTGTCTGTTAAATGTCTTGTTGAGGGAAGCGAGTGGTCACGCACTACCCGACCCCTATTCTGTGGCCGTCTCGGACGGGCAGACCCCGTGACTAAGTCTACGTTTTGGGAAGACGCGCCAGGGGCAACCCAGGTGTCAGTCGAGCACTGTAGACTAATCCTCTCCTTGTTGAGGGAAGTGAGTGGTCACACACTACCCGACCTGTATTCTGTGGCCGTCTCGGACGGGCAGACCCCGTGACTAAGTCTACGTTTTGGGAAGACGCGCCAGGGGCAACCCAGGTGTCAGTCGAGCACTGTAGACTAATCCTCTCCTTGTTGAGGGAAGTGAGTGGTCACACACTACCCGACCCCTATTCTGTGGCCGTCTCGGACGGGCAGACCCCGTGACTAAGTCTACGTTTTGGGAAGACGCGCCAGGGGCAACCCAGGTGTCAGTCGAGCACTGTAGACTAATCCTCTCCTTGTTGAGGGAAGTGAGTGGTCACACACTACCCGACCTGTATTCTGTGGCCGTCTCGGACGGGCAGACCCCGTGACTAAGTCTACGTTTTGGGAAGACGCGCCAGGGGCAACCCAGGTGTCAGTCGAGCACTGTAGACTAATCCTCTCCTTGTTGAGGGAAGTGAGTGGTCACACACTACCCGACCTGTATTCTGTGGCCGTCTCGGACGGGCAGACCCCGTGACTAAGTCTACGTTTTGGGAAGACGCGCCAGGGGCAACCCAGGTGTCAGTCGAGCACTGTAGACTAATCCTCTCCTTGTTGAGGGAAGTGAGTGGTCACACACTACCCGACCTGTATTCTGTGGCCGTCTCGGACGGGCAGACCCCGTGACTAAGTCTACGTTTTGGGAAGACGCGCCAGGGGCAACCCAGGTGTCAGTCGAGCACTGTAGACTAATCCTCTCCTTGTTGAGGGAAGTGAGTGGTCACACACTACCCGACCTGTATTCTGTGGCCGTCTCGGACGGGCAGACCCCGTGACTAAGTCTACGTTTTGGGAAGACGCGCCAGGGGCAACCCAGGTGGCAGTCGAGCACTGTAGACTAATCCTCTCCTTATCTTACTATCTGTTTTGTCCTCGTTAACTTGAGATTGGGACATAGTCTGAACCGGTACCAGGTGACGAATAGAGGAATTGCCAGACCCTTTCAGAATCCATAACAGTATATAGTATATAGGGAGTGTATATATGGAGTATATAGAGAGTGTATATAGTATATATAGGGTGTATATATGGAGTATATAGAGAGTGTATATAGTATATATAGGGTGTATATATGGAGTATATAGAGAGTGTATATAGTATATATATAGGGTGTATATATGGGGTATATAGAGAGTGTATATAGTATATATATAGGGTGTATATATGGAGTATATAGAGAGTGTATATAGTATATATATAGGGTGTATATATGGGGTATATAGAGAGTGTATATAGTATATACGGGGTGTATATATGGGGTATATAGAGAGTGTATATAGTATATATATGGGGTATATAGAGAGTGTATATAGTATATACGGGGTGTATATATGGAGTATATAGAGAGTGTATATAGTATATATGGAGTATATAGAGAGTGTATATAGTATATATAGGGTGTATATATGGGGGGTATATAGTATATATGGGGTGTATTTAGAGAGTGTATATAGTATATATGGGGTGTATATAGAGGGTGAATATATTATATACGGGGGGTATATATGGGGTGTATATAGAGGGTGTATATAGTATATATGGGGTATATAGTATATATGGGGTATATATACGGAGTATACACAGACTGGCTACAGTAGGTCCTCACGTGGTACACAGATCAGTCCTGTCAATGTAAGAAGGTCTCCCAACGACAACTCGTTATGTATAGAAGACACCTGTCCACAGAATCTCTTTCCTCCAATCACATCTCACCATCATGGGGGAGACCAAAGAGCTGTCGGAAGACGTCGGGGAGAAGATTGGAGACCTGCACAAGGCTGGAATGGGCTACAAGACCATCAGCAAGAATCTTGGTGAGGAGGAGACAACTGTTGGAGGGATTATTATTCACAGATGGAAGAAATACAAAGTAACCATCAATCGTCCTCGGTCTGGAGCTCCATGCAAGATTTCTCCTCATGGGGTGAGTATGGTCATGAGAAAAGTGAGGGATCCGCCCAGAACTACATGGGAGGAGCTTGTGAAGGATCTCAAGGCAGTTGGGACCACAGTCACCAAACACACCATTGGTGACACAATACACCGCCATGGATTGAAATCCTGCAGCCCCCGCAAGGTCCCCTCCTGAGTAAGACACAGGTACAGCCCGTCTGAAGTCTCCCAAAGAACATCTAAATGATTCAGAGGAGGATTGGGGGAGAAAGTTCTGTGGTCAGATGAGACCAAAATTCAGCTCTTTGGCATCAACTTGACACGCCGTGTTTGGAGGAAGAAAAATGGTGACTATGACCCTAAGAACTCCATCCCTCCAGTCACACGGAGGGGGAAACATGAGGCTTTGGGGCTGTTTCTCTGATAAACCAGTATGCCTACACCAGTACTACTAGTACCCCTACATCAGTATCACCAGTACTTCTATACCAGTGTCACATCATACTGAAAACCAGAGTCATCCTCCTACTCCGGCCTGCCTGGGATCATCACATAAACTGTTTGCATCACCAATACCCCTATACCAGTACCACCAGAATGCCTACACCAATATCCCACCACCAGTACCCCTATAGCATGATCACAAATACCTCTATACCAGCATCACATCACATGAAGAACCCGAGTCCTCCTCCCTCCCTCCTTTCCTGCCTGGACTCATCACATCAACATCTGCCTGCATCACCAATACCCCCACACCAGTATTACCAGTACCCCCACACCAGTATTACCAGTACCCCCACACCAGTATTACCAGTACCCTCCTATGCCAGTATCACAACACGAACTAGAGTCCTCCTTCCAGCCTTTGTTCCATCAAAATGTAAGTATCTTCATTACAGTTTCCTGTGTACAAATGTAACATATTCAGTGATGATGGTAAAATTAGGAACACAAGGAACACCAGCCCCCCCCCTCCCCGCCCTTCTCACAAGGTCAGGGCCCCTCGGGACAGGTTTGGAAGAGGAGAATCATGGGAGGAAGTTTTGCTGCCATTTGGCTGTCCATAGTAACATTCATTCATTTTGTTTCCTGAATATTCTGAACGGATTTCCGATCCAGACGATCATTGCTCTGGATTATTAGACAAAGCCAAAAGTGTCGCCAATATCTTACTTGGGAGAGATCAGGTCCCACGACCCTACACTATTTATTCCAATCACCCGAAGAGACAACGCCTGGTGGGGAAAACTTATGGCAACAGAGAACCTATTGGCTAGATCAGGGGTCTCCAAACTTTCTAAGCCTAGGACCCGTTTACTGTCCTTCAGTCTTCAGGGGAGCCGGACTGTGGCTAGTGGGTGTAGAAAGTCCCCCGGCATCAGTGCCCCATCATTGGATTTAATGGGAGAAATAGTACCCCATTGATGGTGTCAGTAGGGGGAATGATGTCCCATCATTGGTGTCAGTTGGTGAAATAGTGTCCCAAGGGCCAAATAAAGGCAAGGAAAGGGCCACATCTGGCCCTCGGGCCGCAGTTTGGAGACCATTGGATTAGATGATAAATAGAGGTGATATATGTAACTAAAAGAAGCCAACATTTATGAGGAAAGAACCAGATAGGCAGATCTGCCTCCTATATGGTGGTCCTGGATAATATCCTTCCATCCAGGAGAAGCTCATTTGGCTGAACATCTTCTATAGGTCAGAGGATGCAGTTCATTTTGCACTCCTGTAAATATATAATTTTTATCATCGGTGTATTTTATATGATGGAGACAGAATATCAACCAAAACTCCAGAAAAATCACATGATACAAATGGAGTTGCAGTTTAGGGAGTAAAATAAGTATCAAAGTGTGACGACAGTGCTCAAAGCTGGAAATTGGCCTGGGCAGGAAGGGGGTGAAAGTGCCCAGTATTGGGGGGGGGGGCACGGGGGTGAAAGTGCCCGGTATTGGGAGGGGGGGAAAGTGCCCGGTAATAGGAGGGGGTGAAAGTGCCCGGTATTGGGGGGGGGGGAAGGGGGGTGAAAGTGCCCAGCATTGGGAGGGGGTGAAAGTGCCCGGTATTGGGAAGGGGGAGGAAGGGGAGGTAAGGGGGTGAAAGTGCCCGCTATTGGGAGGGGGGGGAGAAAGGGGTGAAAGTGCCCAATATTGGGGGGAGGGGAAGGGGGTGAAAATGCCTGGTATTGGGAGGGGGTGAAAGTGGTCAGTACTGGGAGGGGGGGCAGGAAGGGGGTGAAAGTGCCCGGTATTGGGAGGGGGCAGGAAGGGGGTGAAAGTGCCCGGTATTGGGAGGGGTGGAAGGGGAGGTAAGGGGGTGAAAGTGCCCAATATTGGGGGGGAGGGGGTGAAAGTGCCCAATATTGGGAGGGGGGCATGAACAGGGAGAAAGTGCCCGGTATTGGGAGGGGGGCAGGAAGGGGGTGAAAGTGCCCGGTATTGGGAGGGGGCAGGAAGGGGTTAAAAGTGCCCGGTATTGCGAGGGGGAGGCAGGAAGGGGGTGGAAGTGCCCGGTATTGGGAGGGGGGGGGTGAGGAAGGGGGTGAAAGTGCCCGGTATTGGGAGGGGGGGGGGAGTAGGAAGGGGGTGAAAGTGCCCGGTATTGGGAGGGGGGCAGGAAGGTGGGCAGGAAGGGGGTGAAAGTGCCCGGTATTGGGAGGGGGGGGTGAGGAAGGGGGTGAAAGTGCCCGGTATTGGGGGGGGCAGGAAGGGGGTGGAAGTGCCCGGTATTGGGAGGGGGGCAGGAAGGGGGTGAAAGTGCCCGGTATTGGGAGGGGGGGCAGGAAGGGGGTGAAAGTGCCCGGTATTGGGAGGGGGGGCAGGAAGGGGGTGAAAGTGCCTTGTGTTGGGGGGAGTAGGAAGGGTGTGAAAGTGCCCGGTATTGGGAGGGCGGGGGGTGAGGAAGAGGGTGAAAGTGCCCGGTATTGGGAGGGGGGGTGAGGAAGGGGGTGAAAGTGCCCGGTATTGGGAGGGGGGGGGGGGGAGTAGGAAGGGTGTGAAAGTGCCCGGTATTGGGGGGAGTAGGAAGGGTGTGAAAGTGCCCGGTATTGGGGGGGGGGGCAGGAAGCGGGTGAAAGTGCCCGGTATTGGGGGGGGCAGGAAGCGGGTGAAAGTGCCCGGTATTGGGGGGGGCAGGAAGCGGGTGAAAGTGCCCGGTATTGGGGGGGGGCAGGAAGCGGGTGAAAGTGCCCGGTATTGGGGGGGGGGGCAGGAAGCGGGTGAAAGTGCCCGGTATTGGGGGGGGGGGGGCAGGAAGCGGGTGAAAGTGCCCGGTATTGGGGGGGGCAGGAAGCGGGTGAAAGTGCCTGGTATTGGGGGGAGTAGGAAGGGTGTGAAAGTGCCGGGTATTGGGGGGGGCAGGAAGGGGGTGAAAGTGCCCGGTATTGGGGGGGCAGGAAGCGGGTGAAAGTGCCCGGTATTGGGGGGGGCAGGAAGCGGGTGAAAGTGCCCGGTATTGGGGGGGGGGCAGGAAGCGGGTGAAAGTGCCCGGTATTGGGGGGGGGCAGGAAGCGGGTGAAAGTGCCCGGTATTGGGGGGGGGGGCAGGAAACGGGTGAAAATGCCCGGTATTGGGGGGGGCAGGAAGCGGGTGAAAGTGCCTGGTATTGGGGGGAGTAGGAAGGGTGTGAAAGTGCCGGGTATTGGGGGGGGCAGGAAGGGGGTGAAAGTGCCCGGTATTGGGGGGGGCAGGAAGCGGGTGAAAGTGCCCGGTATTGGGGGGGGGCAGGAAGCGGGTGAAAGTGCCCGGTATTGGGGGGGCAGGAAGCAGGTGAAAGTGCCCGGTATTGGGGGGGGCAGGAAGGGGGTGAAAGTGCCCGGTATTGGGGGGGTACTCAGTAATGAAGGGGTTAAGTGCTGCTATGTTGGGGTTAAGAGCGGCCGATAAGAAAACAGATTGAGGTACTTATGTTAGCTGTATATAAGAAAAGAAACATTGTTACTTTACACAATCACATTAAATAGTGATTTTCATTATTTTGTGAATCTTTTTGGACGATTACTGATTTGTACATCAGAGCCATTCTGTGATCTCATTGGAATAAACCAGGAGCGCCCCCTTCCCTGACCTGAAAGTCCTACACATATTATACATCACACATTACCATCCCCCACTATGGAGTGTCCTCATCATTCTAACTGACCGGAGCAGAAAGAAGGGATCCGACAATACCGCCAAAGGAGGAGATTGCGTCCCGGTGTGGAGGTTGGACGGGCACACAGGAGAGCAGAGAGGGAAGGACAGCGGTATACATTCAGTATATATATATATATATATATATATACACACACACACACACACACACACACAGTACCTACCTCATGTTGATATGGAAGGAATTGTTCTTATTGACCTGGAAGCCCCCAGACCAGGTACAGTTGGGGACGTCCATGAGTCGGACGCACAGCAGCTGGTCATAGTCATTTCTGGGCCAATGGAAGACCACGCTGGAGCCGGGGAGGGTGGAGATGTAGCCATTGGGATTGCTTGTCCCCTGGATGGAAAGAAGAGCTCGGAATGTTAGGGGGGAACTCCGCAGCCAGACTGGGATGTCCTCATCATTGCAGGTACACTTACCTGTCCTCTGGCAAATTCTCTTTGGGCAAAGGCAAGCTTGTGAGAAGATTTGTTGATCAGCAGGTAGCGGGGGGCGAAGGTGACCATACAGGTGTCTATGTACCGCCCTCGGCCTTTCTTCACATCAATGCCTAGGAGGAAGGTAGGTAGGTACAGACAGTAATGGTGCATGTGGAGGAGAGAGGCCTGCCGCCATGGAGCCGATCGAGGAATCGATCATTTTTCTGGGCGGCTGTTTTGGAACATTTTTACCTTCATGTTTTCCATAATTTCTTACATTGTAACCAATTTATATCCAACCTATTCCTATGTTGGGTGTAACTGATTACTGGTGATATATAAAAAGGTAAGTGGGCTCACTATACCCTGTATACAGTATGTGACAAAAGTAAGTACACCCCTCTGTCCCATTCATGTGACAACACTGAAGAAATGACACTTTGTAAAGTAGTGAGTGTACACAGGGGGAGGAGTGTACACAGGGGGGAGGAGTGTACACAAGGGGGAGGAGTGTACACAGGGGGGAGGAGTGTACACAGGGGGGAGGAGTGTACACAGGGGGGAGGAGTGTACACAGGGGGGAGGAGTGTACACAGGGGGGAGGAGTGTACAGCTTGTATAACAGTGTAAATTTCCTCTCCCCTCAAAATAACTCAACACACAGCCATTAATGGAGAAACCGCTGGCAACAAAAGTCAGGACACCCCTAAGGGAAAATCTCCAAATTGGGACCAAAGTGTCCATATTTTGTGTGGCCGCCATTATTTTCCAGCACTGCCTTAACCCTCTTGGGCATAGAGGTCACCAGAGCTTCACAGGTTGTCACTGGAGTCCTCTTCCCCTCCCCCATGATGACATCACGGAGCTGGTGGATGTTGGAGACCTTGCGCTCCTCCACCTTCCCTCTGAGGATCCCCCACAGATGATCTATAGGGTTTAGGTCTGGAGACATGCTTGGCTAGTCCATCACCTTTACCCTCAGCTTCTTTAGCAAGGCAGTGGTGGTCTTGGAGGTGTGTTTGGGGTGGTTATCATGTTGGAATACTACCCTGCGGCCCAGTCTCTGAAGGGAGGGGATCATGCTCTGCTTCAGTATGTCACAGTACATGTTGGCATTCATGGTCCCCTCAATGATCTGTAGCCCCCCAGTGCCGGAAGCACTCATGCAGCCCCAGATCATGACCCTCCCCCCACCATGCCTGACTGTAGGGAAGACACACTTGTCTTTGTCCTCCTCACCTGGTTGCCGCCACACACGCCTGACACCATCTGACACCAAATAAGTTTATCTTGGTCTCATCAGACCACAGGACATGGTTCCAGTAATCCATGTCCTTAGTCTGCTTGTCTTCAGCAAACTGTTTGCGGTCTTTCTTGTGCATCATCTTTAGAAGAGTCTTCCTTCTGGGACGACAGCCATGCAGACCAATTTGATGCAGTGTGCGGCGTATGGTCTGAGCACTGACAGGCTGACCCCTCCCCCACCCCTTCACCCTCTGCAGCAATGCTGGCAGCACTCATACGTCTATTTCCCAAAGACAACCTCTGGATATGACGCTGAGCACGTGACCTCAACTTCTTTGGTGGACCATGGCGAGGCCTGTTCTGAGGGGAACCCGTTCCTGTTATACCGCTGGATGGTCTTGGCCACCGTGCTGCAGATCAGTCTCAGGGTCTTGGCAATCTTCTTATAGCCTCGGCCATCTTTATGTAGAGCAACAATTCTTTTCTTCCAGTGACCAGTATGAGAGAGTGAGAGCGATAACACCAAATTTATCACACCTGAGACCTTGTAACACTAATGAGTCACATGACACCGGGGAGGGAAAATGGCTAATTGGGCCCAATTTGGACATTTTCTCTTAGGGGGTGTACTGACTTTTGTTGCCAGCGGTTTAGACATTAATGGCTGTGTGTTGAGTTATTTTGAGGGGAGAGAAAATTGACACCGTTTATACAAGCTGTACACTCCTCCCCCCTGTGTACACTCCTCCCCCCTGTGTACACTCCTCCCCCCTGTGTACACTCCTCCCCCCTGTGTACACTCCTCCCCCCTGTGTACACTCACTACTTTACATTGTAGCAAAGTGTCATTTCTTCAGTGTTGTCACATGAAAAGATAGAAGAGATATATCATTGTATTGGAGGTTATTGATGGGGGAGGGTGATGGGAGAGCGGGGGATGGTACCTATATTGTAGATGAGTCCCGGTCGGTTCCCTTGTTGGATCACTTTTAGGGCTCTCACTCCACTTCCACCATCCAGAGAGAATCCCTGACACCATCCCGGTATTCCATCCGGATGAATCCCTTTCCCGACTCTCATCGTACATCTGCAGAGAGAACAAAGTCATGGACACGGGATCCGGAATTATCAGCCCCTTCCTAATAAACATTTAGTTCTGATTCACACCGGTGTGACTTCATACAACAGAAGTCTATGCAAGTCGCAATGAAATCGGCAAACAATAGCGCAGGAACCTTTTCCATAATCACTGCGACACGAGTGGTGGTGATATGAATAGTTCCAACGCCGGCAATGGAGTGCGACTTCTCATGGAGTTCGGAACGGTCAAATAGCACGGCAAGTCGCTCCGGTCTGAACGACAGCTTACTGGACATTTCCTGGACTATTCTGGTGATTGGAGAGGTAATCATTCAATGTTTCCAGGGTGTGATCAATCTTCTCTCTTATTCCGATCATCCGGTTCCTGGTAACCGGGGACATTTCTGGGTAAAGTGAATCTGTACTCTGTATAAAGGCTCATTTGTGGGCAGCTGATAAAGTGAAAGCCTCTTCCTCTGTGGGATCCCATTTTCACAGACCTTGTCCCAGCAATGAGTTCATCTTCTCTATATCCTCTGACACCATCACAGGAGCTGAAATGATCCTTTAGCCAAGGGGGGTGTCCGCAGCCAGGAGAGAGAGAGAGAGAGAACGAGAGAGAGAGAGAGGGGTCCGCAGCCGGGGGGAGGAGAGAGAGAGAGGGGTCCGCAGCCGGGGGGAGGAGAGAGAGAGAGAGAGAGGGGGGGTCCGCAGCCAGGGGGAGAAGAGAGAGAGAGAGAGGTCCGCAGCCGGGGGGAGGAGAGAGAGAGAGAGGTCCGCAGCCGTGGGGGAAAAGAGGAGGTCCGCAGCCGTGGGGGAAGAGAGGAGGTCCGCAGCCGTGGGGGAAGAGAGGAGGTCCGCAGCCGTGGGGGAAGAGAGGAGGTCCGCAGCCGTGGGGGAAGAGAGGAGGTCCGCAGCCGTGGGGGAAGAGAGGAGGTCCGCAGCCGTGGGGGAAGAGAGGAGGTCCGCAGCCGTGGGAGAAGAGAGGAGGTCCGCAGCCGTGGGAGAAGAGAGGAGGTCCGCAGCCGTGGGAGAAGAGAGGAGGTCCGCAGCCGTGGGAGAAGAGAGGAGGTCCGCTGCCGTGGGGGAAGAGAGGAGGTCCGCAGCCGTGGGGGAAGAGAGGAGGTCCGCAGCCGTGGGGGAAGAGAGGAGGTCCGCAGCCGTGGGGGAAGAGAGGAGGTCCGCAGCCGTGGGGGAAGAGAGGAGGTCCGCAGCCGTGGGGGAAGAGAGGAGGTCCGCAGCCGTGGGGGAAGAGAGGAGGTCCGCAGCCGTGGGGGAAGAGAGGAGGTCCGCAGCCGTGGGGGAAGAGAGGAGGTCCGCAGCCGTGGGGGAAAAGAGGAGGTCCGCAGCCGTGGGGGAAAAGAGGAGGTCCGCAGCCGTGGGGGAAAAGAGGAGGTCCGCAGCCGGTGGAGAAGAGAGAGGTCCGCAGCCGAGGGAGAAGAAAGAGGTCCGCAGCCGGGGGAAGAAGAGAGAGAGGTCCGCAGCCGGGGGAGAAGAGAGAGGTTCGCAGCCGGGGGAGAAGAGAGAGGTCCGCAGCCGAGGGAGAAGAGAGAGGTCCGCAGCCGGGGGAGAAGAGAGAGAGGTCCGCAGCCGGGGGAAGAAGAGAGAGAGGTCCGCAGCCGGGGGAAGAAGAGAGAGAGGTCCGCAGCCGGGGGAAGAAGAGAGAGAGGTCCGCAGCCGAGGGAGAAAAGAGAGAGGTCCGCAGCCGGGGGAGAAGAGAGAGAGGTCCGCAGCCGGGGGAAGAAGAGAGAGAGGTCTGCAGCCGTGGGGGAAGAGAGGAGGTCTGCAGCCGTGGGGGAAGAGAGGAGGTCCGCAGCCGTGGGGGAAGAGAGGAGGTCCACAGCCGTGGGGGAAGAGAGGAGGTCCACAGCCGTGGGGGAAGAGAGGAGGTCCGCAGCCGTGGGGGAAGAGAGGAGGTCCGCAGCCGTGGGGGAAGAGAGGAGGTCCGCAGCCGTGGGAGAAAAGAGGAGGTCCGCAGCCGTGGGGGAAAAGAGGAGGTCCGCAGCCGTGGGGGAAAAGAGGAGGTCCGCAGCCGGTGGAGAAGAGAGAGGTCCGCAGCCGGTGGAGAAGAGAGAGGTCCGCAGCCAGGGGAGAAGAGAGAGGTCCGCAGCCGGGGGAGAAGAGAGAGGTTCGCAGCCGGGGGAGAAGAGAGAGGTCCGCAGCCGAGGGAGAAGAGAGAGGTCCGCAGCCGGGGGAGAAGAGAGAGAGGTCCGCAGCCGGGGGAGAAGAGAGAGAGGTCCGCAGCCGGGGGAAGAAGAGAGAGAGGTCCGCAGCCGGGGGAAGAAGAGAGAGAGGTCCGCAGCCGGGGGAAGAAGAGAGAGAGAGAGAGGTCCGCAGCCGGGGGAAGAAGAGAGAGAGGTCCGCAGCCGGGGGGGAGAGAGATGCGCAGCCGGGGGGGGGAAGTGAGAGGTCCGCAGCCGAGGGAAGAAGAGAGAGAGAGAGGTCCGCAGCCGGGGGAAGAAGAGAGAGAGAGAGGTCCGCAGCCAGTGGGAGAGAGATGCGCAGCCGGGGGGGGGGGGGGAGAGAGAGGTCCGCAGCTGGGGGGGAAGAGAGAGGTCCGCAGCTGGGGGGGAAGAGAGAGGTCCGCAGCTGGGGGGGGGGGGAAGAGAGAGGTCCGCAGCTGGGGGGGGGAGAGAGGTCCGCAGCTGGGGGGGGGGGGGGGGAGAGAGGTCCGCAGCCGGGGGGGGGAAGAGAGAGGTCCGCAGCCGGGGGGGAAGAGAGAGGTCCGCAGCCGGGGGGGAAGAGAGAGGTCCGCAGCCGGGGGGGGGAAGAGAGAGGTCCGCAGCCGGGGGGGGGAAGAGAGAGGTCCGCAGCCGGGGGGGGGAAGAGAGAGGTCCGCAGCCGGGGGGGGGAAGAGAGAGGTCCGCAGCCGGGGGGGGGGAAGAGAGAGGTCCGCAGCCGGGGGGGAAGAGAGAGGTCCGCAGCCGGGGGGGAAGAGAGAGGTCCGCAGCCGGGGGGGAAGAGAGAGGTCCGCAGCCGGGGGAAGAGAGAGGTCCGCAGCCGGGGGAAGAAGAGAGAGAGGTCCGCAGCCGGGGGAAGAAGAGAGAGAGGTCCGCAGCCGGGGGAAGAAGAGAGAGAGGTCCGCAGCCGGGGGAAGAAGAGAGAGAGGTCCGCAGCCGGGGGAAGAAGAGAGAGAGGTCCGCAGCCGGGGGAAGAAGAGAGAGAGGTCCGCAGCCGGGGGAAGAAGAGAGAGAGGTCCGGAGCCGGGGGAAGAAGAGAGAGAGGTCCGGAGCCGGGGGAAGAAGAGAGAGAGGTCCGCAGCCGGGGGAAGAAGAGAGAGAGGTCCGCAGCCGGGGGAAGAAGAGAGAGAGGTCCGCAGCCGGCGGAAGAAGAGAGAGAGGTCCGCAGCCGGGGGAAGAAGAGAGAGAGGTCCGCAGCCGGCGGAAGAAGAGAGAGAGAGAGAGCTCCGCAGCCGGGGGAAGAAGAGAGAGAGAGAGAGGTCCGCAGCCGGGGGAAGAAGAGAGAGAGAGAGAGAGGTCCGCAGCCGGGGGAAGAAGAGAGAGAGAGAGAGAGGTCCGCAGCCGGGGGGAGAGAGATGCGCAGCCGGGGGGGGGGAAGTGAGAGGTCCGCAGCCGAGGGAAGAAGAGAGAGAGGTCCGCAGCCGGGGGAAGAAGAGAGAGAGGTCCGCAGCCGAGGGAAGGAGAGAGAGAGGTCCGCAGCCGGGGGGAGAGAGATGCGCAGCCGGAGGGGGGGGGAAGAGAGAGGTCCGCAGCTGGGGGGAAGAGAGAGGTCCGCAGCCGGGGGGGAAGAGAGAGGTTCGCAGCAGGGGGGGAAGAGAGAGGTCCGCAGCCGGGGGGAAGAGAGAGGTCCGCAGCCGGGGGGGGGAGAGAGAGGTCCGCAGCCGGGGGGGAGAGAGAGGTCCGCAGCCGGGGGGGAAGAGAGAGAGGTCCGCAGCCGGGGGGGAAGAGAGAGAGGTCCGCAGCCGGGGGAAGAAGAGAGAGAGGTCCGCAGCCGGGGGAAGAAGAGAGAGAGAGAGGTACGCAGCCGGGGGAAGAAGAGAGAGAGGTCCGCAGCCGGGGGGGAGAGAGATGCGCAGCCGGGGGGGGAAGTGAGAGGTCCGCAGCCGAGGGAAGAAGAGAGAGAGAGAGGTCCGCAGCCGGGGGAAGAAGAGAGAGAGAGAGAGGTCCGCAGCCGGGGGGAGAGAGATGCGCAGCCGGGGGGGGGGGGAGAGAGGTCCGCAGCTGGGGGGGAAGAGAGAGGTCCGCAGCTGGGGGGGAAGAGAGAGGTCCGCAGCTGGGGGGGGGGGGGGGGAAGAGAGAGGTCCGCAGCTGGGGGGGGGGGGAGAGAGGTCCGCAGCTGGGGGGGGGAGAGAGAGGTCCGCAGCCGGGGGGGGGGGGAAGAGAGAGGTCCGCAGCCGGGGGGGAAGAGAGAGGTCCGCAGCCGGGGGGGAAGAGAGAGGTCCGCAGCCGGGGGGGGAAGAGAGAGGTCCGCAGCCGGGGAAAGAAGAGAGAGAGGTCCGCAGCCGGGGGAAGAAGAGAGAGAGGTCCGCAGCCGGGGGAAGAAGAGAGAGAGGTCCGCAGCCGGGGGAAGAAGAGAGAGAGGTCCGCAGCCGGGGGAAGAAGAGAGAGAGGTCCGCAGCCGGGGGAAGAAGAGAGAGGTCCGCAGCCGGGGGAAGAAGAGAGAGAGGTCCGCAGCCGGGGGAAGAAGAGAGAGAGGTCCGCAGCCGGGGGAAGAAGAGAGAGAGGTCCGCAGCCGGGGGAAGAAGAGAGAGAGGTCCGCAGCCGGGGGAAGAAGAGAGAGAGGTCCGCAGCCGGGGGAAGAAGAGAGAGAGGTCCGCAGCCGGGGGAAGAAGAGAGAGAGGTCCGCAGCCGGGGGAAGAAGAGAGAGAGGTCCGCAGCCGGGGGAAGAAGAGAGAGAGGTCCGCAGCCGGGGGAAGAAGAGAGAGAGAGAGAGGTCCGCAGCCGGGGTAAGAAGAGAGAGAGAGAGGTCCGCAGCCGGGGGGAGAGAGGTGCGCAGCCGGGGGGGGGAAGTGAGAGGTCCGCAGCCGAGGGAAGAAGAGAGAGAGGTCCGCAGCCGGGGGAAGAAGAGAGAGAGGTCCGCAGCCGGGGGAAGGAGAGAGAGAGAGAGGTCCGCAGCCGGGGGGAGAGAGATGCGCAGCCGGGGGGGGGGGGAAGAGAGAGGTCCGCAGCTGGGGGGAAGAGAGAGGTCCGCAGCCGGGGGGGCAGAGAGAGGTCCGCAGCCGGGGGGGAAGAGAGAGGTTCGCAGCAGGGGGGGAAGAGAGAGGTCCGCAGCCGGGGGGAAGAGAGAGGTCCGCAGCCGGGGGGGGAAGAGAGAGGTCCGCAGCCGGGGGGGGAAGAGAGAGGTCCGCAGCCGGGGGGGGAAGAGAGAGGTCCGCAGCCGGGGGGGGGAGAGAGAGGTCCGCAGCCGGGGGGGGAGAGAGAGGTCCGCAGCCGGGGGGGGAAGAGAGAGGTCCGCAGCCGGGGGGGGAAGAGAGAGGTCCGCAGCCGGGGGGGGAAGAGAGAGGTCCGCAGCCGGGGGGGGAAGAGAGAGGTCCGCAGCCGGGGGGGGAAGAGAGAGGTCCGCAGCCGGGGGGGAAGAGAGAGGTCCGCAGCCGGGGGGGGGGAAGAGAGAGGTCCGCAGCCGGGGGGGGAAGAGAGAGGTCCGCAGCCGGGGGAACAAGAGAGAGAGGTCCGCAGCCGGGGGAACAAGAGAGAGAGGTCCGCAGCCGGGGGAACAAGAGAGAGAGGTCCGCAGCCGGGGGAACAAGAGAGAGAGGTCCGCAGCCGGGGGAACAAGAGAGAGGTCCGCAGCCGGGGGAAGAAGAGAGAGAGGTCCGCAGCCGGGGGAAGGAGAGAGAGAGGTCCGCAGCCGGGGGAAGGAGAGAGAGAGGTCCGCAGCCGGGGGAAGGAGAGAGAGAGGTCCGCAGCCGGGGGAAGGAGAGAGAGAGGTCCGCAGCCGGGGGAAGGAGAGAGAGAGGTCCGCAGCCGGGGGAAGGAGAGAGAGAGGTCCGCAGCCGGGGGAAGAAGAGAGAGAGAGAGAGGTCCGCAGCCGGGGGGGAGAGAGATGCGCAGCCGGGGGGGGGGGGTAAGAGAGAGGTCCGCAGCTGGGGGGGGAGAGAGAGGTCCGCAGCCGGGGGGGGGAAGAGAGAGGTCCGCAGCCGGGGGGGAAGAGAGAGGTCCGCAGCCGGGGGGGAAGAGAGAGGTCCGCAGCCGGGGGGAAGAGAGAGGTCCGCAGCCGGGGGGGAAGAGAGAGGTCCGCAGCCGGGGGGGAAGAGAGAGGTCCGCAGCCGGGGGGGAAGAGAGAGGTCCGCAGCCGGGGGGGAAGAGAGAGGTCCGCAGCCGGGGGGGGGGGAAGAGAGAGGTCCGCAGCCGGGGGGGGGGGGAAGAGAGAGGTCCGCAGCCGGGGGGGGGGAAGAGAGAGGTCCGCAGCCGGGGGGGGGGAAGAGAGAGGTCCGCAGCCGGGGGGGGGGAAGAGAGAGGTCCGCAGCTGGGGGGGGGGAGAGAGAGGTCCGCAGCTGGGGGGGGGGGGAGAGAGAGGTCCGCAGCGGGGGGGGAGAGAGAGGTCCGCAGCCGGGGGGGAAGAGAGAGGTCCGCAGCCGGGGGGAAGAGAGAGGTCCGCAGCCGGGGGGAAGAGAGAGGTCCGCAGCCGGGGGGAAGAGAGAGGTCCGCAGCCGGGGGGAAGAGAGAGAGAGGTCCGCAGATGGGGGAGAAGAGAGAGGTCCGCAGCCGGGGGGAAGAGAGAGGTCCGCAGCCGGAGGAAGAAGAGAGAGAGGTCCGCAGCCGGAGGAAGAAGAGAGAGAGGTCCGCAGCCGGAGGAAGAAGAGAGAGGTCCGCAGCCGGGGGGGAAGAGAGAGAGAGGTCCGCAGATGGGGGAGAAGAGAGAGGTCCGCAGCCGGGGGGAAGAGAGAGGTCCGCAGCGAGGTCCGCAGCCGGAGGAAGAAGAGAGAGAGGTCCGCAGCCGGGGGGGGGGGAAGAGAGAGGTCCGCAGCCGGGGGGGGAAGAGAGAGAGAGGTCCGCAGATGGGGGAGAAGAGAGAGAGGTCGGCAGCCGGGGGGGGGGGAAGAGAGAGGTCCGCAGCCGGGCGGAAGAGAGATGTCCGCAGCCAGGCGGGGGGGAAGAGAGAGGTCCGCAGCCGGGCGGGGGGGAAGAGAGAGGTCCGCAGCCGGGCGGGGGGGAAGAGAGAGGTCCGCAGCCGGGCGGGGGGGAAGAGAGAGAGGTCCGCAGCCGGGCGGGGGGGGAAGAGAGAGAGGTCCGCAGCCGGGCGGGGGGGAAGAGAGAGAGGTCCGCAGCCGGGCGGGGGGGGAAGAGAGAGGTCCGCAGCCGGGCGGGGGGGAAGAGAGAGGTCCGCAGCCGGGCGGGGGGAAGAGAGAGGTCCGCAGCCGGGCGGGGGGGAAGAGAGAGGTCCGCAGCCGGGCGGGGGGAAGAGAGAGGTCCGCAGCCGGGCGGGGGGGAAGAGAGAGGTCCGCAGCCGGGCGGGGGGGGAAGAGAGAGGTCCGCAGCCGGGCGGGGGGGGGAAGAGAGGTCCGCAGCCGGGCGGGGGGGAAGAGAGGTCCGCAGCCGGGCGGGGGGAAGAGAGAGGTCCGCAGCCGGGCGGGGGGGAAGAGAGAGGTCCGCAGCCGGGCGGGGGGGGAAGAGAGAGGTCCGCAGCCGGGCGGGGGGGGAAGAGAGGTCCGCAGCCGGGCGGGGGGGAAGAGAGAGGTCCGCAGCCGGGCGGGGGGGGGGGGAAGAGAGAGGTCCGCAGCCGGGGGAGAAGAGAGAGAGGTCCACAGACGGGGGAGAAGAGAGAGAGGACCGCAGCCGGGGGAGAAGAGAGAGAGGACCGCAGCCGGGGGAGAAGAGAGAGAGGACCGCAGCTGGGGGAGAAGAGAGAGAGGACCGCAGCCGGGGGAGAAGAGAGAGAGGACCGCAGCCGGGGGAGAAGAGAGAGAGGTCCGCAGCCGGGGGAAGAAGAGAGAGGTCCGCAGCCGGGGGGAAGAAGAGAGAGGGGTCCGCAGCCGGGGGAAGAAGAGAGAGAGGTCCGCAGCCGGGGGAAGAAGAGAGAGAGAGAGAGAGGTCCGCAGCCGGGGGGGGGGAGAGAGATGCGCAGCCGGGGGGGGGGGGAGAGAGAGGTCCGCAGCCGGGGGGGGGGAAGAGAGAGGTCCGCAGCCGGGGGGGGGAAGAGAGAGGTCCGCAGCCGGGGGGGGGGAAGAGAGAGGTCCGCAGCCGGGGGGGGGGAAGAGAGAGGTCCGCAGCCGGGGGGGGAAGAGAGAGGTCCGCAGCCGGGGGGGGGAAGAGAGAGGTCCGCAGCCGGGGGGGGGAAGAGAGAGGTCCGCAGCCGGGGGGGGGGGGGGGAAGAGAGAGGTCCGCAGCCGGGGGGGAAGAGAGAGGTCCGCAGCCGGGGGGGAAGAGAGAGGTCCGCAGCCGGGGGGGAAGAGAGAGGTCCGCAGCAGGGGGGGAAGAGAGGTCCGCAGCAGGGGGGGGGAAGAGAGAGGTCCGCAGCAGGGGGGGAAGGGAGAGGTCCGCAGCCGGGGGGGAAGGGAGAGAGAGAGAGAGGTCCGCAGCCGGGGGGAGAGAGATGCGCAGCCGGGGGGGGGGAACAGAGAGGTCCGCAGCTGGGGGGGGGGAACAGAGAGGTCCGCAGCTGGGGGGGGGAAGAGAGGTCCGCAGCAGGGGGGGGGAAGAGAGAGGTCCGCAGCAGGGGGGGAAGGGAGAGGTCCGCAGCCGGGGGGGAAGGGAGAGAGAGAGAGAGGTCCGCAGCCGGGGGGAGAGAGATGCGCAGCCGGGGGGGGGGGAACAGAGAGGTCCGCAGCTGGGGGGGGGAAGAGAGGTCCGCAGCAGGGGGGGGAAGAGAGAGGTCCGCAGCAGGGGGGGGAAGAGAGAGGTCCGCAGCAGGGGGGGGGAAGAGAGAGGTCCGCAGCAGGGGGGGAAGAGAGAGGTCCGCAGCAGGGGGGGGAAGAGAGAGGTCCGCAGCAGGGGGGGGAAGAGAGAGGTCCGCAGCAGGGGGGGGAAGAGAGAGGTCCGCAGCAGGGGGGGAAGAGAGAGGTCCGCAGCAGGGGGGGAAGAGAGAGGTCCGCAGCAGGGGGGGGGAAGAGAGAGGTCCGCAGCAGGGGGGGGGAAGAGAGAGGTCCGCAGCCGGGGGGGAAGAGAGAGGTCCGCAGCCGGGGGGGAAGAGAGAGGTCCGCAGCCGGGGGGAAGAGAGAGGTCCGCAGCCGGGGGGAAGGGAGAGGTCCGCAGCCGGGGGGAAGGGAGAGGTCCGCAGCGGGGGGGAAGGGAGAGAGAGAGGTCCGCAGCCTGGGGGGGGAGAGAGGTCCGCAGCCGGGGGAAGAAGAGAGAGGTCCGCAGCCGGGGGAAGAAGAGAGAGGTCCGCAGCCGGGGGAAGAAGAGAGAGGTCCGCAGCCGGGGGAAGAAGAGAGAGAGGTCTGCAGCCGGGGGAAGAAGAGAGAGGTCCGCAGCCGGGGGAAGAAGAGAGAGGTCCGCAGCCGGGGGAAGAAGAGAGAGGTCCGCAGCCGGGGGAAGAAGAGAGAGGTCCGCAGCCGGGGGAAGAAGAGAGAGGTCTGCAGCCGGGGGAAGAAGAGAGAGGTCCGCAGCCGGGGGGGGAAGAGAGAGGTCCGCAGCCGGGGGGGAAGAGAGAGGTCCGCAGCCGGGGGGGAAGAGAGAGGTCCGCAGCCGGGGGGGGAAGAGAGAGGTCCGCAGCCGGGGGGGAAGAGAGGTCCGCAGCCGGGGGGGAAGAGAGGTCCGCAGCCGGGGGAAGAAGAGAGAGAGGTCCGCAGCCGGAAGAAGAAGAGAGAGAGGTCCGCAGCCGGAGGAAGAAGAGAGAGAGAGGTCCGCAGATGGGGGAGAAGAGAGAGAGAGGTCCGCAGATGGGGGAGAAGAGAGAGAGAGAGGTCCGCAGCCGGGGGGGGGGAGAGAGAGGTCCGCAGCCGGGCAGGGGGGGAAGAGAGAGGTCCGCAGCCGGGCGGGGGGAAGAGAGAGGTCCGCAGCCGGGCGGGGGGGGGAGAGAGGTCCGCAGCCGGACGGGGGGGAAGAGAGGTCCGCAGCCGGGCGGGGGGGAAGAGAGGTCCGCAGCCGGGGGGGGGGGAAGAGAGGTCCGCAGCCGGGGGGGGAAGAGAGGTCCGCAGCCGGGGGGGGGGGGAAGAGAGGTCCGCAGCCTTGGGGAGAGAAGAGAGAGGCCCACAGCCTGGGGGAGAGAAGAGAGGCCTGCAGCCGGGGGAGAGAAGAGAGGCCTGCAGCCGGGGGAGAGAGAGGTCCGCAGACACAGGGGCGGGGAGAGAGGCCTGCAGCCGGGGGAGAGAGAGGTCCGCAGACACAGGGGCGGGGAGAGAGGTCCGCAGACACAGGGGCGGGGAGAGAGGTCCGCAGACACAGGGGCGGGGAGAGAGGTCCGCAGACACAGGGGCGGGGAGAGAGGTCCGCAGACACAGGGGCGGGGAGAGAGGTCCGCAGACACAGGGGCGGGGAGAGAGGTCCGCAGACACAGGGGCGGGGAGAGAGGTCCGCAGACACAGGGGCGGGGAGAGAGGTCCGCAGACACAGGGGCGGGGAGAGAGGTCCGCAGACACAGGGGCGGGGAGAGAGGTCCGCAGACACAGGGGCGGGGAGAGAGGTCCGCAGACACAGGGGGGGAGAGAGGTCCGCAGCCGGGTGGGGGAGAGAGGCCTGCAGACACGGGGGGAGAGGTCCGCAGCTGGGTGGGGGAGAGAGATCCACAGACACGGGGGGGGTGTGGGAGGGGAGAGAGAGGTCCGCAGCCAGGTGGGGGAGAGAAGGAGATACGCAGCAAAGGTGCAGACTTACACAGAGCTTGGATGTCCTCCACCCCTCTGAGGACATCCATGGCCCTTTATTAGAAGTGTAGAGGGTGCAGTAAGGATCACCCAGCTCACAGAGGGCAGGTAGTGGTGATTGGTCTATATGGGGACATTGCCCATACAGGGGCAGCTATGGATGCCATGAAAGTTATTATTGTGCCAGGAAGGCTGTAACTGAATAATCCCAGAGTAATCCCAGGCATCCGTATGCTACACATAGTTCCAGCTTGGACCAATGTAACTGTATATATGTATATACTATACATGACTGATGCCCCTGGAAGCTACAAATCACTGAAGTAGATACCACTACTACACCACAACTACTGTCATCTCCACTTGCTTCCAGGTCCTGCGCTGAGTGGCCGCTCCCTTGCTCTGTGAACATCGGAGGTCGGCCGCTTAGCTTGGGCGCTATCCAGGAAATGTTTTGCATTTTTTTAATGTTAAATTCAGGCAAAGGCACTGCTACACCCACAGATCGCGGTGCGATTGCTATGCACTGCAGGAAACGCACAGGAAGTTGCAGCGTTCCCTACACCACATCAGTGTCAACCGGGGCTGACGGCCACCACATTGGCTTGTCTATGGCCAGTACCAGAGATGGTGACAATCCTGCAGATAACAGCAACCAATTATCAATAATACAAACAGATCAATAAGTGACCACAGCGGCCATCAGAGGGACTCACAGGTTGGGAAGCTCCTTATCTGCATAAGAGAAGAGGAGAGGACTCAGACTGCGGGCGAGCTCGTGTTCCTCATACTGCGCCGCAGCGTCCGTTTTTGCATTGTCCTGTCTGAAGATCAATGGCAGGCCTAGGAGATGAAAATGCCATCAGCATGAATGGAAGCAGGAACCAGGGAGCGCAACATGTCATTAAAGTTCAGCTTTAACCTCGGCCCCCCTCCCCCACAGGCCTGTTGTGGTACTTTTTGTTTACAAAAAGTTATTTTTGCTAGAAAATTACTTAGAACCCCCAAACATTATATATATTTTATTAAAGCAGAGACCCTAGTGGTGGGTGTTGCCATTTTTTATGTCGCATGGTATTTGTACATCCATTTTTTCTATTGCAATTTTTTGGGGAACAATACACTTATTAAATCTTAATGCAAAGAAAAAAAAAAAAAAACACAATATATAACACCCAATTTTTTGGTAAAATATAAACTATGATGTTGCGCCAAGTAAATAGATATCAAACATGTCACCCTTTAAAATTGCGCACGTTCGTGCAACAGTGACAAAGCGGACCTTACTTTGTACAGTAAACGTTTATGAGGAACTGTGTCAAATGTTTTTGTAAAATCCAGATACACCACGTCTACAGGCCTTCCTTTATCCAGATACACCACGTCTACGGACCTTCCTTTATCTAGATACACCACATCTACGGGCCTTCCTTTATCTAGATACACGTCTACGGGCCTTCCTTTATCTAGATACACCACGTCTACGGGCCTTCCTTTATCCAGATACATCACGTCTACGGGCCTTCCTTTATCTAGATACACCACGTCTACGGGCCTTCCTTTATCTAGATACACCACGTCTACGGGCATTCCTTTATCCAGATACACCACGTCTACCGGCCTTCCTTTATCCAGATACACCACGTCTACGGGCCTTCCTTTATCCAGATACACCACGTCTACGGGCCTTCCTTTATCCAGATACACCACGTCTACGGGCCTTCCTTTATCCAGATACACCACATCTACGGGCCTTCCTTTATCCAGATACACCACATCTACGGGCCTTCCTTTATCCAGATACACCACATCTACGGGCCTTCCTTTATCTAGATACACCACGTCTACGGGCCTTCCTTTATCTAGATACACCACGTCTACGGGCCTTCCTTTATCTAGATACACCACGTCTACAGGCCTTCCTTTATCTAGATACACCACGTCTACGGGCCTTCCTTTATCTAGATACAACACGTCTACGGGCCTTCCTTTATCCAGATACACCACGTCTACGGGCCTTCCTTTATCCAGATACACCACATCTACGGGCCTTCCTTTATCCAGATACACCACATCTACGGGCCTTCCTTTATCCAGATACACCACGTCTACGGACCTTCCTTTATCCAGATACACCACTTCTACGGGTCTTCCTTTATCTAGATACACCACGTCTACGGGCCTTCCTTTATCCAGATACACCACGTCTACGGGCCTTCCTTTATCCAGATACACCACGTCTACGGGCCTTTCTTTATCCAGATACACCACATCTACGGGCCTTCCTTTATCCAGATACACCACGTCTACGGACCTTCCTTTATCTAGATACACTACTTCTACGGGCCTTCCTTTATCTAGATACACCACGTCTACGGGTCTTTCTTTATCTAGATACACCACGTCTACGGGCCTTCCTTTATCTAGATACACCACATCTACGGACCTTACTTTATCTAGATACACCACGTCTACGTGCCTTCCTTTATCTAGATACACCACGTCTACGGACCTTACTTTATCCAGATACACCACGTCTACGGGCCTTCCTTTATCCAGATACACCACGTCTACGGGCCTTCCTTTATCCAGATACACCACGTCTACGGGCCTTCCTTTATCTAGATACACCACATCTACGGGCCTTCCTTTATCCAGATACACAACGTCTACGGGCCTTCCTTTATCCAGATACACCACATCTACGGGCCTTCCTTTATCCAGATACACCACATCTACGGGCCTTCCTTTATCTAGATACACCACGTCTATGGGCCTTCCTTTATCAAGATACACCACGTCTACGTGCCTTCCTTTATCCAGATACACCACGTCTACGGGCCTTCCTTTATCCAGATACACCACGTCTACGGGCCTTCCTTTATCTAGATACACCACGTCTACGGACCTTACTTTATCCAGATACACCACATCTACGGGCCTTCCTTTATCCAGATACACCACGTCTACGGACCTTCCTTTATCTAGATACACCACGTCTACGGACCTTACTTTATCCAGATACACCACGTCTACGGGCCTTCCTTTATCCAGATACACCACGTCTACGGGCCTTCCTTTATCTAGATACACCACGTCTACGGGCCTTCCTTTATCCAGATACACCACGTCTACGGGCCTTCCTTTATCCAGATACACCATGTCTACGGGCCTTCCTTTATCTAGATACACCACATCTACGGACCTTCCTTTATCCAGATACACCACATCTACGGGCCTTCCTTTATCTAGATACACCACGTCTACGGGCCTTCCTTTATCTAGATACACCACGTCTACGGGCCTTCCTTTATCTAGATACACCACATCTACGGACCTTCCTTTATCCAGATACACCACATCTACGGGCCTTCCTTTATCTAGATACACCACGTCTACGGGCCTTCCTTTATCTAGATGGCAACTCACCTCCTCATAGAAGGGTAATAGATTGGTTTGGGAAGAACGATTCTTCATGAATCCATGCTGATTACTGCTAATAATACCGTTCTCATTACTAAAATCTTGTATATAGTCTCTTATCATCCCCTCCAAGAGCTTACATACTATTGATGTTAGGCTGACTGGTCTGTAATTCCCAGGGATGTATTTTGGGCCCTTTTTTAAATATTGGAGCTACATTGGCTTTTCTCCAATCAGCTGGTACCATTCCAGTCAGTAGACTGTCAGTAAAAATGAGGAACAATGGTCTGGCAATTACTTGACTGAGTTCCCTAAGTACCCTCGGGTGCAAGCCATCTGGTCCCGGTGATTTATTAATGTTAAGTTTCCCAAGACTAATTTTAATTCTGTCCTCCGTTAGTCATGGAGGGGCTTCCTGTGATGTGTCATGAGGATAAAACACTGCAATTTTGGTTACTGAAGCCCCCCGATTTCCTCGTGAAAACTGAGGAGAATAATAAATTCAATACCTTCGCCATTTCCCCATCCTTTGTAACCAGATTCCCATTCCTCACTCTTTATGGGGCCAATATGGTCTGTCCTCCCTTTTTTACTGTTTACATACTTAAAAAATGTCTTGGGATTTTACTCTCCTCCGCTATGTGTCATTCATGTTCTATCTTAGCCGCCCTGATTGCACCCTTACATTTCTTGTTGCATTCTTTGTAAAGTCTGAATGCTGATGATTATACCCCAGCCTTGTACTTTTTGAAGGCCTTTCATTGCTGGGTAAAAGTGACATTATAGAGTAAAGGTCAGCCAAGTATAGCAGTTTCATTATGAGGGTCTCTTCAGATGTTGGGGTTTGGGTGAAGTGTTGGGCCATTCCAAGGGTCAGGTTGGGGTGAGAGGTCGTAGTGGGTTTTAGGAACATTTACATTACATAGGTAAACACATCGTACCGAGAACGCGCCTCTCCTAAACTGGATCAATAGCTAAAAGCAGACACCCGGCATCACATGACCAACCTGTTTTATTGATCAGCCAATAAGGTGCGGAGATAAATATTCTCAGGGAGCCCTCGGCCCGGCACATGATGCGGATGGTGAGGTTCAGCAGCCTCTTGTTGGCATCGTAGAGTCTCATCCTCACCATGTAGTTCTGAGTCCCTGGAGGGATGAGAAGCTCCTTGCAGTGCGGGAAATTCTCCAGAGAGATTCCTGTCCAATAATAATGAAGGAGGAGATATAAGGAGGAGTAATGGGGACCGTCCCAGAAAGACGGGACATTTATTACAGAGCAAAAAGAAAATTAGCTACAAAGTTACACAATGAAAGATGAAAAGAAAAAAAAGAGGCTTAATTCACAAAGCTTTCACACAAGAAAAGGATCTTTATTTTTTCTCACGTAATTGTAATTTTCAAACCTCACTGGAATCAGACGGAACCGTCACTATTTGTCTTTTTTGGAGGCAGAGAGGTTTTGTTTTTTCTTTGGGAATGAAGTTCCATGTATGTACACGGTGCTACAAAACTGCCATACCAACATACTGTGGGGCAGCCCAGGATAGCTCCTCCCACTACTCCCAGCATGCCTCAAGTTTGCAGCAAAGCAGCACTTATAGTATGAGAAACCCAGAGGGGCGGGACCTGTGTCCCCCGAGGGGCGGGACCTTTTTTTTCCAAGAAAATGATTTTATAGGGAGTATGAAAAGATTTTCTGTCTCATCAACTGAGGGACACAAAAGGTTGATGATTTACTAAATGCAAAACTGTTCACTTTGCAAAGAATACCCAATCATATGCAAGGACAATAAAAAGACTGAATTTTTTTCTTGCACATGATTGGATGATGGAAGTCAGCAGAGCTTCCCCTCATTTAGTAATCTCTGGTGCACTGTCTATTTGTCTTTAGTAAATCTCCCCCAAAGTCTTCAACTCTCAGGATGCACAAGAGCCGTCCAATGAAAATGGGTACAACGCTGGGGAAGCGCCTGCAGCTCACACTGCCCCCTGGAGGACCTGAAAGACAAATCTGGCATCAGGTGAGGAAACCTCCACCTGGTACACCTTAAGAAGGTGTGGAGAGAAGAGCGGGGGGTATGGCGCCTTCCAATTGTGGGAAAAAGTTGCTTGGTGCCAAAAGCTCAACAAGCTCTCCGGCACCTACAGGCTCCATTCACGCCTCAGAGTTCCAGATCGCGGGTGGAACCGCGCTGAGATCCCGTTACTTTCAATTTCAACCCAATTGTGGCGCAATTTTGCAGTGATTGCCGCCCAAGAAAATCGTACATACAAGATCGTGGGATGCCGTCACCCAAAAAAAGCTCCGGAACTCTGTGTGGGGCGACAATCGCGATTGGGGTGCCTTTGAAAATAATGATATAACAAGCACGTCCCGCACTTTGTGGCGATTCAGCCTGCGATCCGGAACACCAAGGTGTGAGCCGAAAGCTCCATTCACACAAGCACGACTCCAAAGTCACACAATTTCCATCTTTCTCAATGTGATTCTGCACAGAACGCCACCTGTAGAGGAGTAGGGTATATGGGTTATAGGGTAGGGGATATGGGGTACGGATTATGGGGTATAGGATATGGGGAATGGGGTACAGGGGTATGGGATAGGGGGTATTGGGTGGAGATATGGGGTAAGGGATACGGATTATGGGGTATGGGATAGGGGGTGGGGGGTATGGGGTAGGGGATATGGGTTATGGGGTACAGGGGTTTGGGATATGGGGTAGGGCGCGATCAGCAAGCGGTTAATTCCTCCATTACAAAGCACCTCCCACTGATAAGAGGTGAATCCTCACCCAGCTCGAAGTTCTGAGACGTGTCGGCTGTGGGGAGCGCCGTCTCCTTGCCGTGTTTTAGGGTTCCTCTTATCGGGGTGCTCTTCACATAGAAGTTGAGCTCGCAGGGCAGAAGGTTGCAGATGACCACGGTGGGGAGAAGGAAGATGGTGTGACCCGGCTGTCTGTAGATCTGTTTGGCGTTATCGGAGAATATATTGGAGGGCATGTAATCCGGGTAATTCTCCTTCTTCAGAGCCACACAGAACCTGAGAGGAGAGAGAGGAGGAGAACGATCAGGAAGACACCGAATATCCTTCATCTACACTGTGACCGGAGCCAGGCTTGTATTCTGGATGGAGTGGGGAGGGGTTAGACCCTCTGCCGGGGATGGATTTATTTATTACAGGTACTTATATAGTGCTGTCAATGTACGCAGTGTGTGTATAGAAAGGGAAAAGCGCCATCTAGTGGGCAGTTTAGAAAAATATTAGAACTCACAGTACATATCTGGCCACATGCAAAATAATCTACATACAGTCCGGTCCACAAATATTGGGACATGGACACAATTCTAATCTTTTTGGCTCTATACACCACAATGGATGTGAAATGAAAGGAACAAGATGTGCTTTACCTGCAGACTTTCAGCTTTAATTTGAGTGAATTTACATCCAAATCAGGTGAACGGTGTAGGAATTACAACAGTTTGTATATGTGCCCCTCCCACTTTTTAAGGGACCAAAAGTAATGGGACAGATTAACAATCATCAATCAAAATTTCACTTTTTAATACTTGGTTGCAAATCCTTTGCAGTCAATTACAGGCTAAAGTGTGGAACGCAATGACGTCACCAGACGCTGAAGTGTGGAACGCGATGACGTCACCAGACGCTGAAGTGTGGAACGCGATGACGTCACCAGACGCTGAAGTGTGGAACGCGATGACGTCACCAGACGCTGGTTTCATCCCTGGTGATGCTCTGCCAGGCCTCTCCTGCAACTGTCTTCAGTTCCTGCTTGTTCTTGGGGCATTTTCCCTTTAGTTTTGTCTTCAGCAAGTGAAATGCATGCTCAATCGGATTCAGGTCAGGTGATTGACTTGGCCATTGCATAACATTCCACTTCTTTCCCTTAAAAAACTCTTTGGTTGCTTTCGCAGTATGCTTCGGGTCATTGTCCATCTGCACTGTGAAGCGCCGTCCAATGAGATCTGAAGCATTTGGCTGAATATGAGCCGATAATAATATTCCCCGAAACACTTCAGAATCCATCCTGCTGCTTTTGTCATCAGTCACATCATCAATAAATACAAGAGAACCAGTTCCATTGGCAGCCATACATGCCCACGCCATGACACTACCACCACCATGCTTCACAGATGAGGTGGTATGCTTTGGATCATGAGCAGTTCCTTTCCTTCTCCATACTCTTCTCTTCCCATCACTCTGGTACAAGCTGATCTCGGTCTCCTCTGTCCATAGGATGTTCTTCCAGAACTGTGAAGGCTTTTTTACATGTTGTTTGGTAAACTCTAATCTGGCCTTCCTGTTTTTGAGACTCACCAATGGTTTCCATCTTGTGGTGAACCCTCTGTATTCACACATCCACCTACCTCCTGGAGAGTGTTCTTCATCTGACACCCTGGAGAGTGTTCTTCATCTGACACACATACACCTACCTCCTGGAGAGTGTTCTTCATCTGACACACATACACCTACCTCCTGGAGAGTGTTCTTCATCTGACACACATACACCTACCTCCTGGAGAGAGTTCTTCATCTGACACACATACACCTACCTCCCGGAGAGTGTTCTTCATCTGACACACATACACCTACCTCCTGGAGAGTGTTCTTCATCTGACACACATACACCTACCTCCTGGAGAGTGTTCTTCATCTGACACAGGTACACCTACCTCCCGGAGAGTGTTCTTCATCTGACACACATACACCTACCTCCCGGAGAGTGTTCTTCATCTGACACACATACACCTACCTGATGGAGTGTTCTTCATCTGACACACATACACCTACCTCCTGGAGAGTGTTCTTCATCTGACACACATACACCTACCTCCTGGAGAGTGTTCTTCATCTGACACACATACACCTACCTCCTGGAGAGTGTTCTTCATCTGACACACATACACCTACCTCCTAGAGAGTGTTCTTCATCTGACACACATACACCTACCTCCTGGAGAGTGTTCTTCATCTGACACACATACACCTACCTCCTGGAGAGTGTTCTTCATCTGACACACATACACCTACCTCCTGGAGAGTGTTCTTCATCTGACACACATACACCTACCTCCTGGAGAGTGTTCTTCATCTGACACACATACACCTACCTCCCGGAGAGTGTTCTTCATCTGACACACACACACCTACCTCCCGGAGAGTGTTCTTCATCTGACACACGTACACCTACCTCCTGGAGAGTGTTCTTCATCTGACACACATACACCTACCTCCTAGAGAGTGTTCTTCATCTGACACACATACACCTACCTGATGGAGTGTTCTTCATCTGACACACATACACCTACCTCCTGGAGAGTGTTCTTCACCTGACACACATACACCTACCTCCTGGAGAGTGTTCTTCATCTGACACACATACACCTACCTCCTGGAGAGTGTTCTTCATCTGACACAGGTACACCTACCTCCTGGAGAGTGTTCTTCATCTGACACACATACACCTACCTGATGGAGTGTTCTTCATCTGACACACATACACCTACCTCCTGGAGAGTGTTCTTCATCTGACACACATACACCTACCTCCTGGAGAGTGTTCTTCATCTGACACACATACACCTACCTCCTGGAGAGTGTTCTTCATCTGACACACATACACCTACCTCCCGGAGAGCGTTCTTCATCTGACACACATACACCTACCTCCTGGAGAGTGTTCTTCGTCTGACACACATACACCTACCTCCTGGAGAGTGTTCTTCATCTGACACACATACACCTACCTCCTGGAGTGTGTTCTTCATCTGACACACATACACCTACCTCCCGGAGAGTGTTCTTCATCTGACACACATACACCTACCTCCCGGAGAGTGTTCTTCATCTGACACACATACACCTACCTCCTGGAGAGTGTTCTTCATCTGACACACATACACCTACCTCCTGGAGAGTGTTCTTCATCTGACACACATACACCTACCTCCCGGAGAGTGTTCTTCATCTGACACACACACACCTACCTCCTGGAGAGTGTTCTTCATCTGACACACATACACCTACCTCCTGGAGAGTGTTCTTCATCTGACACACATACACCTACCTCCTGGAGAGTGTTCTTCATCTGACACACATACACCTACCTCCTGGAGAGTGTTCTTCATCTGACACACATACACCTACCTCCCGGAGAGTGTTCTTCATCTGACACACATACACCTACCTCCCGGAGAGTGTTCTTCATCTGACACACACACACACCTACCTCCTGGAGAGTGTTCTTCATCTGACACTCATACACCTACCTCCTGGAGAGTATTCTTCATTTGACACACATACACCTACCTCCCGGAGAGTGTTCTTCATCTGACACACATACACCTACCTCCTGGAGAGTGTTCTTCATCTGACACACATACACCTACCTCCCGGCGAGTGTTCTTCATCTGACACACATCCACCTACCTCCTGGAGAGTGTTCTTCATCTGACACACATACACCTACCTCCCGGCGAGTGTTCTTCATCTGACACACATCCACCTACCTCCTGGAGAGTGTTCTTCATCTGACACACATACACCTACCTCCTGGAGAGTGTTCTTCATCTGACACATATACACCTACCTCCTGGAGAGTGTTCTTCATCTGACATACATACACCTACCTCCTGGAGAGTGTTCTTCATCTGACACACATACACCTACCTCCTGGAGAGTGTTCTTCATCTGACACACATACACCTACCTCCCGGAGAGTGTTCTTCATCTGACACACATACACCTACCTCCTGGAGAGTGTTCTTCATCTGACACACATACACCTACCTCCTGGAGAGTGTTCTTCATCTGACACACATACACCTACCTCCTGGAGAGTGTTCTTCATCTGACACACATACACCTACCTCCCGGCGAGTGTTCTTCATCTGACACACATCCACCTACCTCCTGGAGAGTGTTCTTCATCTGACACACATACACCTACCTCCTGGAGAGTGTTCTTCATCTGACACATATACACCTACCTCCTGGAGAGTGTTCTTCATCTGACATACATACACCTACCTCCTGGAGAGTGTTCTTCATCTGACACACATACACCTACCTCCTGGAGAGTGTTCTTCATCTGACACACATACACCTACCTCCCGGAGAGTGTTCTTCATCTGACACACATACACCTACCTCCTGGAGAGTGTTCTTCATCTGACACACATACACCTACCTCCCGGAGAGTGTTCTTCATCTGACACACATACACCTACCTCCTGGAGAGTGTTCTTCATCTGACACAGGTACACCTACCTCCTGGAGAGTGTTCTTCATCTGACACAGATACACCTACCTCCTGGAGAGTGTTCTTCATCTGACACACATACACCTACCTCCCGGAGAGTGTTCTTCATCTGACACACATACACCTACCTCCCGGAGAGTGTTCTTCATCTGACACACGTACACCTACCTCCTGGAGAGTGTTCATCTGACACACATACACCTACCTCCCGGAGAGTGTTCTTCATCTGACACACACACACACCTACCTCCCGGAGAGTGTTCTCTATCTGACACACATACACCTACCTCCCGGAGAGTGTTCTTCATCTGACACACATACACCTACCTCCCGGAGAGTGTTCTCTATCTGACACACATACACCTACCTCCCGGAGAGTGTTCTTCATCTGACACACATACACCTACCTCCCGGAGAGTGTTCTCTATCTGACACACACACACACCTACCTCCCGGAGAGTGTTCTCTATCTGACACACATACACCTACCTCCTGGAGAGTGTTCTTCATCTGACACACATACACCTACCTCCTGGAGAGTGTTCTTCATCTGACACACATACACCTACCTCCCGGAGAGTGTTCTTCATCTGACACACATACACCTACCTCCCAGAGAGTGTTCTTCATCTGACACACATACACCTACCTCCTGGAGAGTGTTCTTCATCTGACACACATACACCTACCTCCCGGAGAGTATTCTTCATTTGACACACATACACCTACCTCCTGGAGAGTGTTCTTCATCTGACACACATACACCTACCTCCTGGAGAGTGTCCTTCATCTGACACACATACACCTACCTCCTGGAGAGTGTTCTTCATCTGACACACATACACCTACCTCCTGGAGAGTGTCCTTCATCTGACACACATACACCTACCTCCTGGAGAGTGTCCTTCATCTGACACACATACACCTACCTCCTGGAGAGTGTTCTTCATCTGACACACATACACCTACCTCCTGGAGAGTGTTCTTCATCTGACACACATACACCTACCTCCTGGAGAGTGTTCTTCATCTGACACATATACACCTACCTCCCGGAGAGTGTTCTCTATCTGACACACATACACCTACCTCCTGGAGAGTGTTCTTCATCTGACACACATACACCTACCTCCTGGAGAGTGTTCTTCATCTGACACACATACACCTACCTCCTGGAGAGTGTTCTTCATCTGACACACATACACCTACCTCCTGGAGAGTGTTCTTCATCTGACACACATACACCTACCTCCCGGAGAGTGTTCATCTGACACACATACACCTACCTCCCAGAGAGTGTTCTTCATCTGACACACATACACCTACCTCCTGGAGAGTGTTCTTCATCTGACACACATACACCTACCTCCCGGAGAGTATTCTTCATTTGACACACATACACCTACCTCCTGGAGAGTGTTCTTCATCTGACACACATACACCTACCTCCCGGAGAGTGTTCTCTATCTGACACACATACACCTACCTCCTGGAGAGTGTTCTTCATCTGACACACATACACCTACCTCCTGGAGAGTGTTCTTCATCTGACACATATACACCTACCTCCCGGAGAGTGTTCTCTATCTGACACACATACACCTACCTCCCGGAGAGTGTTCTTCATCTGACACACATACACCTACCTCCTGGAGAGTGTTCTTCATCTGACACACATACACCTACCTCCCGGAGAGTGTTCTTCATCTGACACACATACACCTACCTCCTGGAGAGTGTTCTTCATCTGACACACATACACCTACCTCCTGGAGAGTGTTCTTCATCTGACACACATACACCTACCTCCCGGAGAGTGTTCTTCATCTGGCCAACTCTTGTGAAGGGTGTTTTCTTCACCAGGGAAAGAATTCTTCGGTCATCCACCACAGTTGTTTTCCGTGGTCTTCCGGGTCTTTTGGTGTTGCTGAGCTCACCGGTGCGTTCTTTCTTTTTAAGGATGTTCCAAACAGTTGATTTGGCCACACCTAATGTTTCTGCTATCTCTCTGATGGGTTTGTTTTGTTTTTTTCAGCCTAATGATGGCTTTCTTCACTGATAGTGACAGCTCTTTGGATCTCATATTGAGAGTTGACAGCAACAGATTCCAAAGGCAAATAGCACACTTGATATGAACTCTGGACCTTTTATCTGCTCCTTGTAAATGGGATAATGAGGGAATAACACACACCTGGCCATGGAACAGCTGAGCAGCCAATTGTCCCATTACTTTTGGTCCCTTAAATAGTGGGAGGGGCACATCTACAAACTGTTGTAATTCCTACACCGTTCACCTGATTTGGATGTAAATTCACTCAAATTAAAGCTGAAAGTCTGCAGGTAAAGCACATCTTGTTCCTTTCATTTCACATCCATTGTGGTGTATAGAGCCAAAAAGAATAGAATTGTGTCCATGTCCCAATATTTGTGGACCTGACTGTAGGTGTCCCAGTCCGCAGATGATAGCAAATCTCAGACGCTGGAGGAGAAGTTCCGGGACCCCGTGGGTATAGGGTGGAAGTGATGTCAGCTTGGGGGCGGACCTCTTCTACATCTCCAGCGGCTGTGATTTGCTGTCATCGGCGGACCAGGACACCTACAGTATGTCGATTATTTTTCATGTGGCCAGATATGTACTGTGAGTTCTAACATTTTTTAAACTGCCCACTAGATGGCGCTTTTCCCTTTCTATACACACACTGAGGAGCGGAGGGGGTAATCGCATGCGATTCTTGCAGTGTGATTTGCGTCCATTCATTTTGTATTGACACAAATCGCACCGCAATGTATCAGTTTTGTATCGGGAGCGTATGGGCGAGAACCGAAACTCGTGCAAATGCTTAATATCAGCACCAATATCGGTGCATGCCTAGTCACACGTGAAGTTTATTCAGATCACCGTCTCAGCAGAGCGCCCCCTGCCTTTCTCAACATAAAACCCCCAGTGACAAATCAAGCTTACAGAGATTGAAATTGATTTTTTTCATTAAAATGTTCTACTTACCTGATCTCTGCAAGAATATTTCACTGAGGGGCCCGATTCTCTTCCTCTGGGGTCCCCTACCAGTGCTCCAGGCTCCTCCTCTTCTGCGTGAGCTTCCATAGTAAGCCGCTTACTATGAGGGCACATGTACGGGCTCACTCCTGAGCTGGGCTGTGTGCGTCCATTGACATACACACAGCAAGGCTCAGCCCCACCCCCTGCTCTATGATCACAGTTTTGATTGACAGCAGCAGTAGCCAATCGCCAAGCTTTCTGTGAGAAGAGGGGGCAGACGGGCTCATCGCTGGATGGAGATCGGCTCAGGGAAGTGTTTATGGGGGGGGAGCCGACACTGGAAGATTTTTTCTTACCTTAAAGTGGAACTCTAACCCCCATAACAATTGATAAAAAATAAAATGTTCTTTAGGAAGGAACATCCATTACACATTAATAAGGTTACCAACATCAGTAGAGGCTGTAAATTGCCTCCAGCATGGCTCCTATGTCTTCTTGCTGGAAGCGGCCATTTTGCTGAAGCCCAGAGTCCCCTGAACAGCAGTAAATCATAAAGCAGAACTAAACCCACCAAAAAACAGTTACATTCCTGGAATTCCGGCATTGCTAACTGTCACATTTGTTTGTGTCCTCAACCAAACTGTCAAACCATCAAATGTCTGGTCTGGTGTCATAAATGTCTGGTGCAGCACTATGGCAGTTGCAGATCAAACAGAAGCAGCTTCCTTGGCTGTAAAGGATAGGAGGAATTAAAGCGTAGGTCCACACGAAAGTGGAACTTCCACTGTCTGGATTCCTCCCCCCCTCCGGTGTCACATTTGGCACCTTTTAGGGGGGGGGGGAGGGTGCAGATACCTGTGTAATACAGGGATTTGCACCCACTTCTGGGCATAGATAGCCGCAGAATCTGCGGGTATTTACGCCACTCCTCCCCCCCCCTGCTGTCTTCTGGGAGACACACGGGTCCCAGAACACAGGAGGGACCATTCGGATAGCGCAGCGCGACTCGCACATGCGCAGTTTGGAACTAGGAAGTGAAACCGCAAGGCTTCACGTCCTGATTCCCTTACCGAAGATGGCGGCGGCAGCACACGAGGACCGAGAGACGGGTGGGCCTCGGGTGCAGACATCGCGGGTGCCCTGGACAGGTAAGTGTCCTTATTTTAAATGTCAGCAGCTGTAAGATTTCTAGCTGCTGGCTTTAAAAAAAAAAAAAAAAAAAATAGGATTTTTATAACAGCTTACCTGTAAAATCCTTTTCTTGGAGTACATCACGGGACACAGAGCGACATAGTCATTACTAATGGGTTATATAGATACCGTCAGGTGCTGGCACTGGCAACTTCCAAAACCGGAAGTACCCTCCCCTATATAAGCCCCTCCCATCCGGGAGCACCTCAGTTTTGTAGCAAAGCAATAAGTGTCCCCAAAGAGGGGCGGGAGCTCTGTGTCCCGTGATGTACTCCAAGAAAAGGATTTTACAGGTAAGCTGTTATAAAAATCCTATTTTCTTTCTCGTACATCACGGGACACAGAGCGACATAGTCATTACTAATGGGATGTCCTAAAGCAATGCCAAATGAGGGGGGGGATACACCATATATAAGCTGAGCGCTATCAGACATGAGGATCTTTTGCGGCCTGCAACACACTGCGCCCAAAGGCGACATCCTCCTGACTTCTAACGTCCACCTGGTAGAACCTAGTAAACGTGTGAACTGAAGACCATGTTGCGGCCTTACAGATTTCAGCCAGGGAGGCCTGGTGATGCACTGCCCATGAAGTTCCAACTGCTCTCGTGGAGTGCGCTCTAACTTTGAAAGGGAGCCGGTCTCCTTCTCAAGCCATAGGCTTGTATTATGACCTGTCGAATCCACTTGGCTAAAGTAGATTTTGACGCTGCCTGACCCTTTCTGGGGCCTTCCAGCAGAATAAACAAAGTATCCGTTCTGCGAATCTGAGCAGTGGCTTTTAGATAAGCTTTAACTGCTCTTACTACATCCAAAGAATGCAATAACTTTTCCTCTACCGAAGTAGGTTTGGGGAAAAAAGAAGGAAGAACCACATCTTGGTTCAAATGAAACCTCGATACCACCTTAGGAAGAAAGGCTGGATGAGGACGTAACACTACTCTGTCCTTATGGATAACCAGATATGGCTCCTTACAGGACATAGCTGCTAATTCCGACACTCTTTTAGCCGAACAAATGGCTACTAGAAAAATCAATTTCCTGGTGAGAAGAACCAAAGAAATATGCTGTAATGGTTCAAATGGTTGTTTCTGTAGAACTGACAGAACCAAGTTTAGATCCCATGGACATATGGGAATACTAACCGGAGGACTAATACGCATCACTCCTTGTATAAAGGCTTTGACTAGTGAATGCGAAGCCAAGGGCCTTTGAAAAAAATATTGACAAGGCCGAAATCTGACCCTTGATAGTACTCAAGGCAAGCTTCCTATCTACAGCCCATTGTAGGAAGTCCAGAATTCTACCTATTACGTACTTACGTGGATGCCATTTCTTGGCTTCACACCAGGCGACGTACGCCTTCCAGATTCTATAGTAGATCTGCCTGGATACCGGCTTCCTGGCATTGATCATGGTAGATACCACAGAATTAGAGAGCCCTCTCTTTTTTAGAATGTGGGCTTCAATAGCCAGGCCGTCAAACCTAGGGCTGGTAAGGAAGGGTGGTATATCGGTCCTTGCGAAAGCAGGTCCGGACGACGTGGGAGAGTCCAAGGACTCCCCACTGAGATTTTACAATCTCCGCGTACCACGCTCTTCGGGGCCACGCTGGAGCCACCAGAATCACTGGTTTCTTTTCTACCCTGATTCTGCGGAGTAATCGAGGTAACCATTGGCGGTGTGAATGCATATATCAGCTTGAACTGATCCCAAGGGAACACTAGGGCATCCGAGCCGCAAGCTAGGGGATCCCTTGTCCGAGAGACAAACCTGTCCCCCTTTGCGTTGAATCTGGATGCTAGAAGATCTACATCCGATGTTCCCCACCGCTGACATATTGTCCAGAAAACCTCGGGGTGAAGGGACCCTTCCTCTGGGCCTAATTGCTGGCGACTTAGAAAGTCCGCCTTCCAATTCTCCACTCCTGGAATGAATACCGCAGATATGGCTGGGACATATTTTTTCTGCCCATTTCAGGATGTAATTTACTTCCCTCTGGGCTGCACGACTCCTGGTGCCCCCCTGATGATTGATATATGCCACTGCTGTGGCATTGTCTGATTGAATTCTGACAGGGGACCCTTGGAGTTTGGATGTCCATGCTACTAGGGCATACCGGGCTGCTCGTATCTCTAAGAGATTGATGGGCAGGGCCTTTTCTGCATCCGACCATCTGCCCTGGAGAGACTATTGCTCCAGTACTGCTCCCCAGCCTATAAGGCTGGCATCTGTAGTGACCACCTTCCAAGAAATCGGACTGAAGGATTTCCTTTTTTCCAGATTCTGGGGAACCAACCACCAACGGAGGCTCTTGCGAACGGAAGGGGACAAGGACATTGTAAGTCTAGGGCCTGAATTTTTTTGTTCCAGGCTGACAGTATGGCCCCTTGCAAATTCCTTGAATGGAATTGACCGTAGGGTACTGCTTCGAATGATGCCACCATTTTTCCCAGCAGCCTCATATACAGGCGTATGGATGGCTGTCTTTTTTGTACCCACTAAGTGGATCAAATCTTTCAAAGACAACACCTTTCCTCGAGGCAAGAATATTTTTCTCTGGCCTGAATCCAACCTTAGCCCCAAGTATTCCAGACTTTTGACTGGTTTTTAGGGCTGACTTGTCTCGGTTGATAATCCAACCGTGAGATTCCAGATACTTGATCGTCTTGTGAATGACCACGTCTAGTTTTTTCACTGAGTGGTCTATCAGCAACAAGTCATCCAGATACTGTATGCCATTATCATTACACCTTGTGTTCTTAGATTGGCCAATAAAGGGCCAGAATTTTTGTAAACACTCGTGGTGCTGTGGCCAAACCGAAGGGTAAGGCTCTGAACTGAAAATGGCGCCCTTCTACTGCAAAGCGTAGAAATTTTTGGTGGACTGGAAAGATGGGAATGTGCAAATAAGCATCTTTGATGTCGATCGTGGCTAACCAATCCTCCCCTTGTAGGGCAGTGGCCACCGATCGGATCGACTCCATCGGAAAGTCCTGATATACAGGAATTTGTATAGCCCTTTTAGAATTAATATGGGCCTCCCGTCCGCGTTTGCTTCGGGACTGTAAAGAGGTTTGAGTAAAACCCGAACCCTCATTCTTCCAGGGGAACCTCCATAATTACTCCTTGGAGCAATAGTTGTTCTAGTGCCAACAGGAGGGACTCTCTCTTCCGGGGATCCCTTGGCACGTTTGACCTCAAAAATGGGAAGGAGGAGAGTCTTTTAACTCCAAACTGTATCCCAAACCTACTGCGGAGAGCACCTATCTGTCTTGATCGTGTCCCGCCAGGTCTCTTGCGAACAACTGGAGTCCTCCCCCCACCCGACTGAGTGGGGGCTTCAATGAATTTAACTTTGGGGGAGGTTATGTACCTCCCCTGACCCAGGGTTTCTCATTACCCTGCTACTGTCCCTGTTTTTTATCCCCGGGATTTGACCGAGGAGGCCGTCGGAACTGTTACACAGCCGATGCCCCAGGGACTGGAGAAGCAGGCCTCTTAAAGAGGGACCTCTAACTCTGTTTTTAACCGGCAAGAGCGTATTTTTACCGCTGGAAATTTTCTGGATATATTTGTCCAGGTTTTCCCTGAATAAGCGTTCACCATGAAATGGGACGCTAACCAGCCATTCTTTACAGGGAGCTTCAGCAGACCAGTTTTTGAGCCATAGAAGCCTACGCATATGTACTATAGACAGCGTAAGGCGGGAGGCCTGATGGACTGAATCCTTTATGGCGTCAACCGCAAAGCCTAAGGCTCTAGGTAGATCAGCTAGGGCAAAGCCTGCTGATCTGTCAAGTCCCTCAAGACCTGTTTCAACTGATCCTTCCCTGCTTAGCAGACCCCAATAGCTGCTACTGCTGGTTGTATCACCAAGCAGATTTTCATAAGGACTCCAACCTTTTATTTATTGGGTTCCTGAACATTTGGACATTATCCACTGGACATGTCAGTGATTTATACATACAAGAGATGGCTGCGTCCACTGTAGGGACCTTCCATTTTTTTTTTTTTTTTTTTTGATGAACTTATCCTCCATGGGATAGACCACCGGAAATCTCTTGGGGGAATAAATATTTTCTCAGGACGTTCCCAATCCTGGTAAATGAGCCCTTTCAGTAAAGGGTGAAGTGGAAAAGAACAAACAGTCTGGGGGCTTCTAGCGACCCCAACGAGGATACAGTAGTGGTTGATGGTTCCGCAAGGTGCATTTTTAAATGCTGATCGGACCATGTTAGTCAGAGACTGAACCCATAATCTTTCAGCTTGAGATGCTGAGAAAAGGTTCCCCCACTGTTGATTCCTCTATAACAGAATCAACCTCATCCTGATCCCCTTCAGGCAGGTCGATCCCTGTATGGGACTGTTGCTCTGCTAACAGGTACTCTGAAGGAGGAGACGGAGATCGGCGTGCTTTCCCTGACAGGGAGGCAGCGATAAATGTTGACAATCTCTCTCTAATCCTCCCAGAGCTGAGGAAAAAACCTCCTCTGTTACATACACAGGAGCAGGTGACTGAGGACAGCCACAGTACCAAGTACCCCTGCGGGGTCTCTACGGTCACTTACCTCTGAACTTCAGGGGAGACTGGTGCAGCAGAAGTATGCCCAAGATCCTCAGAGCCCGATGAGACCCCCCTTCGCTTCCTGGAAGATTCAGTTCCGGAGCTTCTGGACGGCATATTCCTAAGCCTAAAGCTGAGGTATTCCAGCCGTAATACACCACTTTTACTGAGAATAGTCTAGCACAATTGCTGCTATATCACAGTTGGTGTCTACTAATGTGCCTTTCTAGGGGATGCCTGTATCAACCGCTTGCTGTATGCCTTTAAATGTTGCCAGCTCTGTCTCTGTACTTCATAGCCAGCTCACTACAATATTGTGGTTTTTTTAAAACTGCTGGGACGCCCGCACATGCGCAGAAGCGCTGCGGCGCGCACAGAGCGTCATCCCCCAGGCTCCGCCCCCTTTCCCGGCTCACCTCTATATATAGAGGCGCGTGCACGCGCGCGGGCACGTGCGCCTTCGGCGCTAATTTCAAATATGGTAACAAGGGACAGGAGCCAGGGCCCCTCTTTGCCGCAGGCCGGGGGATGGACGAGCACTGCAACATGGCAGAGGAAGCAGTTTCCTATAAGAGAACTCACCATCTGCCTGGACTTTGCTCTGCTGAGAAGAAGCTAGTCCACATGACAAGAAAACATTCCACAGCGGCCTCTAGTGGACAAACACAGGTACCGCAGTCTAATATATTAAATATATATAAAAAAAATTTTTTTTTTTTTTTTTTTTTTTTTCTTGACCACCATTAAAAATTATTACATTTTTTTAGTAGTTACAGGCATGCACAGAATTTTGCGGGAATACCATTAGGTAACAGACAGAAAGACAAATTAGGCTTGGGGGTCCCCCAATAGAACCAAGTTCCTGGGGGCCCCCACTTACCTGTTCCCCGCCGCAGGACTTTGTTTGGTCCACAAAAGCCCAAACTTCACCTATCACGGCAGGCATTGTAATCAAACCTTCAGGGACCGGGTTCCCAAGGATTCCACTCCCCTGGACCTGTATAGCACCCTGCACAGAAAACATCTTGGTCGTGGGTATGACCAGAGCTCTGGATCCCAGGGTCCAGCTCTCCTAAGAGAAGCATTACAGGCAAAACCTTGCTCTTCTCTGCAAGGCCCGGGTACCGACCGTTTAGCTATGAAGCTTTTTTGGTCGGATCCGGAATAGCTTACTGAGGCCCAAAAGAACCTGTACGCAAGCTCAGTGAAAAACACATGTTTCTTCTTGGCCAACACCTTAGACACTGGCAAAAAACTGAGGTGCTCCCGGATGGGAGGGGCTTATATAGGGGAGGGTACTTCCGGTTTTGGAAGTTGCCAGTGCCAGCACCTGACGGTATCTATATAACCCATTAGTAATGACTATGTCGCTCTGTGTCCCGTGATGTACGAAAAAGAAAAAATAATTGGTGAATCTTCCACTTTAATTCAGCAGATCGGTCTTTACAGACCCGGCACAGTGCAAAAAATTGAGAGCAACTGAGCATGTGCAGAGTGGGTTGAGACAGAGGGGTGGATTTACTGAAGGCAAATAGACTGCAGTTGCTCCAGAGAATAGAAAATGAGGGGAAGCTCTGCTGACTTCCATCATTGGGTGTTCTTTGCAAAGTGAAGTTTTAGCTCATTTACTAAACTCGAGGATCTGCACATGTAGAGTGTCTATCCATCCCGTGTATTGCTGGATTGTATATGGAGTGTTTTCCATATCTAGACCTGCACAAGGGGCCTGCCTCCAGTCATCTAGCAGGACTTGACTTTTTGTTTTGTTTAATAAAATCTTTATTTAGTGTTCAAGGAATCCCAGAACAGAATATAAAGAGAATGGGAAGAATATACGACGGCTCCCCAGCCAGGACTTCATTTTCTGACTAACGTTCCACTTTAATACAAAGAATACACTAAAGTAATAAAAAACAAAAACCTTTTGTCTTTAGAACCACTTCAAATCTCCCGTAACCCTCAACCCCACCCCCAGTGATGACATCACACATCTTCAGGCTGAGACACAGACAAGAAAGGGGCGGAGTGTGAAAGGTCGGCCCAGGATTGGCTGTGGAAAGATGAAAGTCCAGCAGCCGGTGGAGTGAAAAGGGCCAAACAGCCAAACTCCTCGAAGTAGAAGATGAGGGAGGGTGACGAAGAAGATCATTTACCCGACACGCTGGGAATGTTTCACTGAATAGTCATCATCGTACTGTATACCCGAGCCATGGACCAGTAATTATGGGGTAAGCATGATGGACCAACATTCCTGAATATATGAAAAAACTACTATGTTATAGATATTCATATCCTGTTTTTATTGAATATAGGGCCAAGACCTGAAGAAGCCCAGCAGGCGAAACATGTTGGCAATTGCCATTCTAATATCACTATGCAATGAAGGACAACAAGAAATATGTCAGGACTGTACATGGTTATCTATGGATTTATCTTTTAACATTTTTTATAATAAATATTGAATTTTTAAGAAGTTTATATTATTTTGTATGAAGCACCAGAAAAGCCCGGATATTCCTTCCCTTATATGACTAGCGTGGGATGTGGGGCTTTATCTTGATGATGATTCGCCCACACTTATTTATGTCTGAAGAATAATACGGTGTAAGAAAAAGTAGCAGAAATGGAAAGAAAAAGCATGTATTCAAAAGAGCGAACAATCAGATTACAGCAGAGACCCCCAACATGAACCGGGGGGAGGGGGGGGCACAGCTAGAGACACAGGAATAATACACATGACCAATGACAGGATAAGAATATAGAGAAGGGGGGGGGCTGGGTGACTGAGGTCCCAAACTTAAAGAGAAACACACAAATCTAAACCCTCCCACTTCCTGTTGTGTCTCCTGGACAGGAAGTGAAGGACATTCTCCCCAATGATACACAGACAGCTGATGGTTTCCACCACTCTATCCAAAATAATAAAAAAAAGTTTTGCCATTGCCTTGAAAAGACGATGAGCAGCTTGCAAAGCAGTAACTGAGAGCAACCAATCAGCAATCAGCATATTACATTCCACTAATCTCTGATAGCCTATGGGTGACTCCATGTCTCTGTCACATTATTATATAAAGTCTGAGTGACATCAGAAAGTTACTAGAAGTGTTTTTTATGAAATCAGAGTGACAACAGAACAGGTGATTGAGCTTTGTTGTCACAGGTAGAACTTCCCGTCCATCTGTCCTTACCTGAAATATCTGCTGTTCTCGGTGTCCATGGAGTGACACTCACGTTTACTGCTGGAGACCTCCCCAGTCTTGGTGACATTGGTCCAGTGAATGGGAGTTTTACAGAAGAACACGCCCATTCCTCGGGGGCGGGCCTGGAGCCGCCAAGATGTCAAGTGCAGAGGAACGGCGAAGGAATCTCCGGGCATCACAGCAGGAAGGATCACCGGCTCTGTGGAGGAAGCAGAGAGGAAGTCATGAATGGTCCTGTGTGTACCGTTCTCCTACAGAACTGCAATCATCCCGTCTTATATACAGACAGGCGGGGGAGGAGCGGGGAGAGGAGCCGGGGAGAGGAGCCGGGGAGAGGAGCCGGGGAGAGGAGCCGGGGAGAGGAGCCGGGGAGAGGAGCCGGGGAGAGGAGCCGGGGAGAGGAGCCGGGGAGAGAAGCCGGGGAGGATGTCATGAATGGTCCTGTGTGTACCGTTCTCCTACAGAACTGCAATCATCCCGTCTTATATACAGACAGGCGGGGGAGGAGCGGGGAGAGGAGCCGGGGAGAGGAGCCGGGGAGAGGAGCCGGGGAGGATGTCATGAATGGTCCTGTGTGTACCGTTCTCCTACAGAACTGCAATCATCCCGTCTTATATACAGACAGGCGGGGGAGGAGCCGGGGAGAGGAGCCGGGGAGAGGAGCCGGGGAGGATGTCATGAATGGTCCTGTGTGTACCGTTCTCCTACAGAACTGCAATCATCCCGTCTTATATACAGACAGGCGGGGGAGGAGCGGGGAGAGGAGCCGGGGAGAGGAGCCGGGGAGGATGTCATGAATGGTCCTGTGTGTACCGTTCTCCTACAGAACAGCAATCATCCCGTCTTATATACAGACAGGCGGGGGAGGAGCCGGGGAGAGGAGCCGGGGAGGATGTCATGAATGGTCCTGTGTATACCGTTCTCCTACAGAACTGCAATCATCCCGTCTTATATACAGACAGGCGGGGGAAGAGCGGGGAGAGGGGCCGGGGAGAGGAGCCGGGGAGGATGTCATGAATGGTCCTGTGTGTACCGTTCTCCTACAGAACTGCAATCATCCCGTCTTATATACAGACAGGCGGGGGAGGAGCGGGGAGAGGAGCCGGGGAGAGGAGCCGGGGAGGAAGTCATGAATGGTCCTGTGTGTACCGTTCTCCTACAGAACTGCAATCATCCCGTCTTATATACAGACAGGCGGGGGAGGAGCGGGGAGAGGAGCCGGGGAGGAAGTCATGAATGGTCCTGTGTGTACCGTTCTCCTACAGAACTGCAATCATCCCGTCTTATATACAGACAGGCGGGGGAGGAGCGGGGAGAGGAGCCGGGGAGGATGTCATGAATGGTCCTGTGTGTACCGTTCTCCTACAGAACTGCAATCATCCCGTCTTATATACAGACAGGCGGGGGATGAGCGGGGAGAGGAGCCGGGGAGAGGAGCCGGGGAGAGGAGCCGGGGAGAGGAGCCGGGGAGAGGAGCCGGGGAGAGGAGCCGGGGAGAGGAGCCGGGGAGGATGTCATGAATGGTCCTGTGTGTACCGTTCTCCTACAGAACTGCAATCATCCCGTCTTATATACAGACAGGCGGGGGAGGAGCCGGGGAGAGGAGCCGGGGAGAGGAGCCGGGGAGGATGTCATGAATGGTCCTGTGTGTACCGTTCTCCTACAGAACTGCAATCATCCCGTCTTATATACAGACAGGCGGGGGAGGAGCGGGGAGAGGAGCCGGGGAGAGGAGCCGGGGAGGAAGTCATGAATGGTCCTGTGTGTACCGTTCTCCTACAGAACAGCAATCATCCCGTCTTATATACAGACAGGCGGGGGAGGAGCCGGGGAGAGGAGCCGGGGAGGATGTCATGAATGGTCCTGTGTGTACCGTTCTCCTACAGAACTGCAATCATCCCGTCTTATATACAGACAGGCGGGGGAGGAGCGGGGAGAGGAGCCGGGGAGAGGAGCCGGGGAGAGGAGCCGGGGAGGATGTCATGAATGGTCCTGTGTGTACCGTTCTCCTACAGAACTGCAATCATCCCGTCTTATATACAGACAGGCGGGGGAGGAGCGGGGAGAGGAGCCGGGGAGAGGAGCCGGGGAGGAAGTCATGAATGGTCCTGTGTGTACCGTTCTCCTACAGAACTGCAATCATCCCGTCTTATATACAGACAGGCGGGGGAGGAGCGGGGAGAGGAGCCGGGGAGAGGAGCCGGGGAGGAAGTCATGAATGGTCCTGTGTGTACCGTTCTCCTACAGAACTGCAATCATCCCGTCTTATATACAGACAGGCGGGGGAGGAGCGGGGAGAGGAGCCGGGGAGGATGTCATGAATGGTCCTGTGTGTACCGTTCTCCTACAGAACTGCAATCATCCCGTCTTATATACAGACAGGCGGGGGAGGAGCGGGGAGAGGAGCCGGGGAGAGGAGCCGGGGAGGATGTCATGAATGGTCCTGTGTGTACCGTTCTCCTACAGAACTGCAATCATCCCGTCTTATATACAGACAGGCGGGGGAGGAGCTGGGGAGAGGAGCCGGGGAGGAAGTCATGAATGGTCCTGTGTGTACCGTTCTCCTACAGAACTGCAATCATCCCGTCTTATATACAGACAGGCGGGGGAGGAGCGGGGAGAGGAGCCGGGGAGGATGTAATGAATGGTCCTGTGTGTACCGTTCTCCTACAGAACTGCAATCATCCCGTCTTATATACAGACAGGCGGGGGAGGAGCGGGGAGAGGAGCCGGGGAGAGGAGCCGGGGAGGATGTCATGAATGGTCCTGTGTGTACCGTTCTCCTACAGAACTGCAATCATCCCGTCTTATATACAGACAGGCGGGGGAGGAGCGGGGAGAGGAGCCGGGGAGGATGTAATGAATGGTCCTGTGTGTACCGTTCTCCTACAGAACTGCAATCATCCCGTCTTATATACAGACAGGCGGGGGAGGAGCGGGGAGAGAAGCCGGGGAGAGGAGCCGGGGAGGATGTAATGAATGGTCCTGTGTGTACCGTTCTCCTACAGAACTGCAATCATCCCGTCTTATATACAGACAGGCGGGGGAGGAGCGGGGAGAGGAGCCGGGGAGAGGAGCCGGGGAGGAAGTCATGAATGGTCCTGTGTGTACCGTTCTCCTACAGAACTGCAATCATCCCGTCTTATATACAGACAGGCGGGGGAGGAGCTGGGGAGAGGGGCCGGGGAGGATGTCATGAATGGTCCTGTGTGTACCGTTCTCCTACAGAACTGCAATCATCCCGTCTTATATACAGACAGGCGGGGGAGGAGCTGGGGAGAGGAGCCGGGGAGGAAGTCATGAATGGTCCTGTGTGTACCGTTCTCCTACAGAACTGCAATCATCCCGTCTTATATACAGACAGGCGGGGGAGGAGCGGGGAGAGGAGCCGGGGAGGATGTCATGAATGGTCCTGTGTGTACCGTTCTCCTACAGAACTGCAATCATCCCGTCTTATATACAGACAGGCGGGGGAGGAGCGGGGAGAGAAGCCGGGGAGAGGAGCCGGGGAGGAAGTCATGAATGGTCCTGTGTGTACCGTTCTCCTACAGAACTGCAATCATCCCGTCTTATATACAGACAGGCGGGGGAGGAGCGGGGAGAGGGGCCGGGGAGAGGAGCCGGGGAGGATGTCATGAATGGTCCTGTGTGTACCGTTCTCCTACAGAACTGCAATCATCCCGTCTTATATACAGACAGGCGGGGGAGGAGCGGGGAGAGGGGCCGGGGAGAGGAGCCGGGGAGAGGAGCCGGGGAGGAAGTCATGAATGGTCCTGTGTGTACCGTTCTCCTACAGAACTGCAATCATCCCGTCTTATATACAGACAGGCGGGGGAGGAGCGGGGAGAGGGGCCGGGGAGAGGAGCCGGGGAGGATGTCATGAATGGTCCTGTGTGTACCGTTCTCCTACAGAACTGCAATCATCCCGTCTTATATACAGACAGGCGGGGGAGGAGCTGGGGAGAGGAGCCGGGGAGGAAGTCATGAATGGTCCTGTGTGTACCGTTCTCCTACAGAACTGCAATCATCCCGTCTTATATACAGACAGGCGGGGGAGGAGCTGGGGAGAGGGGCCGGGGAGAGGAGCCGGGGAGGAAGTCATGAATGGTCCTGTGTGTACCGTTCTCCTACAGAACTGCAATCATCCCGTCTTATATACAGACAGGCGGGGGAGGAGCCGGGGAGAGGAGCCGGGGAGGATGTAATGAATGGTCCTGTGTGTACCGTTCTCCTACAGAACAGCAATCATCCCGTCTTATATACAGACAGGTGGGGGAGGAGCCGGGGAGAGGAGCCGGGGAGGAAGTCATGAATGGTCCTGTGTGTACCGTTCTCCTACAGAACTGCAATCATCCCGTCTTATATACAGACAGGCGGGGGAGGAGCGGGGAGAGGAGCCGGGGAGAGGAGCCGGGGAGGATGTCATGAATGGTCCTGTGTGTACCGTTCTCCTACAGAACTGCAATCATCCCGTCTTATATACAGACAGGCGGGGGAGGAGCTGGGGAGAGGAGCCGGGGAGGAAGTCATGAATGGTCCTGTGTGTACCGTTCTCCTACAGAACTGCAATCATCCCGTCTTATATACAGACAGGCGGGGGAGGGGCCGGGGAGAGGAGCCGGGGAGGATGTCATGAATGGTCCTGTGTGTACCGTTCTCCTACAGAACTGCAATCATCCCGTCTTATATACAGACAGGCGGGGGAGGAGCCGGGGAGAGGAGCCGGGGAGGATGTAATGAATGGTCCTGTGTGTACCGTTCTCCTACAGAACTGCAATCATCCCGTCTTATATACAGACAGGCGGGGGAGGAGCCGGGGAGGAGCGGGGAGAGGAGCCGGGGAGAGGAGCCGGGGAGGATGTCATGAATGGTCCTGTGTGTACCGTTCTCCTACAGAACTGCAATCATCCCGTCTTATATACAGACAGGCGGGGGAGGAGCCGGGGAGAGGAGCCGGGGAGGATGTAATGAATGGTCCTGTGTGTACCGTTCTCCTACAGAACTGCAATCATCCCGTCTTATATACAGACAGGCGGGGGAGGAGCCGGGGAGAGGAGCCGGGGAGGATGTCATGAATGGTCCTGTGTGTACCGTTCTCCTACAGAACTGCAATCATCCCGTCTTATATACAGACAGGCGGGGGAGGAGCCGGGGAGAGGAGCCGGGGAGGATGTCATGAATGGTCCTGTGTGTACCGTTCTCCTACAGAACTGCAATCATCCCGTCTTATATACAGACAGGCGGGGGAGGAGCGGGGAGAGGAGCGGGGAGAGGAGCCGGGGAGGATGTCATGAATGGTCCTGTGTGTACCGTTCTCCTACAGAACTGCAATCATCCCGTCTTATATACAGACAGGCGGGGGAAGAGCGGGGAGAGGGGCCGGGGAGAGGAGCCGGGGAGAGGAGCCGGGGAGAGGAGCCGGGGAGAGGAGCCGGGGAGGATGTCATGAATGGTCCTGTGTGTACCGTTCTCCTACAGAACTGCAATCATCCCGTCTTATATACAGACAGGCGGGGGAAGAGCGGGGAGAGGGGCCGGGGAGAGGAGCCGGGGAGAGGAGCCGGGGAGGATGTCATGAATGGTCCTGTGTGTACCGTTCTCCTACAGAACTGCAATCATCCCGTCTTATATACAGACAGGCGGGGGAGGAGCCGGGGAGAGGAGCGGGGAGAGGAGCCGGGGAGGATGTCATGAATGGTCCTGTGTGTACCGTTCTCCTACAGAACTGCAATCATCCCGTCTTATATACAGACAGGCGGGGGAAGAGCGGGGAGAGGGGCCGGGGAGAGGAGCCGGGGAGAGGAGCCGGGGAGGATGTCATGAATGGTCCTGTGTGTACCGTTCTCCTACAGAACTGCAATCATCCCGTCTTATATACAGACAGGCGGGGGAGGAGCCGGGGAGAGGAGCCGGGGAGGATGTCATGAATGGTCCTGTGTGTACCGTTCTCCTACAGAACTGCAATCATCCCGTCTTATATACAGACAGGCGGGGGAGGAGCCGGGGAGAGGAGCCGGGGAGGATGTCATGAATGGTCATGTGTGTACCGTTCTCCTACAGAACTGCAATCATCCCGTCTTATATACAGACAGGCGGGGGAGGAGCTGGGGAGAGGGGCCGGGGAGAGGAGCCGGGGAGGATGTCATGAATGGTCCTGTGTGTACCGTTCTCCTACAGAACTGCAATCATCCCGTCTTATATACAGACAGGCGGGGGAGGAGCTGGGGAGAGGAGCCGGGGAGAGGAGCCGGGGAGGTAGTCATGAATGGTCCTGTGTGTACCGTTCTCCTACAGAACTGCAATCATCCCGTCTTATATACAGACAGGCGGGGGAGGAGCGGGGAGAGGGGCCGGGGAGAGGAGCCGGGGAGGATGTCATGAATGGTCCTGTGTGTACCGTTCTCCTACAGAACTGCAATCATCCAGTCTTATATACAGACAGGCGGGGGAGGAGCTGGGGAGAGGAGCCGGGGAGAGGAGCCGGGGAGAGGAGCCGGGGAGAGGAGCCGGGGAGAGGAGCCGGGGAGGTAGTCATGAATGGTCCTGTGTGTACCGTTCTCCTACAGAACTGCAATCATCCCGTCTTATATACAGACAGGCGGGGGAGGAGCGGGGAGAGGAGCCGGGGAGAGGAGCCGGGGAGAGGAGCCGGGGAGGATGTCATGAATGGTCCTGTGTGTACCGTTCTCCAACAGAACAGCAATCATCCCGTCTTATATACAGACAGGCGGGGGAGGAGCCAGGGAGGATGTCATGAATGGTCCTGTGTGTACCGTTCTCCTACAGAACTGCAATCATCCCGTCTTATATACAGACAGGCGGGGGAGGAGCGGGGAGAGAAGCCGGGGAGAGAAGCCGGGGAGGATGTCATGAATGGTCCTGTGTGTACCGTTCTCCTACAGAACTGCAATCATCCCGTCTTATATACAGACAGGCGGGGGAGGAGCGGGGAGAGGGGCCGGGGAGAGGAGCCGGGGAGAGGAGCCGGGGAGAGGAGCCGGGGAGAGGAGCCGGGGAGAGGAGCCGGGGAGAGGAGCCGGGGAGAGGAGCCGGGGAGGAAGTCATGAATGGTCCTGTGTGTACCGTTCTCCTACAGAACTGCAATCATCCCGTCTTATATACAGACAGGCGGGGGAGAGGAGCCGGGGAGAGGAGCCGGGGAGGATGTCATGAATGGTCCTGTGTGTACCGTTCGCCTACAGAACTGCAATCATCCCGTCTTATATACAGACAGGCGGGGGAGGAGCGGGGAGAGAAGCCGGGGAGAGGAGCCGGGGAGGATGTCATGAATGGTCCTGTGTGTACCGTTCTCCTACAGAACTGCAATCATCCCGTCTTATATACAGACAGGCGGGGGAGGAGCTGGGGAGAGGGGCCGGGGAGAGGAGCCGGGGAGGATGTCATGAATGGTCCTGTGTGTACCGTTCTCCTACAGAACTGCAATCATCCCGTCTTATATACAGACAGGCGGGGGAGGAGCTGGGGAGAGGAGCCGGGGAGAGGAGCCGGGGAGGATGTCATGAATGGTCCTGTGTGTACCGTTCTCCTACAGAACTGCAATCATCCCGTCTTATATACAGACAGGCGGGGGAGGAGCGGGGAGAGGAGCCGGGGAGGATGTCATGAATGGTCCTGTGTGTACCGTTCTCCTACAGAACTGCAATCATCCCGTCTTATATACAGACAGGCGGGGGAGGAGCGGGGAGAGGAGCCGGGGAGGAAGTCATGAATGGTCCTGTGTGTACCGTTCTCCTACAGAACTGCAATCATCCCGTCTTATATACAGACAGGCGGGGGAGGAGCGGGGAGAGGGGCCGGGGAGAGGAGCCGGGGAGGATGTCATGAATGGTCCTGTGTGTACCGTTCTCCTACAGAACTGCAATCATCCAGTCTTATATACAGACAGGCGGGGGAGGAGCTGGGGAGAGGAGCCGGGGAGAGGAGCCGGGGAGGTAGTCATGAATGGTCCTGTGTGTACCGTTCTCCTACAGAACTGCAATCATCCCGTCTTATATACAGACAGGCGGGGGAGGAGCGGGGAGAGGAGCCGGGGAGAGGAGCCGGGGAGAGGAGCCGGGGAGGATGTCATGAATGGTCCTGTGTGTACCGTTCTCCTACAGAACAGCAATCATCCCGTCTTATATACAGACAGGCGGGGGAGGAGCCAGGGAGGATGTCATGAATGGTCCTGTGTGTACCGTTCTCCTACAGAACTGCAATCATCCCGTCTTATATACAGACAGGCGGGGGAGGAGCGGGGAGAGAAGCCGGGGAGGATGTCATGAATGGTCCTGTGTGTACCGTTCTCCTACAGAACTGCAATCATCCCGTCTTATATACAGACAGGCGGGGGAGGAGCGGGGAGAGGGGCCGGGGAGAGGAGCCGGGGAGAGGAGCCGGGGAGGAAGTCATGAATGGTCCTGTGTGTACCGTTCTCCTACAGAACTGCAATCATCCCGTCTTATATACAGACAGGCGGGGGAGGAGCTGGGGAGAGGGGCCGGGGAGAGGAGCCGGGGAGGATGTCATGAATGGTCCTGTGTGTACCGTTCTCCTACAGAACTGCAATCATCCCGTCTTATATACAGACAGGCGGGGGAGGAGCCGGGGAGAGGAGCCGGGGAGGATGTCATGAATGGTCCTGTGTGTACCGTTCTCCTACAGAACTGCAATCATCCCGTCTTATATACAGACAGGCGGGGGAGGAGCGGGGAGAGAAGCCGGGGAGAGGAGCCGGGGAGGATGTCATGAATGGTCCTGTGTGTACCGTTCTCCTACAGAACTGCAATCATCCCGTCTTATATACAGACAGGCGGGGGAGGAGCTGGGGAGAGAAGCCGGGGAGGATGTCATGAATGGTCCTGTGTGTACCGTTCTCCTACAGAACTGCAATCATCCCGTCTTATATACAGACAGGCGGGGGAGGAGCGGGGAGAGGGGCCGGGGAGAGGAGCCGGGGAGAGGAGCCGGGGAGGAAGTCATGAATGGTCCTGTGTGTACCGTTCTCCTACAGAACTGCAATCATCCCGTCTTATATACAGACAGGCGGGGGAGGAGCTGGGGAGAGGGGCCGGGGAGAGGAGCCGGGGAGGATGTCATGAATGGTCCTGTGTGTACCGTTCTCCTACAGAACTGCAATCATCCCGTCTTATATACAGACAGGCGGGGGAGGAGCCGGGGAGAGGAGCCGGGGAGGATGTCATGAATGGTCCTGTGTGTACCGTTCTCCTACAGAACTGCAATCATCCCGTCTTATATACAGACAGGCGGGGGAGGAGCGGGGAGAGAAGCCGGGGAGAGGAGCCGGGGAGGATGTCATGAATGGTCCTGTGTGTACCGTTCTCCTACAGAACTGCAATCATCCCGTCTTATATACAGACAGGCGGGGGAGGAGCTGGGGAGAGGAGCCGGGGAGGAAGTCATGAATGGTCCTGTGTGTACCGTTCTCCTACAGAACTGCAATCATCCCGTCTTATATACAGACAGGCGGGGGAGGAGCGGGGAGAGGGGCCGGGGAGAGGAGCCGGGGAGAGGAGCCGGGGAGAGGAGCCGGGGAGAGGAGCCGGGGAGGAAGTCATGAATGGTCCTGTGTGTACCGTTCTCCTACAGAACTGCAATCATCCCGTCTTATATACAGACAGGCGGGGGAGGAGCTGGGGAGAGGGGCCGGGGAGAGGAGCCGGGGAGGATGTCATGAATGGTCCTGTGTGTACCGTTCTCCTACAGAACTGCAATCATCCCGTCTTATATACAGACAGGCGGGGGAGGAGCCGTGGAGAGGAGCCGGGGAGAGGAGCCGGGGAGGAAGTCATGAATGGTCCTGTGTGTACCGTTCTCCTACAGAACTGCAATCATCCCGTCTTATATACAGACAGGCGGGGGAGGAGCGGGGAGAGAAGCCGGGGAGAGGAGCCGGGGAGGATGTCATGAATGGTCCTGTGTGTACCGTTCTCCTACAGAACTGCAATCATCCCGTCTTATATACAGACAGGCGGGGGAGGAGCGGGGAGAGGGGCCGGGGAGAGGAGCCGGGGAGAGGAGCCGGGGAGGAAGTCATGAATGGTCCTGTGTGTACCGTTCTCCTACAGAACTGCAATCATCCCGTCTTATATACAGACAGGCGGGCGAGGAGCTGGGGAGAGGGGCCGGGGAGAGGAGCCGGGGAGGATGTCATGAATGGTCCTGTGTGTACCGTTCTCCTACAGAACTGCAATCATCCCGTCTTATATACAGACAGGCGGGGGAGGAGCCGGGGAGAGGAGCCGGGGAGGATGTCATGAATGGTCCTGTGTGTACCGTTCTCCTACAGAACTGCAATCATCCCGTCTTATATACAGACAGGCGGGGGAGGAGCCGGGGAGAGGAGCCGGGGAGGATGTCATGAATGGTCCTGTGTGTACCGTTCTCCTACAGAACTGCAATCATCCCGTCTTATATACAGACAGGCGGGGGAGGAGCTGGGGAGAGGAGCCGGGGAGGAAGTCATGAATGGTCCTGTGTGTACCGTTCTCCTACAGAACTGCAATCATCCCGTCTTATATACAGACAGGCGTGGGAGGAGCGGGGAGAGGGGCCGGGGAGAGGAGCCGGGGAGAGGAGCCGGGGAGGAAGTCATGAATGGTCCTGTGTGTACCGTTCTCCTACAGAACTGCAATCATCCCGTCTTATATACAGACAGGCGGGGGAGGAGCCGGGGAGAGGAGCCGGGGAGGATGTCATGAATGGTCCTGTGTGTACCGTTCTCCTACAGAACTGCAATCATCCCGTCTTATATACAGACAGGCGGGGGAGGAGCCGGGGAGAGGAGCCGGGGAGGATGTCATGAATGGTCCTGTGTGTACCGTTCTCCTACAGAACTGCAATCATCCCGTCTTATATACAGACAGGCGGGGGAGGAGCCGGGGAGAGGAGCCGGGGAGGATTTAATGAATGGTCCTGTGTGTACCGTTCTCCTACAGAACTGCAATCATCCCGTCTTATATACAGACAGGCGGGGGAGGAGCGGGGAGAGGGGCCGGGGAGAGGAGCCGGGGAGGATGTCATGAATGGTCCTGTGTGTACCGTTCTCCTACAGAACTGCAATCATCCTGTCTTATATACAGACAGGCGGGGGAGGAGCGGGGAGAGGGGCCGGGGAGAGGAGCCGGGGAGAGGAGCCGGGGAGGAAGTCATGAATGGTCCTGTGTGTACCGTTCTCCTACAGAACTGCAATCATCCCGTCTTATATACAGACAGGCGGGGGAGGAGCCGGGGAGAGGAGCCGGGGAGGATGTCATGAATGGTCCTGTGTGTACCGTTCTCCTACAGAACTGCAATCATCCCGTCTTATATACAGACAGGCGGGGGAGGAGCCGGGGAGGATGTCATGAATGGTCCTGTGTGTACCGTTCTCCTACAGAACTGCAATCATCCCGTCTTATATACAGACAGGCGGGGGAGGAGCCGGGGAGAGGAGCCGGGGAGGATGTCATGAATGGTCCTGTGTGTACCGTTCTCCTACAGAACTGCAATCATCCCGTCTTATATACAGACAGGCGGGGGAGGAGCCGGGGAGAGGAGCCGGGGAGGATGTCATGAATGGTCATGTGTGTACCGTTCTCCTACAGAACTGCAATCATCCCGTCTTATATACAGACAGGCGGGGGAGGAGCTGGGGAGAGGAGCCGGGGAGGAAGTCATGAATGGTCCTGTGTGTACCGTTCTCCTACAGAACTGCAATCATCCCGTCTTATATACAGACAGGCGGGGGAGGAGCGGGGAGAGGAGCCGGGGAGAGGAGCCGGGGAGGATGTCATGAATGGTCCTGTGTGTACCGTTCTCCTACAGAACTGCAATCATCCCGTCTTATATACAGACAGGCGGGGGAGGAGCGGGGAGAGGAGCCGGGGAGGATGTCATGAATGGTCCTGTGTGTACCGTTCTCCTACAGAACTGCAATCATCCCGTCTTATATACAGACAGGCGGGGGAGGAGCCGGGGAGAGGAGCCGGGGAGGATGTCATGAATGGTCCTGTGTGTACCGTTCTCCTACAGAACAGCAATAATCCCGTCTTATATACAGACAGGCGGGGGAGGAGCCGGGGAGAGGAGCCGGGGAGGAAGTCATGAATGGTCCTGTGTGTACCGTTCTCCTACAGAACAGCAATAATCCCGTCTTATATACAGACAGGCGGGAGAGGAGCCGGGGAGAGGAGCCGGGGAGGAAGTCATGAATGGTCCTGTGTGTACCGTTCTCCTACAGAACAGCAATAATCCCGTCTTATATACAGACAGGCGGGAGAGGAGCCGGGGAGAGGAGCCGGGGAGGAAGTCATGAATGGTCCTGTGTGTACCGTTCTCCTACAGAACAGCAATAATCCCGTCTTATATACAGACAGGCGGGGGAGGAGCCGGGGAGGAAGTCATGAATGGTCCTGTGTGTACCGTTCTCCTACAGAACAGCAATAATCCCGTCTTATATACAGACAGGCGGGAGAGGAGCCGGGGAGAGGAGCCGGGGAGGAAGTCATGAATGGTCCTGTGTGTACCGTTCTCCTACAGAACAGCAATAATCCCGTCTTATATACAGACAGGCGGGAGAGGAGCCGGGGAGAGGAGCCGGGGAGGAAGTCATGAATGGTCCTGTGTGTACCGTTCTCCTACAGAACAGCAATAATCCCGTCTTATATACAGACAGGCGGGAGAGGAGCCGGGGAGAGGAGCCGGGGAGGAAGTCATGAATGGTCCTGTGTGTACCGTTCTCCTACAAAACTGAGATCATCCCGTCTTATATACAGACAGGCGGGGGAGGAGCCGGGGAGAGGGGCTGGGGAGAGGAGCCGGGGAGAGAAGCCGGGGAGGATGTCATGAATGGTCCTGTGTGTACCATTCTCCTAGAAAACTGCAATCATCCCATCTTATATACAGACAGAGAGGGGAAGAGCCGGGGGGAAGAGCCGGGGGGAAGAGCCGGGGGAAGAGCCGGGGGAAGAGCCGGGGGAAGAGCCGGGGGAAGAGCCGGGGGAAGGAGCCGGGGGAAGGAGCCGGGGGAAGGAGCCGGGGGAAGGAGCCGGGGGAAGGAGCCGGGGGAAGGAGCCGGGGGAAGGAGCCGGGGGAAGGAGCCGGGGGAAGGAGCCGGGGGAAGGAGCCGGGGGAAGGAGCCGGGGGAAGGAGCCGGGGGAAGGAGCCGGGGGAAGGAGCCGGGGAAGGAGCCGGGGAAGGAGCCGGGGAAGGAGCCGGGGAAGGAGCCGGGGAAGGAGCCGGGGAAGGAGCCGGGGGAAGGAGCCGGGGGAAGGAGCCGGGGGAAGGAGCCGGGGGAAGGAGCCGGGGGAAGGAGCCGGGGAAGGAGCCGGGGGAAGGAGCCGGGGGAAGGAGCCGGGGGAAGGAGCCGGGGGAAGGAGCCGGGGGAAGGAGCCGGGGGAAGGAGCCGGGGAAGGAGCCGGGGAAGGAGCCGGGGAAGGAGCCGGGGAAGGAGCCGGGGAAGGAGCCGGGGAAGGAGCTCTTATGACTCCATTAGAAAGGACGGACCCGGCAAAAGTTGTGAGAAGTATTTAAAGCCGACTTCTCAGAGTAGGAGTTCCATGTCCCGATATCATCACCATAAACATGAAGAATTGGAACCTTTGTTGTTATTTACTAAAATCTAAACACGAAGGACCGGTTCACACACTTTTGCAGTCCAGATGCATTTCTGCATGATCTGTTCTCATGCGTTTTGAATGTGCTCCAGTGCATTTTTCCTGGGATTTGGGTGTTGGGAGGCGACACCTGCCGGCGTCCCAACAACCAGTGACTCATCCCTGCTGTCAGCCGCCGGCTTCCTAGCAACAATGAAACATCACTTTATTTTAATGGCAGCCCCGAGCCAGCATTAAAAAACACCGTAGGGGTCCCGCCAACCCACAGCAGACCCCTTGGGCCCAGCATGGAATTTAAGGGGAACCCCCCCTCACTCTGTTTAGATTTTGCTGTCAGTGGGGAATAATTGTTGACGAGTGTCGGCTCCAAACCAAATCCAGGAAACCTTGGGCTTTGAGTAACGAGTGACCGGTTTGTTAGGACACCACAAAAAATGCATTCCGGTACATTTTTGATGCATTTTACTTGGTCCCAGTGCAATTCCATACAGAAAAAATGCAGAATGTTCTACTTTTAGAAGGCACTGCACAGGAGAAAACTATGCCATGAGAATCCATGCTTACTGCTGTCTATGCGTTTTGATGCAGATTAAATTCGCACTGGATTACATGTGGTGTGAACCGGCCCTTCCACACATATCTGCCGATTCATTAACAGCAAGACTTGAGGACTGTACCATTATACTGAGGGGGGAATTCCTCCCCCACACTCCCTCATTAGACCCTCTGATATTGGGGCATACAGAGAGCCAGAAGATGTATTCTGTGAGCTCAGAACCCAAAACTTCACATTTCCTCCTCTACCGGATAAGCATAAAATGTGCGACTCCCATCATAGAGCCGCTTCTGAATCGCTCGTCTCAGACATTCTGCCATTAAATGGAACTGAACTGTATCTGAGCCCCACAGACTGAGAACTCCATTTCATTCATTTTTATTATTCAAAGCAAACTCCCCTATCAATCTATCCATCCATGTCTCCATGTCCCCATCCAGCCAGCCATCCTGCCATGTCTCCATCCAGCCAGCCATGTCTCCATCCATCCAACCATGTCCCCATCCAGCCATGTCCCCATCCAGCCATGTCTCCATCTATCCAGCCATGTCCCCATCCAGCCATGTCCCCATCCATCCATCCATGTCTCCATGTCCCCATCCAGCCAGCCATCCTGCCATGTCTCCATCCAGCCAGCCATGTCTCCATCCATCCAACCATGTCCCCATCCAGCCATGTCCCCATCCAGCCATGTCTCCATCTATCCAGCCATGTCCCCATCCAGCCATGTCCCCATCCATCCATCCATGTCTCCATGTCCCCATCCAGCCAGCCATCCTGCCTTGTCTCCATCCAGCCAGCCATGTCTCCATCCATCCAGCCATGTCCCCATCCAGCCATGTCCCCATCCATCCATCCATGTCTCCATGTCCCCATCCAGCCAGCCATGTCTCCATCCATCCAACCATGTCCCCATCCAGCCATGTCCCAATCCAGCCAGCCATGTCCCCATCCAGCCAGCCATGTCTCCATCCAGCCAGCCATGTCTCCATCCAGCCAGCCATGTCTCCATCCAGCCAGCCATGTCTCCATCCAGCCAGCCATGTCTCCATCCAGCCAGCCATGTCTCCATCCAGCCAGCCATGTCTCCATCCAGCCAGCCATGTCTCCATCCAGCCAGCCATGTCTCCATCCAGCCAGCCATGTCTCCATCCAGCCAGCCATGTCTCCATCCATCCAGCCATGTCCCCATCCATCCAGCCATGTCCCCATCCATCCAGCCATGTCCCCATCCATCCAGCCATGTCCCCATCCATCCAGCCATGTCCCCATCCATCCAGCCATGTCCCCATCCATCCAGCCATGTCCCCATCCATCCAGCCATGTCCCCATCCATCCAGCCATGTCCCCATCCATCCAGCCATGTCCCCATCCATCCAGCCATGTCTCCATCCATCCAGCCATGTCTCCATCCATCCAGCCATGTCTCCATCCATCCAGCCATGTCTCCATCCATCCAGCCATGTCTCCATCCATCCAGCCATGTCCCCATCCAGCCATGTCCCCATCCAGCCATGTCTCCATCTATCCAGCCATGTCCCCATCCAGCCATGTCCCCATCCAGCCATGTCCCCATCCAGCCATGTCCCCAGCCAGCCATGACTCCATCCAGCCAGCCATGTCTCCATCCAGCCAGCCATGTCTCCATCCAGCCAGCCATGTCTCCATCCAGCCAGCCATGTCTCCATCCAGCCAGCCATGTCTCCATCCAGCCAGCCATGTCTCCATCCAGCCAGCCATGTCCCCATCCATCCAGCCATGTCTCCATCCATCCAGCCATGTCTCCATCCATCCAGCCATGTCTCCATCCATCCAGCCATGTCTCCATCCATCCAGCCATGTCTCCATCCATCCAGCCATGTCTCCATCCATCCAGCCATGTCTCCATCCATCCAGCCATGTCTCCATCCATCCAGCCATGTCTCCATCCATCCAGCCATGTCTCCATCCATCCAGCCATGTCCCCATCCAGCCATGTCCCCATCCAGCCATGACTCCATCCAGCCAGCCATGTCTCCATCCAGCCAGCCATGTCTCCATCCAGCCAGCCATGTCTCCATCCAGCCAGCCATGTCTCCATCCAGCCAGCCATGTCTCCAGCCAGCCATGTCTCCAGCCAGCCATGTCCCCATCCAGCCATGTCCCCATCCAGCCATGTCCCCATCCAGCCATGTCCCCATCCAGCCATGTCCCCATCCAGCCATGTCTCCATCCATCCAGCCATGTCTCCATCCATCCAGCCATGTCTCCATCCATCCAGCCATGTCCCCATCTATCCAGCCATGTCCCCATCCAGCCATGTCTCCATCCAGCCATGTCTCCATCCAGCCATGTCTCCATCCAGCCATGTCTCCATCCAGCCATGTCTCCATCTATCCAGCCATGTCCCCATCTATCCATCCATGTCCCCATCCAGCCATGTCCCCATCCAGCCATGTCTCCATGTCCCCATCCATCCAGCCATGTCTCCATCCATCCAGCCATGTCTCCATCCAGCCAGCCATGTCTCCATCCAGCCAGCCATGTCTCCATCCAGCCAGCCATGTCTCCATCCAGCCAGCCATGTCTCCATCCAGCCAGCCATGTCTCCATCCAGCCAGCCATGTCTCCATCCAGCCAGCCATGACTCCATCCAGCCAGCCATGACTCCATCCAGCCAGCCATGACTCCATCCAGCCAGCCATGACTCCATCCAGCCAGCCATGACTCCATCCAGCCAGCCATGACTCCATCCAGCCAGCCATGACTCCATCCAGCCAGCCATGACTCCATCCAGCCAGCCATGACTCCATCCAGCCAGCCATGACTCCATCCAGCCAGCCATGACTCCATCCAGCCAGCCATGACTCCATCCAGCCAGCCATGACTCCATCCAGCCAGCCATGACTCCATCCAGCCAGCCATGACTCCATCCAGCCAGCCATGACTCCATCCAGCCAGCCATGACTCCATCCAGCCAGCCATGACTCCATCCAGCCAGCCATGACTCCATCCAGCCAGCCATGACTCCATCCAGCCAGCCATGACTCCATCCAGCCAGCCATGACTCCATCCAGCCAGCCATGTCTCCATCCAGCCAGCCATGTCTCCATCCAGCCAGCCATGTCTCCATCCAGCCAGCCATGTCTCCATCCAGCCAGCCATGTCTCCATCCAGCCAGCCATGTCTCCATCCAGCCAGCCATGTCTCCATCCAGCCAGCCATGTCTCCATCCAGCCAGCCATGTCTCCATCCAGCCAGCCATGTCTCCATCCAGCCAGCCATGTCTCCATCCAGCCAGCCATGTCTCCATCCAGCCAGCCATGTCTCCATCCAGCCATGTCTCCATCCAGCCATGTCCCCATCCAGCCATGTCCCCAGCCAAACATCCTTCCATCCAGCCATGTCCCCATCCAACCACCCTTTAATCCATCCATGTCTCCATCCAGCCATCCAACCACCCTTCCATCCATGTCCCCATCCAGCCATGTCCCCATCCAGCCATGTCCCCATCCAGCCATGTCCCCATCCAGCCATGTCTCCATCCAGCCATGTCTCCATCCAGCCATGTCTCCATCCAGCCATGTCTCCATCCAGCCATGTCTCCATCCAGCCATGTCCCCATCTATCCAGCCATGTCCCCATCTATCCATCCATGTCCCCATCCAGCCATGTCCCCATCCAGCCATGTCCCCATCCAGCCATGTCCCCATCTATCCAGCCATGTCCCCATCCAGCCATGTCTCCATCTATCCATCCATGTCCCCATTCAGCCATGTCCCCATCCAGCCATGTCCCCATCCATCCAGCCATGTCTCCATCCATCCAGCCATGTCTCCATCCATCCAGCCATGTCTCCATCCATCCAGCCATGTCTCCATCCATCCAGCCATGTCTCCATCCATCCAGCCATGTCTCCATCCATCCAGCCATGTCTCCATCCAGCCATGTCCCCATCTATCCATCCATGTCCCCATCCAGCCATGTCCCCATCCAGCCATGTCCCCATCCAGCCATGTCCCCATCTATCCAGCCATGTCTCCATCTATCCATCCATGTCCCCATTCAGCCATGTCCCCATCCATCCAGGTCCCCATCCATCCAGGTCTCCATCCATCCAGCCATGTCTCCATCCATCCAGCCATGTCTCCATCCATCCAGCCATGTCTCCATCCAGCCAGCCATGTCTCCATCCAGCCAGCCATGTCTCCATCCAGCCAGCCATGTCTCCATCCAGCCAGCCATGTCTCCATCCAGCCAGCCATGTCTCCATCCAGCCAGCCATGTCTCCATCCAGCCAGCCATGTCTCCATCCAGCCAGCCATGTCTCCATCCAGCCAGCCATGTCTCCATCCAGCCAGCCATGTCTCCATCCAGCCAGCCATGTCTCCATCCAGCCAGCCATGTCTCCATCCAGCCAGCCATGTCTCCATCCAGCCAGCCATGTCTCCATCCAGCCAGCCATGTCTCCATCCAGCCAGCCATGTCTCCATCCAGCCAGCCATGTCTCCATCCAGCCAGCCATGTCTCCATCCAGCCAGCCATGACTCCATCCAGCCAGCCATGACTCCATCCAGCCAGCCATGACTCCATCCAGCCAGCCATGACTCCATCCAGCCAGCCATGACTCCATCCAGCCAGCCATGACTCCATCCAGCCAGCCATGACTCCATCCAGCCAGCCATGACTCCATCCAGCCAGCCATGACTCCATCCAGCCAGCCATGACTCCATCCAGCCAGCCATGACTCCATCCAGCCAGCCATGACTCCATCCAGCCAGCCATGACTCCATCCAGCCAGCCATGACTCCATCCAGCCAGCCATGACTCCATCCAGCCAGCCATGTCTCCATCCAGCCAGCCATGTCCCCATCCATCCAGCCATGTCCCCATCCATCCAGCCATGTCCCCATCCATCCAGCCATGTCCCCATCCATCCAGCCATGTCCCCATCCATCCAGCCATGTCCCCATCCATCCAGCCATGTCCCCATCCATCCAGCCATGTCCCCATCCATCCAGCCATGTCCCCACCCATCCAGCCATGTCTCCACCCATCCAGCCATGTCTCCACCCATCCAGCCATGTCTCCACCCATCCAGCCATGTCTCCACCCAGCCAGCCATGTCTCCATCCAGCCAGCCATGTCTCCATCCAGCCAGCCATGACTCCATCCAGCCAGCCATGACTCCATCCAGCCAGCCATGACTCCATCCAGCCAGCCATGACTCCATCCAGCCAGCCATGACTCCATCCAGCCAGCCATGACTCCATCCAGCCAGCCATGACTCCATCCAGCCAGCCATGACTCCATCCAGCCAGCCATGACTCCATCCAGCCAGCCATGTCTCCATCCAGCCAGCCATGTCTCCATCCAGCCAGCCATGTCCCCATCCAGCCAGCCATGTCCCCATCCATCCAGCCATGTCCCCATCCATCCAGCCATGTCCCCATCCATCCAGCCATGTCCCCATCCATCCAGCCATGTCCCCATCCATCCAGCCATGTCCCCATCCATCCATGTCTCCATCCATCCATGTCTCCATCCATCCATGTCTCCATCCATCCATGTCTCCATCCAGCCATGTCCCCATCCAGCCATGTCCCCATCCAGCCATGTCCCCATCCAGCCATGTCTCCATCCAGCCATGTCTCCATCCAGCCATGTCTCCATCCAGCCATGTCCCCATCCAGCCATGTCCCCATCCATCCATTCATCCATCCAACCACCCTTCAATCCATCCATGTCTCCATCCAGCCATCCAACCACCCTTCCATCCATGTCTCCATCTTTCCATCCATGTCTCCATCCATGTCCCCATCCAGCCATGTCCCCATCCAGCCATGTCCCCATCCAGCCATGTCCCCATCCAGCCATGTCCCCATCCAGCCATGTCCCCATCCAGCCATGTCCCCATCCAGCCATGTCCCCATCCAGCCATGTCCCCATCCAGCCATGTCTCCATCCAGCCATGTCTCCATCCAGCCATGTCTCCATCCAGCCATGTCTCCATCCAGCAATGTCTCCATCCAGCAATGTCCCTATTCAACCACCCTTCCATCCAGCCATCCAACCACCCTTCCATCCATCCATGTCCCCAGCCTCTCATCTATGTCCCCATCCATCCATCCATGTCTCCATCCAGCCATCCAACCACCCTTCCATCCATGTCTCCATCCAGCCATCCAACCACCCTTCCATCCATGTCTCCATCCAGCCATCCAACCACCCTTCCATCCATGTCTCCATCCAGCCATCCAACCACCCTTCCATCCATGTCTCCATCCAGCCATCCAACCACCCTTCCATCCATGTCTCCATCTATCCATCCATGTCCCCATCCAACCATCCTTCCATCCATGTCTTCATCCAGCCATGTCCCCATCCAACCATTCATCCATCCATGTCTCCATCCAACCACCCTTCCATCCATCCATGTCTCCAACCAGCCATCCAACCACCCTTCCATCCATGTCCCCATCCATCCATCCATGTCTCCATGTCCCCATCCAGCCAGCCATCCTGCCTTGTCTCCATCCAGCCAGCCATGTCTCCATCCATCCAGCCATGTCCCCATCCAGCCATGTCCCCATCCAGCCATGTCCCCATCCAGCCATGTCCCCATCCAGCCATTCATCCATGTCTCCATCCATCCATTCATCCATCCAACCATCCAGCCATGTCTCCATCCATCCATCCATGTCCCGATCCAACCATGTCTTCATCCAGCCATCCAACCACCCTTCCATCCATCCATGTCTCCATCCAGCCATCCAACCACCCTTCCATCCATCCGTGTCTCCATCCATCCATCCGTGTCTCCATCCATCCATCCATCCGTGTCTCCATCCATCCATCCATCCGTGTCTCCATCCATCCATCCATCCGTGTCTCCATCCATCCATCCATCCGTGTCTCCATCCATCCATCCCTGTCTCCATCCATCCATCCATCCCTGTCTCCATCCATCCATCCATCCCTGTCTCCATCCATCCATCCATCCCTGTCTCCATCCATCCATCCATCCCTGTCTCCATCCATCCATCCCTGTCTCCATCCATCCATCCCTGTCTCCATCCATCCATCCCTGTCTCCATCCATCCCTGTCTCCATCCATCCGTGTCTCCATCCATCCATCCATGTCTCCACCAATCCATCCATCCATGTCTCTATGCTTTAATTTGTTGAGCTAGCACATCTTGAGTAAGGGCAGATGATTCATGTAGCATTTACTTCCTGGAATCCATTTGCCCTTAGCTCAGGCATGTAGGCAGGAGGGTGTGGTTAGCTATGAAAGCCTCTCCTCCCATGAAGACTCCTGGGATGGATGACATCATGTGGCCTAGGCCAAAAACCAGACACTATGGAAATGTAAAAAAAAAGAGAAAAAAAGTATAATCTTCCTTCCTATCTCTGTAGTAATGATGGGAGGATGAGGAGTTCAGAGAGTTCCTGGTGACAGAGGGGGAAGTTCTGCTTTAATTGAGAGCATGCCCCTCCCCTTTTTTAGTAGAATGGTCCAGTCCTCACATACCATTTCCAGTGACGTTGAGAACGGTGAGCCTGCAGCTTCCACTAGTCAGGTGTCAGAAAATTCCAAAATTAAAGAGGAGCTCTGCCGGAAAAAAAAATATTAAAAGCCAGCAGCTACAGCTACAGCAGCTGCTGGCTTTTAATATTTGGACACTTACCTGTCCTGGAGTCCAGCGACGTCCGCAGCAGAGGAGGAGGGACCGCTCGTCGCTCTGCTGCTCCCTCCGCCATCCTCGCTGAGGGAACCAGGAAGTGAAGCCCTGCCGCTTCATGCCCGGTTCCCTACGGCGCATGCGCGAGTCACGCTGCGCCATTCTGATTGGTGCTCCTGTGTTCTGGGAGCCGAGTGTCTCCCAGAACACTACGGGAAGTCTGGGGGAAGTGACGTCACTCCCGCAGATTCCCGGAGAGAGGACTCCCGGATGTGGGTGAAAATACCTGTCTTAGACAGGTATCTTCACCCCTCTCCCCCCTGAAAGGTGTCAATTGTGACACCGGAGGGGGGGAGGGTTTCCGATTAACAAAAGTGAAAATTTAGGGTGGAGCTCCACTTTAACTGCCGACTCCAGGGGGCTTGATCTTAGGGGAGGGGCATACCACTATGACAAAGCCCTGGTGGGCAGGGCAAAACATTGAAGCACTATATATGAATCCAATCGCTCTGTACTTCGGTCCCGATATGAACCGCTATTGAAGATATCTGTGTAGATACATCTGAGTCAGGTCCTGAAAGCGGGTCACTTACTGTCCGGGGCGGATGGACTGTCCAGTCGGAGTTCCATGGGGATCTCCAGCTTGTTCCTCACAATCAGAGACGATCGGACGGTGATCACTTTCCTTGCACTGCCTTCCATAGTGACAGCAAACACAATGCGCACCGGAGGAAGCGCCGAGAACTACACATGGGGCAAAGAGATACAAAGAGATAAATAAATCGATCAGAAAAAGATCCGAGAGTTCCAGGTGAAGAGACTTGGCTGTTATATATAAAACGCGCAAGACCTTCCACCACGTTAATCAGACTCTTCCATGAAACGCATCGGATGGCACAACAATGATAAAATGCCGGGATATTGGAACTAAAGCCGGCAGAGAGAATAAAACTAAAAAAAAAAACGGACAATAAGTGCATAAAAACAATCGATGGAAATGAGACGTATAGAACACCAACTCCCCCATACACCTTCTTATGTACAAATACATCTCCAGTCCTCAGTGTGGGGGGAAAAGAACCAACAATAAGCAGATGGAGGATAATCAAGACCCCCCTCAGGGCTACACCTCTCATTGTCCCGATTACCATCAGTCTGCTTATTGTTGGTTCTATTCCCCCCACACCGAGGACTGAATATGTATTTGTACATACAGAGATCGGCTGCTGTACTTATTCATTATTATTTCACTCATTAAAATGCAAATCAATTTATAACTTTTCTGAAATGTGTTTTCTGGATATTTTTGTTGTTATTCTCTCACTTTTATAATAAACCGACCAATAAAATGAGAGACTGATCGTTTCTTTGTCACAAAATCAGCAGCCGATCAAATACTTTTTTCACTCTCTGCAAGGTGTACGGGTCAGTTGTTGTTGTTATATACATCTCATTTCCATCTATTGATTTTATGGACTTGTCTTTTTCTTTTCTAAGAAATATTTTTCTAAAGATGCGTTTATAATAAACGTGTAGATTTGTGTGTTTTCCTGACGTTCAGCACCAATAAACTCCCATTTATTTCTATTTTCTCAGATTTGACCTCTACAGGGATGTGGAGGTCACAGAACATTCCACTTATTTCAATGAACTTACATAGACCTGCGGATGAATTATATTCGTTCTGCTGATTGGACTTCCAACCTGAAAACACAAATCACAGAATTATCAACTTTGATATCTCACTCACTATACACTATATATACAATCATCACAAGAACATTCGTGTTCAAATCTTCTGCAACTCAGCGAAGCCAAACAAATAAAACCTCATATTGAAGGCGTAATAAAAACACAATCCCTATAAACCCAATAATTGTCCATGAGCTTTTACTGCTGAGGCACCATGAAGATGTCTGGAAGGTCTTACCGAAGATGAAGACGGGTTCTTATCAGGAGCCGCATAACGGAAAAATGTGCCGACTTTATCCACCGACACGGCACTGATCTGTTCCCAGCCGCTGACCCGCACCTGCAGCTGGTGAATCCGCAAGTCATGAGTATGTCTGCAGAGGGAGAGAGAGAGTGTCAGCGAGAACAGATCATCATCCATCATCATCCTCCATCATCATCACAAACAATCCTACTGACCCCCAAAATCTGTGGTACCCAGATTTGACCAAACACTAGAAAGCCACCTACAGGTGGAAGACCTCCCACTGACCACCTACAGGTGGAAGACCTCCCACTGACCACCTACAGGTGGAAGACCTCCCACTGACCACCTACAGGTGGAAGACCTCCCACTGACCACCTACAGGTGGAAGACCTCCCACTGACCTCCTACAGGTGGAAGACCTCCCACTGACCTCCTACAGGTGGAAGACCTCCCACTGACCGCTTACAGGTGGAAGACCTCCCACTGACCGCTTACAGGTGGAAGACCTCCCACTGACCGCTTACAGGTGGAAGACCTCCCACTGACCGCTTACAGGTGGAAGACCTCCCACTGACCGCTTACAGGTGGAAGACCTCCCACTGACCGCTTACAGGTGGAAGACCTCCCACTGACCGCTTACAGGTGGAAGACCTCCCACTGACCGCTTACAGGTGGAAGACCTCCCACTGACCGCTTACAGGTGGAAGACCTCCCACTGACCACTTACAGGTGGAAGACCTCCCACTGACCGCCTACAGGTGGAAGACCTCCCACTGACCGCCTGCAGGTGGAAGACCTCCCACTGACCGCCTGCAGGTGGAAGACCTCCCACTGACCGCCTGCAGGTGGAAGACCTCCCACTGACCGCCTGCAGGTGGAAGACCTCCCACTGACCGCCTGCAGGTGGAAGACCTCCCACTGACCTCCTACAGGTGGAAGACCTCCCACTGACCGCCTACAGGTGGAAGACCTCCCACTGACCGCTTACAGGTGGAAGACCTCCCACTGACCGCTTACAGGTGGAAGACCTCCCACTGACCGCTTACAGGTGGAAGACCTCCCACTGACCGCTTACAGGTGGAAGACCTCCCACTGACCGCTTACAGGTGGAAGACCTCCCACTGACCGCTTACAGGTGGAAGACCTCCCACTGACCACTTACAGGTGGAAGACCTCCCACTGACCGCTTACAGGTGGAAGACCTCCCACTGACCGCCTGCAGGTGGAAGACCTCCCACTGACCACCTACAGGTGGAAGACCTCCCACTGACCGCTTACAGGTGGAAGACCTCCCACTGACCGCCTGCAGGTGGAAGACCTCCCACTGACCACCTACAGGTGGAAGACCTCCCACTGACCACCTACAGGTGGAAGACCTCCCACTGACCACCTGCAGGTGGAAGACCTCCCACTGACCGCCTGCAGGTGGAAGACCTCCCACTGACCTCCTACAGGTGGAAGACCTCCCACTGACCGCCTACAGGTGGAAGACCTCCCACTGACCGCTTACAGGTGGAAGACCTCCCACTGACCGCTTACAGGTGGAAGACCTCCCACTGACCGCCTACAGGTGGAAGACCTCCCACTCATCGGCTCCTATTTCTTATCATCTGACATACACTGTACATCCGGCATGCAAACCATTGAAGGACGTGTTGGGAGAATTGGATGCGGTGCCGGACCACCTCTGGTCACTTTAATCTCCCAAATATTTTACAGTCTGTTCAACGGACATCATTCAGCGATTGTTTACTGCAAAGAAATAAATTTGGCGTTCTGCAAGTGTGAAGAACAGAAGACTGAAGCTGCATTCACACGTCAACAACGCGTTAAGTGTTTTTTTCAGGCATTTGAATGTACGATTTTGAGCATGTTTGTATTGCGTTTTTAAAGCGTTTTGGAGCTTTGGCTTTTTTTTTTATATTAGCCAATAAAGACAAATATCATCTGTTGCTGTGTTTTTCAGCTTTTTCATCCAGTTTATTAACTTTTTTTGGAAAGGGATTAATTTATTTAATTTATTAACCTTTTTCTATTTGTTTATTTTGTTAGGTTAGGGGTATTCTATTTATATCTAAAAAGCATTGTAGGCGGCAACCCCAGAATCCATATATAAAGCCTTTAACTCCCCCTTACCCATGTCCCATGCCCTCTTACCCATGTCCGATTCCTCGTGACTCCCCCTTACCCGTGTCCCACTCCCAGTTACCCGTGTCCCACTCCCCGGTACCCGTGTCCCACGACCCGGTACCCGTGTCCCACGACCCGGTACCCGTGTCCCACGACCCGGTACCCGTGTCCCACGACCCTTTACCCGTGTCCCACGACCCTTTACCCGTGTCCCACGACCCTTTACCCGTGTCCCACGACCCTTTACCCGTGTCCCACGACCCTTACCCGTGTCCCACGACCCCTTACCCGTGTCCCACGACCCCTTACCCGTGTCCCACGACCCCTTACCTGTGTCTAAGCTTCTCTCGGGTCTCAAACTCGAACGGGATCTCTTCTCCCGGGAGAACTTCCCTCCACTGACTGACATTGTGGGCGTCATCCAGGAAGTTGCGATCGTTGTCAGAGACGACCTCGGGGCTCCCACTGTGAGAGAGCGCAGCGCTGCAAAATAATACAAAACATTTAATTGTAGAGCGATAGAAATATAAAAGAAGGGGGTGCCAGGAACACCCCCGGTTTGCTCACACTTCTTAAAGCCCAGATTGGCAACCCGTGGACACGAGCCCGACTCGTCTAAATATCCATTTTGGCTTCCAGACCCCGACTTCTGTTTCTGGCTACATTCCTGAACTCTCCTATTTTGGCTATTCCATTAAAGGTGTGATTTTACCTGCATTTCCTGTCTCTGGTTCCTGACACAAGAAATGGGGGAGAGGAGGCAGGAGGACATTAAAAGTAATAAAAACGCAACAGACCTTCTAATCCTTCTCCGCTTTATTTTTATTTCAGAAGATGTGTTTAAAAGTGCTAATAAACTGCCAGAAAAATAAAAAACAAGCGGCGGCTCTTGAATGGCAGCCCGCCGGACACTGACGGATTTCGCACATGCGTGGGGATTGTGCCGTTCCTCGCACATGCGTGGGAGTGACGTCATCGCCGCTCCGGCCAATCAGAGCGGCGATACCGGGAAGTCACTCCAGGTATCATGACGGCGACGGAGGACGTGTCCGAGGACCACTGCGGGAGCTTTGATCTAAGGTAAGTGATTCATAATGAGCTAGTATGCTAGTCATACTAGCTCATTATACCTTTGCCTTGCAGATTGAAGAAAAAAAAAAAATGTTTTGTGGTATAGAACCGCTTTAATCTGCTGTTGTGCGCCTTGCAAGGATTGACTTGACACAATGTAAAACCATTGTATGTTTTACTGTTTGTTTTTTTGAAAACCAATAAAAAGATTTAAAAAAATAAATAAAAATAAAATACCGCGCTGTTGCTCCAAAAATTTATATACAGCAGCCAGCACAGCAAAAGAGAATTGCAAATGGTAAATAAGGAAACAAATGTGCAGCACTCAAAAATACAAATCACTAATATTAAGAAACTGTGTGACCAGATATATAAATTGCATAAAGGTATACGTGGGGGAATAAAAAATTTATAGTCACTTAGGAAAAACAAATTTGATGAAATAATGTCCACCAACGTGAAAGAGAGAAAAGGTAAGTGAATACAACAAATCATGTGAAAAAAATATTTTTGGGACAAAAAAAAAAAAAGTAGGGTTAAAAGGGGTTGTAAAGGTTTTCTGTGCATTCTATCCATTAAGGTGAAAAAACATCAGAGGATTAGCGCGCCCCCCCCACCCCCCGAGCCCCCCGTTTACTTACCTGACCCCTCGAAAGTCCCACGCCGTGAACGCACTGGCTTCTTGGCCGGGCTTCTGCCTCATTCATTCCTGGATTGAAAGCAGCGCAGCCATTGGCTCGGGGCCGAGTGATACAGTGAGCGGCTATGGCCGCCGGCTGTATGACGGGAGCGCGCCCACGAGAACTTTCCACCATGCGAGAGAGCACACATGAACGTGGAAAGTTCTTGCGGGGGGGGAGCCGAGACAGCCGCCGAGGGACCCCAGAAGAGGAGGATCGGGGACCACTCTGTGCAAAACGAGCTGCACAGTGTAAGTATAACATGTTTGTTATTTTGCCAAAAAAAAAAAAAAAATCTTTAGTGTTCCTTTAAGTGTATGTAAGAATCGTGATATTTATATGCAAAGTCAGCTGATTGACATCACTGAAACATCAATGGGAACTCGGCAATGTTTGAGGGAGCATTTCCACAGAGAGATCCATCTGTACTTTACATTGGGAACCTGCTAAGTGTGTTTGCTCCTGACCCGGGACCAGTAGTGTATTTAGGTTTTGTGCTGCCCTAGGCCTGACTAAACTTGTGCACCCCCTAATTTAAATATGACCCACCCCTTCCTGTCAAGGCCACACCCCTTTTTCAATGGATTTCCTTAATTTGCATAGATTTCCTCTCACTTCCTGTTTGGCTATGGGGCAGGAAATAAAGGGAAATCTCTGTAATGGGACAGGGATGGTAAAAAATAAACTGACTGGGGCTATAACCCTCCCTTACTCTATCCAAAATGAAAACAAAAAATGTTGCTTATAGTTCTACTTTAAGCACAAATTTCTGATAATTTTATGGAGAGGACTAAGAAGATATAACCATGCCAATGGTGCACAGCAGAAAACAAAGCACAGTGAGGAAGGTTTGTGGTCCAGGATGATAGGACAGTCAAAATTAGAAGCAGTGCCCCCCCCCAGTTGTGGAATGCCAGCCGCCCGCATACCGGAAGCAGTGCGGCCGCTTTAAGGGGGTGCTAGACTAATTTGCCTCTCAGCCCAGTCTGCCCCATAAGACTGGCTCTAAACTTACAGTGTGGCTCAAGCCGGCGAGGACTCTCTCTGTGCTGCCCCCCTGCAAAGTGCTGCCCTAGGCCCGGGCCTTGTTGGCCTAGACCAGTATACAGCATTGCCCGGGACAGCGATCGTAGATGTCAAACCCTCGCTTAAAAAACTGTGAATATCTCCACAAGCCTTCATGACTTAAGAGGTACACGCCCCTTTAAGGCCACTCATTGCGGTAATCCTTCACATAGTCGGTGGTGGTCATCGCTACATATTATCCTCTCCAACCGTCTACAACTTGTCATGTGACTGCAGTCCCAAGTCACATGACGAGTCCCACAAGTGTGAAAGGGACCTAAACAGAGCATGTCTAGGAGATACTCACCGTACCTGCAGGTAAGTCTTTTATAGGATGGCCTTTAAGTGGTTGTCTCTCTCCCTCTATGGGAAGGATTGCCCACCACTTCCTGCACCCCTATAAAAAACTTTATCATCAGGACAGAATGGTAACCAAACATCAATAAAAAACACTGACAGGAGGTTCTATTCCTTCCCCACTCTGTCCAGAGATAAATGGAATTATCCACTCGTGTATAAGCTGTCCATACACCAGCAGATACAAAAGTGTCATACCTGACCTCACAGGTCTGCTGTATTTTGGGTCACACAATCTTACTCTCCCATCTTATGAAAATTTAGAGTGATAAAAGATAGAGATAGAGAAATCACCCGGGAAAAAACAAAAATGGAAAGAAAGTGAAAAGAAAGAAGGAAAACAAACACGTGTGACTCCGGGGGGTCTCCTTACCGTGTGGGGGTCGTAGTTAGTGTAGCGAACCAGAGCGTGCACCCCGTGTGATTCCGGAGAGCGAACGGCACGAAGGGCTGCCTGCGTTTCGGGATCTTCATTTCAACTGTAACAAGGAATCAGCACAATGAATGACAACTCACAGAACCCCAATAAGTACAAATACTAAGATGATAAGAAAAAGATAATAAAACATGAAAAAACAATATACAACAAAGTAAGACTACGGGATAAACTTTTTTTTCTATTTTGGATGGAGTAAGGGGGAGGGGTATAACCCGGTCTGATTTTTTTTGCTATCTGTGTCCCCATTGAGATTTCCCTTCACTTCCTGTCCCATAGCCAAACAGGAAGTGAGAGGAAATCCCTGCAAATTAAGGGGGTTCCCCAGGTCACCAGAACTAGTGTCCCCATTGGAAGATTTCCCCTCTATTCCTTTTCTGGGGACAACCCAAAATCTGGGATTTTCTTTCACTTTCAATGATGAGAGGGAGAATCCCCCCAATGGGGGTACAGGGTGCGATAAAGACCGACAGGGGATCTCATCCCTCTCCACTCCATCCAACACTAAAAAATAAGTTTTGCCTTTAGCTATAATTTAAATCACACAACGAAAAAAAGATGAAAGATCTCAACAAAACCTCAGGAAACAAAAACACAGATTCTGCCTATGCAGAGGCGGGGGAGGGGGGACATGTACAGAAGGGACCTGATAGAGGAACATCTCATGGATGAGATCTCAGGGGTTCTGGACCAAATCTTACCAATGATGTGCCCAGATGTAATGCCCGGTCATGCCCTGCGCTTTGTCAGGGTCATCAATCCAGGAGGAGAAAATTAATCAGACTGTGTATGGGGGATGGGGGGGTCCTCCATCTTCATGATTTACTTAATGCTGACCGGAAGCCACCCCAGAAGAGCTACATTTATATTTCTGTGTCTACATTACCTGTGGATTACAAGGCTTTCTATTTACAATCACTTGCAGTTTTCATCAGTGACAGCGCCCCCTACAGGGCAGCCAGGGAAGGTCTGACCATTGTATACAAAAAGCCTCTATGAGCGAGGACAGCGCAGTCACCGGCACGCCCCCATCTCTTATCCACAGCAGCATTACAGTGACAGGAGGGCGCGGTGAAGTGGGAGGAGTATTGTGATGGGAGTCACTTTGGGCAGGGGGCCCATGGAACCCAGAAACCATTGTTTCAGCTCCCCATGCACCTCCTATGTCTATGTCACCCTGTGTCCTGTATGTATGTGTATATATATATATATATATATTGTATGTTGTCTAATACTGTTGTGTACTCTTTGTTGGGTCATTTGGGGTGTGGCTGTATTCCAATGTTCTATTGTGTCTGTCTGAAAAGTATTATGGGATGTGTATGTGTATTTGCTGTGAGGAGGGAGGGGGAATTCCTGCAACAGCTCTCCCTGCTGACTGGACAATCTACCCCGCACTGAATGCAAAGGGAGGGGGGATTATCCCGAGTGTTACCTCTGTGTACCTGTGTTTCAATAAACAGTTCATGGTCCAGCTTTGTACCCGAGCTAGTCTCGTCTGGTTCTTGGTGACAATATTTGGCTGTAAAATCTGATATCTGAAGGTCCAGATTGGAGGAAGCAGTGTACTGACGGAAGCACTCAAATGGAGTACGACGGGGATCCGTTACAAGCATGTTTATTTTTAAAAGGTACAGTGTGTGCACAGCTTTCCGAAAGGGCCCCGCCCAGATTTCGGTGGAGCCCTGCAGCACATCTGCACGTAATAAAAACAAAGATCTGCAGCCTGACTACTCGCTCTGTCTTCACACATACCGGTGGGGGAACAATCCCTGCAAAGTGCTGAAGATCTCTGATAGGTCCTGAACACCGACCAGATCCCTTCATTGCATCTGCGCATGCATGGGACAGGACTCGTCATTCAAAAACAAAAAGTCAACTGCACTTAAACAAAATGAAAAAGCAGGAGGGGGGCTGGAGCCGGGCGCAAAGAAAATGTTTTTGGGGAGAAGGTCGGCTTTAACCTGGATGGACATCAGACTGCCTGTGTTCTAGGAGTTCCTGTAGCAGGTCAGCCCCAGAGACTCGACAAACGTTCCTCTGTCACAATTATTTCTTTGTGATGCAATCACAGCAGCAGACTCCGTTCAACAGATTTCCCCTTTTCAGGTTTATAGAGATTCTTTGTTTTCTCTGCGATACTCTGCAGGGAAATCGGTGCAATGTTCTCAGATAAGTTTTGCGCCTCTGTCATAGAGCTCTATATAGAGGGAAGGCAGCTTCTGTACATGTCCCCCGGTGCTGTACATGTCCCCGGTGCTGTACATGTCCCCAGTGCTGTACATGTCCCCAGGTGCTGTACATGTCCCCCGGTGCTGTACATGTCCCCCGGTGCTGTACATGTCCCCCGGTGCTGTACATGTCCCCCGGGTTCCCGGTGCTGTACATGTCCCCCGGTACTGTACATGTCCCCGGTGCTCTCGGTACTGTACCTCTAGCATAGATCTGGTGCTCTAGGTTAGTCAGACTGGCAGTGCTCCTAGTTCTAAGGTAGGAGAGAGGAGGGCCTGGCAGACAGGAGAGGAGAGATTAGAGAACAAAAGCGGGAGGAAAACACAGGAGACATTCTCAGCACATATCAACCAATCACACAAGAGTATTTATTATGGCAAAGAGCGAGGTGCACAGAGCAGTAACCATAGCAACCAATCATTTGCTGATTGTTATGTACAGTGAGGGGAAAAAAGTATTTGATCGGCTGCTGATTTTGTGACAAAGAAACGATCATTCTATAATTTTACTGGTCGGTTTATTATAACAGTGAGAGAATAACAACAAAAATATCCTGAAAAATGCATTTCAGAGAAGTTATAAATTGATTTGCATTTTAATGAGTGAAATAAATATTTAATCCCCCTTCTATACAGGTAATGAGCTGAGATTAGGAGAACTCTCTCTTATAGGGAGTGCTCCTAATCTCAGCTTGTTACCTGTATAGAAGACACCTGTCCACAGAATCAACCAATCAGATTCCAATCTCTCCGCCATGGCCAAGACCAAAGATCTGTCAGAGGATGTCGGGGAGAAGATTGGAGACCTACACAAGGCTGGAATGGGCTACAAGACCATCGCCAAGCAGATTGGTGAGAGGAGACAACAGTTGGGGGGATTTCTCACAAATGGAAGAAACACAAAATAACTGTGTAGCCCTGTACACACGGCCGAGATTCTCGTCAGGAAAAGAACGTCGTATTTCCTGACGAGAATCTTGACAAGAAACTTGTCCCGGCCGAGTGTACACACGTACGATTCAAAAGAACCGCCGTTCTTTTGAATGGCACGAACGCGGTGACGTCATCGACTACGACGAGCGTGCGCTCGTCACATTCGATGCCGTCGCCGCCATCTCGCTACACCCTATGCCTATGAAGCTACCGCGCATGCGTCAAAGTCATTTCGAGCATGCGTGGGTTTCCACGGCGACAGGTAAGTGTACACACGCTCGGGTTTCTCGTCGAGAAACAGGCCGACGAGATTCTCGACGAGAAAAAAAGACAGCAGGTCGTCTTTTTTCTCGTTGGGGAATCTGGGCAGTTTTCTTGACGAGAAAACTGAAACCTGCGTACACATAAACGGTTTTCTCGGCAAGAAAGCTCTCCTGGCAGTTTTCTTGTCGTTTTTTGCAGAGAAAACCGGTCGTGTGTACGAGGCCTCACTCTCCTCAGTCTGGGGCCCCATACAAGATCTCCCCTCAGTCTGGGGCCCCATACAAGATCTCCCCTCAGTCTGGGGGCCCCATACAAGATCTCCCCTCAGTCTGGGGGCTCCATACAAGATCTCCCCTCAGTCTGGGGCCCCATACAAGATCTCCCCTCAGTCTGGGGCCCCATACAAGATCTCCCCTCAGTCTGGGGGCTCCATACAAGATCTCCCCTCAGTCTGGGGGCTCCATACAAGATCTCCCCTCAGTCTGGGGGCCCATACAAGATCTCCCCTCAGTCTGGGGCTCCATACAAGATCTCCCCTCAGTCTGGGGGCCCCATACAAGATCTCCCCTCAGTCTGGGGGCTCCATACAAGATCTCCCCTCAGTCTAGTGGCCCCATACAAGATCTCCCCTCAGTCTGGGGCCCCATACAAGATCTCCCCTCAGTCTGGGGCCCCATACAAGATCTCCCCTCAGTCTGGGGCCCCATACAAGATCTCCCCTCAGTCTGGGGCCCCATACAAGATCTCCCCTCAGTCTGGGGCTCCATACAAGATCTCCCCTCAGTCTGGGGGCTCCATACAAGATCTCCCCTCAGTCTGGGGGCTCCATACAAGATCTCCCCTCAGTCTGGGGCCCCATACAAGATCTCCCCTCAGTCTGGGGCCCCATACAAGATCTCCCCTCAGTCTGGGGCCCCATACAAGATCTCCCCTCAGTCTGGGGCCCCATACAAGATCTCCCCTCAGTCTGGGGCCCCATACAAGATCTCCCCTCAGTCTGGGGCCCCATACAAGATCTCCCCTCAGTCTGGGGCCCCATACAAGATCTCCCCTCAGTCTGGGGCCCCATACAAGATCTCCCCTCAGTCTGGGGCCCCATACAAGATCTCCCCTCAGTCTGGGGCCCCATACAAGATCTCACCTCAGTCTGGGGCCCCATACAAGATCTCACCTCAGTCTGGGGCCCCATACAAGATCTCACCTCAGTCTGGGGCCCCATACAAGATCTCCCCTCAGTCTGGGGCCCCATACAAGATCTCCCCTCAGTCTGGGGCTCCATACAAGATCTCCCCTCAGTCTGGGGCCCCATACAAGATCTCCCCTCAGTCTGGGGCCCCATACAAGATCTCCCCTCAGTCTGGGGCCCCATACAAGATCTCCCCTCAGTCTGGGGCCCCATACAAGATCTCCCCTCAGTCTGGGGGGCTCCATACAAGATCTCCCCTCAGTCTGGGGGCTCCATACAAGATCTCCCCTCAGTCTGGGGCTCCATACAAGATCTCCCCTCAGTCTGGGGCTCCATACAAGATCTCCCCTCAGTCTGGGGCTCCATACAAGATCTCCCCTCAGTCTGGGGCTCCATACAAGATCTCCCCTCAGTCTGGGGCTCCATACAAGATCTCCCCTCAGTCTGGGGCTCCATACAAGATCTCCCCTCAGTCTGGGGCTCCATACAAGATCTCCCCTCAGTCTGGGGGCTCCATACAAGATCTCCCCTCAGTCTGGGGGCTCCATACAAGATCTCCCCTCAGTCTGGGGCTCCATACAAGATCTCCCCTCAGTCTGGGGGCTCCATACAAGATCTCCCCTCAGTCTGGGGGCCCCATACAAGATCTCCCCTCAGTCTGGGGGCCCCATACAAGATCTCCCCTCAGTCTGGGGGCCCCATACAAGATCTCCCCTCAGTCTGGGGCCCCATACAAGATCTCCCCTCAGTCTGGGGCTCCATACAAGATCTCCCCTCAGTCTGGGGCTCCATACAAGATCTCCCCTCAGTCTGGGGCTCCATACAAGATCTCCCCTCAGTCTGGGGGCTCCATACAAGATCTCCCCTCAGTCTGGGGGCTCCATACAAGATCTCCCCTCAGTCTGGGGCTCCATACAAGATCTCCCCTCAGTCTGGGGCTCCATACAAGATCTCCCCTCAGTCTGGGGCTCCATACAAGATCTCCCCTCAGTCTGGGGGCTCCATACAAGATCTCCCCTCAGTCTGGGGGCTCCATACAAGATCTCCCCTCAGTCTGGGGCTCCATACAAGATCTCCCCTCAGTCTGGGGCCCCATACAAGATCTCCCCTCAGTCTGGGGCCCCATACAAGATCTCACCTCAGTCTGGGGCCCCATACAAGATCTCACCTCGTGGAGGTTCAATGATCGGTGAGAACGGTGAGGAATCCGCCCAGAACTACACGGGAGAATCTTGTCACTGATCTCAGCCGGGACCATCGTCACCAAGAAAACAATCGGTAACACACTACACCGTGATTGGCTGAAATCCTGCAGCCCCCGCAAGGTCCCCCGATCAGGAAATCACATGTACAGCCCGTCTGAAGTCTGATAATAAACATCTGAATGATTCCGAGGAGAACTGGGGTAAAGTTCTGTGATCAGAGGAGACCAAAATCCAGCTCTTTGGCATCAACTCAACTCACCGTGTTTGGAGGAGGAGGAGGAATGCTGACTATGAACACCATCCCCCACCGTCCTACATGGAGAACACCATCCCCCACCGTCATACATGGAGGGGGAAACATTCTGCTTTGGGGGCGTTTTTCTGATAAGGAGACAACTTCACCGCATCAAAGGGACGATGGACGGGGCCATGTACCATCAAATCTTGGGTGAGAACCTCCTTTCCTCAGCCAGGGCATTGAAGATGGGTCATGGATGGGTCTTCCAGCATCACAATGACCCAAAACACACGGCCAAGGCAACAAAGGAGTGGCTCAAGAAGAAGCACATTAATGTCCTGGAGTGGCCTAGCCAGTCTCCAGACCTTAATCCTATAGAAAATATGTGGAGGGAGATGAAGGTTCGAGTTACCAAACGTCAGCCTGGAAACCTTAATGACTTGGAGAAGATCTGCAAAGAGGACAAAATCCCTCCTGAGATGTGTGAGAACCTGGAGGCCAACTCCAAGAAACGTCTGACCTCTGATCGCCAACAAGGGATTCTCCACCAACTACTAAGTCATGTTCTGTGAAGGGTTCACATACTTATTTCACTCATTAAAATGCAAATCAATTTATAACTTTTTATGAAATGCGTTTTTCTGGATATTTTTGTTGTTTTTCTCTCACTTTTATAATAAACCGACCAATAAAATTATAGACCGATCGTTTCTTTGTCACAAAATTTAGCAACCAATCAAATACATTTTTTCCCTTAACTGTAAACAGGAGGGCCCCCGGGGTATGATAAATAGGAGGGCCCCCGGGGTATGATAAATAGGAGGGCCCCCGGGGTATGATAAATAGGAGGGCCCCCGGGGTATGATAAATAGGAGGGCCCCCGGGGTATGATAAATAGGAGGGCCCCCGGGGTATGATAAATAGGAGGGCCCCCGGGGTATGATAAATAGGAGGGCCCCCGGGGTATGATAAATAGGAGGGCCCCCGGGGTATGATAAATAGGAGGGCCCCCGGGGTATAATAAATAGGAGGGCCCCCGGGGTATAATAAATAGGAGGGCCCCCGGGGTATAATAAATAGGAGGGCCCCCGGGGTATAATAAATAGGAGGGCCCCCGGGGTATAATAAATAGGAGGGCCCCCGGGGTATGATAAATAGGAGAGCCCCCGGGGTATAATAAATAGGAGGGCCCCCGGGGTATAATAAATAGGAGAGCCCCCGGGGTATGATAAATAGGAGGGCCCCCGGGGTATAATAAATAGGAGAGCCCCCGGGGTATGATAAATAGGAGGGCCCCCGGGGTATAATAAATAGGAGGGCCCCCGGGGTATGATAAATAGGAGGGCCCCCGGGGTATGATAAATAGGAGAGCCCCCGGGGTATGATAAATAGGAGAGCCCCCGGGGTATGATAAATAGGAGGGCCCCCGGGGTATGATAAATAGGAGGGCCCCCGGGGTATGATAAATAGGAGAGCCCCCGGGGTATGATAAATAGGAGAGCCCCCGGGGTATGATAAATAGGAGGGCCCCCGGGGTATGATAAATAGGAGGGCCCCCGGGGTATGATAAATAGGAGGGCCCCCGGGGTATGATAAATAGGAGAGCCCCCGGGGTATGATAAATAGGAGGGCCCCCGGGGTATGATAAATAGGAGAGCCCCCGGGGTATGATAAATAGGAGGGCCCCCGGGGTATGATAAATAGGAGGGCCCCCGGGGTATGATAAATAGGAGAGCCCCCGGGGTATGATAAATAGGAGAGCCCCCGGGGTATGATAAATAGGAGGGCCCCCGGGGTATGATAAATAGGAGGGCCCCCGGGGTATGATAAATAGGAGGGCCCCCGGGGTATGATAAATAGGAGGGCCCCCGGGGTATGATAAATAGGAGGGCCCCCGGGGTATGATAAATAGGAGGGCCCCCGGGGTATGATAAATAGGAGGGCCCCCGGGGTATGATAAATAGGAGGGCCCCCGGGGTATGATAAATAGGAGGGCCCCCGGGGTATGATAAATAGGAGGGCCCCCGGGGTATGATAAATAGGAGAGCCCACAGGGTATAATAAATAGGAGGGCCCCCGGGGTATGATAAATAGGAGGGCCCCCGGGGTATGATAAATAGGAGAGCCCACAGGGTATGATAAATAGGAGGGCCCCCGGGGTATGATAAATAGGAGGGCCCCCGGGGTATGATAAATAGGAGGGCCCCCGGGGTATGATAAATAGGAGGGCCCCCGGGGTATGATAAATAAGAGAGCCCACGGGGTATAATAAATAGGAGGGCCCCCGGGGTATAATAAATAGGAGGGCCCCCGGGGTATAATAAATAGGAGGGCCCCCGGGGCAGCGCTCTATGCAGACAGGTTCCCTCTAAGGCCTCCTCTGTACAGTGCAGTGTACACTTATGTCAGGCCATGTTTACCCTCATAGGAGATGCCCATGTGTCCCATACATCCCTATGGAGGCAGTCATACTGATGTTAATGGGGACACAGCCGCTGCTCCCAATCTGACATCCATGTGGATTCGGGGTCACAGCCCCAAACAGGCAGTGTGAGATCGGGGACACAGAAGTGTATTGTGGAGCTGCTACTTCCCTAATGACATGAATGGGACGGCCTGTACAGAGATGGAGGGAACAGCTGTGGATCCCCCATGGGGGTAAATACCGCCACACAAAAGATGCACGTTGCAGTACGCCGTGTGTGAACAAGTCCTAATACATCATCCCACTGTGACCCACATTGTAAGAATGGGAAGAAGAATTTAAGATTTAATGAACTTTATTACACGAAAATGTAAAGGTGACCTAACACTGTAGACCCCCCCAGTCCCCGCTGTACTTACCTCCATGAGTGACTAGTTGTCAGTACCCGCACAGCCAGTGTAGTGGTCTGGGGAGTCCCGTTCTTCTTCCCCTTCTGTCTTTAGGGCTTCTGGGATGAATCAGAGCGATTCTGATTGGTCACATGACCACTTTGATCAATCAGAACCACTCAGATTCATCCTGGAAGGTCTAAGAAAAGAAGGGGAAGAAGAGCCGGGCTTTCAAACCCGAGGACTGCCAAACCAGCTGTGTGGGCGGTGAAGGACAATTAGCCACAGAGATAAGTGCCGAGAAGGGAGGGGGGAGGGGCTACAATTAATATTTTTTTTTGCGAACAGGAGAACTTACACTTTAAGGCCGCTGAATAAGTGTGATCAATAGACGGGGGATCAATAGACGGGTGATCAATAGACAGGGGGATCAATAGACGGGTGATCAATAGACGGGGGATCAATAGACAGGGGGATCAATAGACAGGGGGATCAATAGACAGGGGGATCAATAGACGGGGGATCAATAGACGGGGGGATCAATAGACGGGGGGATCAATAGACGGGGGGATCAATAGACGGGGGGATCAATAGACGGGGGGATCAATAGACGGGGGATCAATAGACGGGGGGATCAATAGACGGGGGGATCAATAGACGGGGGGATCAATAGACGGGGGATCAATAGACGGGGGATCAATAGACGGGGGATCAATAGACGGGGGGATCAATAGACGGGGGGATCAATAGACGGGGGGATCAATAGACGGGGGGATCAATAGACGGGGGGATCAATAGACGGGGGGATCAATAGACGGGGGATCAATAGACGGGGGGATCAATAGACGGGGGGGATCAATAGACGGGGGGATCAATAGACGGGGGATCAATAGACGGGGGGATCAATAGACGGGGGATCAATAGACGGGGGGATCAATAGACGGGGGGATCAATAGACGGGGGGATCAATAGACGGGGGGATCAATAGACGGGGGGATCAATAGACGGGGGGATCAATAGACGGGGGATCAATAGACGGGGGATCAATAGACGGGGGGGATCAATAGACGGGGGGATCAATAGACGGGGGGATCAATAGACGGGGGGATCAATAGACGGGGGGATCAATAGACGGGGGATCAATAGACGGGGGATCAATAGACGGGGGGGATCAATAGACGGGGGGATCAATAGACGGGGGATCAATACTGTTATAGTGAATAGTAAATGACTCACTTGGCCCCATACACGGCGGGTCCACAGAAGATCCCATCCATTCCTCGGCAGTCTCTATATGCGGCTCCTTCTCCTGGTTGCAGTAATCCGCCATCCAGGACTCCTTGGTGTTCACATATTGCTCTGAGAATCAAACACAACAATGTATCACTTCAATAAACTTTATTTATAACAATCAGTGATCAGCTCCAGGAGCAAGGCGCTCCTATCCCTTCTGTATTGTAATGTCCTCTCCCCCCTCCCCCCTCTGTATAAACTGTTGGGGGAACCGTCCTCACCAGGAGAAGACAGCAATTATCGTTAGCAGCTGCTATTGAGATTGCAAGAGAATCCAGCAGGCTGGTTGTACATAAAGCTGATTAATCAATTTGGTCCATTCAGCCTGCCTACCAGCAGTTCTAATCCTGGCCGGTTCCTGCTGACCTTTGTACGGCCGGACTTAAAGGGTTACTAAACCTTCGTGTTTAAAAATAAATAAAAATAACAAACATGTCATACTTACCTCCTCTGTCATACTTACCTCCTCTGTCATACTTACCTCCTCTGTCATACTTACCTCCTCTGTGCACTTGGTTTGGAGGTAAGTATGACATGTTTGTTATTTATTTTTTTTAAACACGAAGGTTTAGGCCTCATGCCCACGGGCGTTTTTTCAGCCGCGTTTTTGAGCGTTTTTTACAGCTTAAAAACGCCTGTTCATGTTAGTCTATAGCTTCATGCCCACCTAGGCGTTTTTGAGCTGTAAAGAGCATAGGCGTTTGTAAGCTGTAAAAAAAACCCAGGGCCAGTGCGTTCCTCAGCGTCAGAACTAGGCAGGAAAAAACGCGAGCGTCAAAAAACGCGCAAAAACGCGCACTAACGCGCGGTCGCGTTTTAGCTCCGACGTTTTTTTTTTTTTTTTTCAAAAAAAAAAAAAAAAAAAAATATTTACAATAACATGGACAGGCGTTTTTAAGCTGTAAAAAACGCTCAAAAACGCAGCTGTAAAAACGCCAGTGGGCATGAGGCCTTAGTGACCCTTTAGGAGCTCCAGATCCCGAGTGCTCCGGTTTTAGTGAATCTCCCCATAGAGTCCTCGCCCTCTCGGGGTGACATTAGTGGGGTACCTATGAGCACGGAGGTGATATTTATGTCAAGTCTCTGTCTGGCCTTCAGATCGAACTTCAGGCGTGACGGGTGGAGGCGGCTGGCTTCCTGTTGTTGCCAGGATAGAGCACAGGGCCACGGCTCCACAAACGGCTCCCAACCTGAAATGGAAAACAAATGAATATCAAAAAATATCCAAAACTGCAAGTAAAGTGACCCACATCCAGGCTGAAGAGCGCTTGGAGCGGAGCCCCCCCCCTGAGTCATTAGAGATTCGGGTCATTAGAGATTCGGGTCATTAGAGATTCGGGTCAGAGATTCAAGTCATTAGAGATTCAAGTCATTAGAGATTCAAGTCATTAGAGATTCAAGTCATTAGAGATTCAAGTCATTAGAGATTCAAGTCATTAGAGATTCAAGTCATTAGAGATTCAAGTCATCAGAGATTCGGGTCATCAGAGATTCGGGTCATTAGAGATTCGGGTCATCAGAGATTCGGGTCATCAGAGATTCGGGTCATCAGAGATTCGGGTCATCAGAGATTCGGGTCATTAGAGATTCGGGTCATTAGAGATTCGGGTCATTAGAGATTCGGGTCATCAGAGATTCGGGTCATCAGAGATTCGGGTCATCAGAGATTCGGGTCATCAGAGATTCGGGTCATCAGAGATTCGGGTCATTAGAGATTCGGATCATTAGAGATTCGGGTCATCAGAGATTCGGGTCATCAGAGATTCGGGTCATTAGAGATTCGGGTCATCAGAGATTCGGGTCATCAGAGATTTGGGTCATAAGAGATTCGGGTCATTAGAGATTCGGGTCATTAGAGATTCGGGTCATTAGAGATTCGGGTCATCAGAGATTCGGGTCATCAGAGATTCGGGTCATCAGAGATTCGGGTCATTAGAGATTCGGGTCATCAGAGATTTGGGTCATTAGAGATTCGGGTCATTAGAGATTCGGGTCATTAGAGATTCGGGTCATTAGAGATTCGGGTCATCAGAGATTCGGGTCATTAGAGATTCGGGTCATCAGAGATTCGGGTCATCAGAGATTCGGGTCATAGACCACATCAGAGGAACTTTAGTAGCACAATGAGGCCGGACAGTGACATGGAGAGAGGCCGTTGCCCGGTGTACAGTCTGCATCTCTAACAGGGATGTACAAGGATCCATAGAAAGACTGACAGAGAGATGGACTTCAGTATAATGGTCTCTATAGATAGTCCTGGACCAGGTCATGTTATAAAGAGAACCAGTCAGGTACCTGAAAGCTCGCGGTTGTAGTAGTCCCCGGAGAGGGTGAATTCGGCCGAGCCGTTGGGATTGGACACGAAGTGCTGGAAGAAGAGAAGACCTGAGGAGGATAGAAAGGTGAAGGTCAGTGATCTAGAGATTCGCGCCGCCATCCAATCATCAGACGAGTCTGAGCAGCCGCATCCCACTTCCCATTACCATCTATAGAGATCACAGAGGGTTCAGCAGGAAAGTGGAAGAAATCCATGTGGGGGGGGGGGGGGGCAGGGAGGAGAGCAGAGGGTGTTTATTAGGCCTCTGTCACACGTGGTGTATCAATACGTCCCTTGTATGAGGACCGTGATTACCGGCACCATAATGTACAGGAGTTCTGTGCATCTCCTAGCAGGCCGTCCCACTCTGGACGATTGGAATGAAGCAGCCGCACACGGACACAGCCGCACACAGACACAGCCGGACACAGCCGCACACAGCCGCACACAGACACAGTCGGACACGGACACAGCCGGACACGGACACAGCCGCACACGGACACAGCCGGACACAGCCGCACACAGACACAGCCGGACACAGCCGGACACGGACACAGCCGCACACAGACACAGCCGGACACAGACACAGCCGGACACAGACACAGCCGGACACAGACACAGCCGGACACAGACACAGCCGGACACAGACACAGCCGGACACAGACACAGCCGGACACAGACACAGCCGGACACAGACACAGCCGGACACAGACACAGCCGGACACAGACACAGCCGCACACAGACACAGCCGCACACAGACACAGCCGGACACAGCCGCACACAGCCGCACACAGACACAGTCGGACACGGACACAGCCGGACACGGACACAGCCGCACACGGACACAGCCGGACACAGCCGCACACAGACACAGCCGGACACAGCCGGACACGGACACAGCCGCACACAGACACAGCCGGACACAGACACAGCCGGACACAGACACAGCCGGACACAGACACAGCCGGACACAGACACAGCCGGACACAGACACAGCCGGACACAGACACAGCCGGACACAGACACAGCCGGACACAGACACAGCCGGACACAGACACAGCCGGACACAGACACAGCCGGACACAGACACAGCCGGACACAGACACAGCCGCACACAGCCGCACACAGACACAGCCGGACACGGACACAGCCGGACACGGACACAGCCGCACACGGACACAGCCGGACACAGCCGGACACAGCCGGACACGGACACAGCCGGACACAGCCACAGCCGGACACAGCCACAGCCGGACACAGACACAGCCGGACACAGACACAGCCGGACACAGACACAGCCGGACACAGACACAGCCGGACACAGACACAGCCGGACACAGACACAGCCGGACACAGACACAGCCGGACACAGACACAGCCGGACACAGACACAGCCGGACACAGACACAGCCGGACACAGACACAGCCGGACACAGACACAGCCGGACACAGACACAGCCGGACACAGACACAGCCGGACACAGACACAGCCGGACACAGCCGGACACAGACACAGCCGGACACGGACACAGCAGCACACGGACACAGCCGGACACGGACACAGCCGGACACGGACACAGCAGCACACAGACACAGCCGGACACGGACACAGCCGGACACGGACACAGCCGGACACAGACACAGCCGGACACAGACACAGCCGGACACGGACACAGCCGGACACAGACACAGCCGGACACAGACACAGCCGGACACAGACACAGCCGGACACAGACACAGCCGGACACAGACACAGCCGCACAGACACAGCCGGACACGGACACAGCCGGACACGGACACAGCCGGACACGGACACAGCCGGACACGGACACAGCCGGACACGGACACAGCCGGACACGGACACAGCCGGACACAGACACAGCCGGACACAGACACAGCCAGACACAGACACAGCCGGACACAGACACAGCCGGACACAGACACAGCCGGACACAGACACAGCCGGACACAGACACAGCCGGACACAGACACAGCCGGACACAGACACAGCCGGACACAGACACAGCCGGACACAGACACAGCCGGACACAGACACAGCCGCACAGACACAGCCGGACACGGACACAGCCGGACACGGACACAGCCGGACACAGACACAGCCGGACACAGACACAGCCGGACACAGACACAGCCGGACACAGACACAGCCGGACACAGACACAGCCGGACACAGACACAGCCGGACACAGACACAGCCGGACACAGACACAGCCGCACAGACACAGCCGGACACAGACACAGCCGGACACGGACACAGCCGGACACGGACACAGCCGGACACAGACACAGCCGGACACAGACACAGCCGGACACAGACACAGCCGGACACAGCAGCACACAGACACAGCCGGACACGGACACAGCCGGACACAGCAGCACACAGACACAGCCGGACACAGCCGCACACAGACACAGCCGGACACGGACACAGCCGGACACAGCCACAGCCGGACACAGACACAGCCGGACACAGACACAGCCGGACACAGACACAGCCGGACACAGACACAGCCGGACACAGACACAGCCGGACACGGACACAGCCGGACACGGACACAGCCGGACACGGACACAGCCGGACACGGACACAGCCGGACACAGACACAGCCGGACACAGACACAGCCAGACACAGACACAGCCGGACACAGACACAGCCGGACACAGACACAGCCGGACACAGACACAGCCGGACACAGACACAGCCGGACACAGACACAGCCGGACACAGACACAGCCGGACACAGCAGCACACAGACACAGCCGGACACAGCCGCACACAGACACAGCCGGACACAGCCGCAGCCGGACACGGACACAGCCGGACACGGACACAGCCGGACACGGACACAGCCGGACACGGACACAGCCGGACACGGACACAGCCGGACACAGCCGGACACAGACACAGCCGGACACAGACACAGCACACAGACACAGCAGGACACAGCCGCACACGGACACAGCCGGACACGGACACAGCCGGACACAGACACAGCCGCACACAGACACAGCCGCACACAGACACAGCCACACACAGACACAGCCGGACACGGACACAGCCGGACACGGACACAGCCGGACACGGACACAGCCGGACACGGACACAGCCGGACACGGACACAGCCGCACAGGGACACAGCCGCACAGGGACACAGCCGCACACAGCCGCACACAGACACAGCCGCACACAGACACAGCCGCACAGACACAGCCGCACACAGACACAGCCGGACACGGACACAGCCGGACACGGACACAGCCGGACACGGACACAGCCGGACACGGACACAGCCGGACACAGACACAGCCGGACACAGACACAGCCGGACACAGCCGCACACAGCCGCACACAGACACAGCCGGACACGGACACAGCCGGACACAGACACAGCCGCACACGGACACAGCCGGACACAGCCGCACACAGACACAGCCGGACACAGCCGGACACGGACACAGCCGCACACAGACACAGCCGGACACAGCCACAGCCGGACACAGCCACAGCCGGACACAGACACAGCCGGACACAGACACAGCCGGACACAGACACAGCCGGACACAGACACAGCCGGACACAGACACAGCCGGACACAGACACAGCCGGACACAGACACAGCCGGACACAGACACAGCCGGACACAGACACAGCCGGACACAGACACAGCCGGACACAGACACAGCCGGACACAGACACAGCCGGACACAGACAGAGCCGGACACAAACACAGCCGGACACAGACACAGCCGGACACAGACACAGCCGGACACAGACACAGCCGGACACAGACACAGCCGGACACAGACACAGCCGGACACAGACACAGCCGGACACAGACACAGCCGGACACAGACACAGCCGGACACAGACACAGCCGGACAGACACAGCCGGACACAGACACAGCCGGACACAGACACAGCCGGACACAGACACAGCCGCACACAGACACAGCCGGACACAGACACAGCCGGACACAGACACAGCCGGACACAGACACAGCCGGACACAGACACAGCCGGACACAGACACAGCCGGACACAGCCGGACACAGCCGGACACAGACACAGCCGGACACAGACACAGCCGGACACAGACACAGCCGGACACAGACACAGCCGGACACAGACACAGCCGGACACAGACACAGCCGGACACAGCCGCACACAGCCGCACACAGACACAGCCGGACACGGACACAGCCGGACACAGACACAGCCGCACACGGACACAGCCGGACACAGCCGCACACAGACACAGCCGGACACAGCCGGACACGGACACAGCCGCACACAGACACAGCCGGACACAGCCACAGCCGGACACAGCCACAGCCGGACACAGACACAGCCGGACACAGACACAGCCGGACACAGACACAGCCGGACACAGACACAGCCGGACACAGACACAGCCGGACACAGACACAGCCGGACACAGACACAGCCGGACACAGACACAGCCGGACACAGACACAGCCGGACACAGACACAGCCGGACACAGACACAGCCGGACACAGACACAGCCGGACACAGACAGAGCCGGACACAAACACAGCCGGACACAGACACAGCCGGACACAGACACAGCCGGACACAGACACAGCCGGACACAGACACAGCCGGACACAGACACAGCCGGACACAGACACAGCCGGACACAGACACAGCCGGACACAGACACAGCCGGACACAGACACAGCCGGACAGACACAGCCGGACACAGACACAGCCGGACACAGACACAGCCGGACACAGACACAGCCGCACACAGACACAGCCGGACACAGACACAGCCGGACACAGACACAGCCGGACACAGACACAGCCGGACACAGACACAGCCGGACACAGACACAGCCGGACACAGCCGGACACAGCCGGACACAGACACAGCCGGACACCGCCGCACACAGACACAGCCGGACACGGACACAGCCGGACACGGACACAGCCGGACACGGACACAGCCGGACACGGACACAGCCGGACACGGACACAGCCGGACACGGACACAGCCGGACACAGCCGGACACGGACACAGCCGGACACGGACACAGCCGGACACGGACACAGCCGGACACGGACACAGCCGGACACGGACACAGCCGGACACGGACACAGCCGGACACAGACACAGCCGGACACAGACACAGCCGGACACAGCCGGACACGGACACAGCCGGACACGGACACAGCCGGACACGGACACAGCCGGACACGGACACAGCCGGACACGGACACAGCCGGACACAGCCGGACACAGCCGGACACGGACACAGCCGGACACGGACACAGCCGGACACGGACACAGCCGGACACGGACACAGCCGGACACGGACACAGCCGGACACAGACACAGCCGGACACAGACACAGCTGGACACAGCAGCACACAGACACAGCCGCACACAGACACAGCCGGACACGGACACAGCCGGACACAGACACAGCCGGACACAGACACAGCCGGACACAGACACAGCCGGACACAGACACAGCCGGACACAGACACAGCCGGACACAGACACAGCCGGACACAGACACAGCCGGACACAGACACAGCCGGACACAGACACAGCCGGACACAGACACAGCTGGACACAGCAGCACACAGACACAGCCGGACACAGCCGCACACAGACACAGCCGGACACAGACACAGCCGGACACGGACACAGCCGGACACGGACACAGCCGGACACGGACACAGCCGGACACGGACACAGCCGGACACAGACACAGCTGGACACAGCAGCACACAGACACAGCCGGACACAGCCGCACACAGACACAGCCGGACACGGACACAGCCGGACACGGACACAGCCGGACACGGACACAGCCGGACACAGACACAGCCGGACACAGACACAGCCGGACACAGACACAGCCACACACAGACACAGCCGGACACAGCCACACACAGCCACAGCCGGACACAGCCGCACAGGGACACAGCCGCACAGGGACACAGCCGCACAGGGACACAGCCGCACAGGGACACAGCCGCACAGGGACACAGCCGCACAGGGACACAGCCGCACACAGACACAGCCGCACACAGACACAGCCGCACACAGACACAGCCGCACACAGACACAGCCGCACACAGACACAGCCGCACACAGCCGCACACAGACACAGCCGCACACAGACACAGCCGCACACAGACACAGCCGCACACAGACACAGCCGGACACGGACACAGCCGCACAGGGACACAGCCGCACAGGGACACAGCCGCACAGGGACACAGCCACACACAGACACAGCCGGACACGGACACAGCCGGACACGGACACAGCCGCACACAGACACAGCCGCACACAGACACAGCCGCACACAGACACAGCCGCACACAGACACAGCCGCACACAGACACAGCCGCACACAGACACAGCCGCACACGGACACAGCCGGACACGGACACAGCCGGACACGGACACAGCCGGACACGGACACAGCCGCACAGGGACACAGCCGCACAGGGACACAGCCGGACACGGACACAGCCGCACACAGACACAGCCGCACACAGACACAGCCGCACACGGACACAGCCGGACACGGACACAGCCGGACACGGACACAGCCGGACACGGACACAGCCGGACACAGACACAGCCGGACACAGACACAGCTGCACAGGGACACAGCCGGACACAGACACAGCCGCACAGGGACACAGCCGCACAGGGACACAGCCGCACAGGGACACAGCCGCACAGGGACACAGCCGCACAGGGACACAGCCGCACAGGGACACAGCCGGACACGGACACAGCCGGACACGGACACAGCCAGACACAGCCGCACAGGGACACAGCCGGACACGGACACAGCCGCACACAGACACAGCCGCACACAGACACAGCCGGACACGGACACAGCCGGACACGGACACAGCCGGACACGGACACAGCCGGACACAGCAGCACACAGACACAGCCGGACACAGCAGCACACAGACACAGCCGGACACAGCCGCACACAGACACAGCCGGACACAGCCGCACACAGACACAGCCGGACACAGCCGCACACAGACACAGCCGGACACAGACACAGCCGGACACAGACACAGCCGGACACAGACACAGCCGGACACAGACACAGCCGGACACAGACACAGCCGGACACAGACACAGCCGGACACAGACACAGCCGGACACGGACACAGCCGGACACGGACACAGCCGGACACGGACACAGCCGGACACAGCCACACACAGACACAGCCGGACACAGCCGCACACGGACACAGTCGCACAGGGACACAGTCGCACAGGGACACAGCCGCACAGGGACACAGCCGCACAGGGACACAGCCGCACAGGGACACAGCCGCACAGGGACACAGCCGCACAGGGACACAGCCGGACACAGCCGCACACAGCCGCACACAGACACAGCCGCACACAGACACAGCCGCACACAGACACAGCCGCACACAGACACAGCCGCACACAGACACAGCCGGACACGGACACAGACGGACACAGCCGGACACGGACACAGCCGGACACAGACACAGCCGGACACAGACACAGCCGGACACAGACACAGCCGGACACAGACACAGCCGGACACAGCCGCACACAGACACAGCCGGACACAGACACAGCCGGACACAGACACAGCCAGACACAGACACAGCCGGACACAGACACAGCCGGACACAGACACAGCCGGACACAGACACAGCCGGACACAGACACAGCCGGACACAGACACAGCCGGACACAGACACAGCCGGACACAGACACAGCCGGACACAGACACAGCCGGACACAGACACAGCCGGACACAGCCGGACACAGACACAGCCGGACACAGACACAGCCGGACACAGACACAGCCGGACACAGCCGGACACAGCCGGACACAGACACAGCCAGACACAGACACAGCCGGACACAGCCGGACACAGACACAGCCGGACACAGACACAGCCGGACACAGCCGGACACAGACACAGTCGGACACAGACACAGCCGGACACAGACACAGCCGGACACAGACACAGCCGGACACAGACACAGCCGGACACAGACACAGCCGGACACAGACACAGCCGGACACAGCCGGACACAGCCGCACAGGGACACGCACGCACACAGCCGCACAGGGACACAGCCGCACAGGGACACAGCCGCACAGGGACACAGCCGCACAGGGACACAGCCGCACAGGGACACGCACGGACACAGCCGCACAGGGACACAGCCGCACAGGGACACAGCCGCACAGGGACACAGCCGCACAGGGACACAGCCGCACAGGGACACAGCCGCACAGGGACACAGCCACACAGGGACACGCACGGACACAGCCACACAGGGACACGCACGGACACAGCCACACAGGGACACAGCCACACAGGGACACACACGGACACAGTCGCACAGGGACACACACGGACACAGTCGCACAGGGACACACACGGACACAGTCGCACAGGGACACACACGGACACAGTCGCACAGGGACACACACGGACACAGCCGCACAGGGACACAGCCGCACAGGGACACAACCGCACAGGGACACACACGGACACAGCCGCTCAGGGACACACACGGACACAGCCGCTCAGGGACACACACGGACACAGCCGCTCAGGGACACACACGGACACAGCCGCTCAGGGACAAACACGCACACAGCCGCACAGGGACACACACGGACACAGCCACACACGGACACAGCCACACACGGACACAGCCACACACAGCCGCACACGGACACAGTCGCACACGGACACAGTCGCCCACGGACAGTCGCCCACGGACACAGCCGCCCAGGGACACGCACGGACACAGCCGCACAGGGACACGCACGGACACAGCCGCTCAGGGACACACACGGACACAGCCGCTCAGGGACACACACGGACACAGCCGCTCAGGGACACACACGGACACAGCCGCACAGGGACACACACGGACACAGCAGCACAGGGACACACATGGACACAGCCGCACAGGGACACAGCCGCACTCGGACACACACGGACACAGCCGCACACGGACACAGCCATACACGGACACAGCCACACACGGACACAGCCACACACGGATACACACGGACACAGCCGCACACGGACACACATGGACACACACGGACACAGCCGCACAGGGACACACACGGACACAGCCGCACAGGGACACACACGGACACAGCCGCACAGGGACACAGCCACACACGGACACAGCCGCACTCGGACACAGCCGCACTCGGACACAGCCGCACTCGGACACAGCCGCACTCGGACACACACGGACACAGCCGCACACGGACACAGCCACACACGGATACACACGGACACAGCCGCACACGGACACACATGGACACAGCCGCACATGGACGCACACGGACACAGCCGCACACGGACACAGCCGCACACGGACACAGCCGCACACGGACACAGCCGCACACGGACACAGCCGCTGCTCCCAATAGGACATTTGTTTGCAAGTCCCTGAACATTCACAGTTTGCATTTGGGGTCTCCTTCTTACACCCACAAGGATTTCACATTGGGGGGCAGTGACTGTCTGTACAGCCGCGGCGCCCCAATTAACAAGAATAACACTGCCTGCTTGGGGATGCACCTGTATATGTCTGTATGGGTAGACACAGCTCTCACATAAGGTATGCATTAATACCTCCCCCCTCCCCCCGTGTGAATGAGGCCCTATAATCTCCTCTGTGCCTGTATTCCATGATAGGTAAATAGTCGCGAAGGTGGAATAAAGACCCCAGTCCATCCAGGGTGGGTGGGTGTATGTAAAGTGGCTGTTCAATTTTTTATTTTTATTTTAAATAACGATCATGTTATAATTCTCGGCTCTGTAATGGTTTTGCACAGAGCAGCCCCCATCCTCCTCGTCTTGGGTCCCCCACTGGCCCCTCCTCTTCATTGGGTGTCCCCATGGAAAGCTGCTTTGCCTGGGGGCACCCGTGTGGGCTCACTGCCGAGTCACAGAAGGACTCTGCCCCCCCCCCCCGCCCCCCCGTGTCACAGCTTTTGACTGACAGCAGCAGGAGCCAACGGTTCCTGCTCCTATCACTCTGTCCAACAGAAGAGGAGGAGGAGGAAACTAGTCACATGATCAGGTCACGTGACCGGCTCTTCATCAATCCCGGAGTGTTCTCCACACTGATCAACATTAGATGAACTAAACATACAATGAAAGCTCATTGTGGGGTAATTACAGCAATGTCCTGCAGAGGGCAGAATCTGATCTCTGTTACAACTCCGCCCCCCAAATAGTTTTTTGAACAAGAATGAAATGAAGTGTGTGTGTGAATACAGACAGTATACATTATATATACTGATCTATGAATACATTACTGACGGGAAAACGTGATCTCTGCCAGAGGAACATCGCAGTCCATGCAATCATCGATGAAACAGATACAGACGTTGTCCGCCTTCAGCTCCACCCCTGAGATCCACTGCAGGCCTCCTCCTCCTCCTCCTCCTTTATTGATCTTTAGGGGCTCGGCATTCTTAAACAGCCACGTGGCGGCTTTGTTCAGCTGACCTTCGAGGGGAAACAACCAGAGAAGAAATTATTCCATTGTTCGTATGGAGCTCCGGGAGGTCCCTGCATGGAACTCACCTTGTGTGGTCAGCAGAGCCTTTCTACATGGAACTCACCTTGTGTGGTCAGCAGAGCCTTTCTACATGGAACTCACCTTGTGTGGTCAGCAGAGCCTTTCTACATGGAACTCACCTTGTGTGGTCAGCAGAGCTCTTCTACAATCTTCCATAGAAAATCCGAGCTCCTGGAGACGGGCCAGCTGGTTTTCTAAAAAATAAAACAAAAATGAGACAATGAGAACCCCGGAACTCCGTCCCATTCACTATCATTTCTATCCTCCAATAATATGAGAAGAAAATACTGCGCCTGGGGCACGACTGCCCCAGTACAACGTCAGAATGTGACGAAACGCGCGTCGGGAGGAGTGGCGTGCCGACATTATCGTGCTGTATACCCATTGGACGGGCGTCTGCTTGCCGGCCGGCTTTTACATTTTTTGAATACTTACTTCTTACTACGTGTGAGTGTATTTTTAACTTTTAATAAATATTCTTATATGGATTTACACTATGGTGAGCTCCTTTCTATATTGGGTTAACCTCTGGTCCTCATTCGTGACCATTTAAATGATCGAGTCTCCCTGGTTGATTTGCTGTGTGTTCCCGCTCCATTTGTGAGCTGCCATCTCCATTCCTTGGATCAAGGCCCTTGCAGGGTTACCAGCCGCAAGCCTATGGTAACTTGCCTCTGGTAAGCCCGCAATCTATGTGGTGAAAGCCATTTATAACAATTTAATTTTTTTAGCACAGCTTTAAGTTTTATTCCTATCCTCCAGGTGAACGTTTACAAAACAACAAGTCCATAGACAACAGGAGTGGCCCCTGGCTGTGAGAGCTCATGTGGCATGTGAGGGCCCCGCAGCGCTATACAAATCTTCTCTCCCTTTAATGGAAACTAACATTTATTATAGCGTTATGTGTTTTGTGTATGTACTTATGTACTATCAGATCTACAAGTAGAAAGAAAAACAACAGGAGCCTCCCGTCTTTTAGGGTCACTCTCCTGACCTGGCGGTGGGGGGGGGGAGGGGGGGGGGAGAGTCACAGTTCTCACTCATTTACTTGAGCTACTGAGCTCTGCAGACATCAGGCTTCTAACAGCAAGAGGTGAAGAGAAACTGGAAACCACTTGAAAGAGGCCAGAACCTCTCCCTATTGACTGCATGATCTTCATATGATGTAGTATGTAAAATATATATTTGATTTAGACTTAATCTTATTTAATGAAAAAAATAAAAAATTAGGCTGAAGTTCAGGAATTCAGCCAGACTGTGAAATGTGCTGGAATACTATAAATCCACCTAGTTTACATCTGAAAGATTTACAGCAGAGCGGACTCGTGGAGCTCTGACAGGAGAGATCCCGCCTTCTCTGCCCGCCCCTCCCCCTCTGCTGCCCTTTCACAAGAGCCCTTGTATTCTAAGAATGGCTTCACATAACGCAAAGTGCTCTGTGATTGGGCAGGAGAAGGGGAGGGCATAGTGGCCGCATGTGACTCTGCAGTTACTGGAGCTGAAATCAGAAGGTTCTCTATGGAAGTGCTGGAGGTAAAGCAATAGCCATCCTAAAATGTAAAGTGTAAATAAAGGAGATAAGTCCATGAGGTGGCATGCACCTAGTTGGATTTAAAAGAGAAGTACAAGGAAAGCTGGTTTGGCTGGACTTCTCCTGTGGATCACAGGAATGTAGTTCGTTTTGCGCTCCTGTGACCCGGTTTCAGCAGACTGAAGTCTGCACTCTGCTGACATCACAGAGCCGCTCCTGGCTTGGGAAGGACTGCAAACATCCAAACTTACCTAGGTGGATGCTGTATCTTTCCCCCATTGTCTCCAAGACTGAGAACCGAGCGATCAAACACTGCCGATCGGTCCGTTTTCAGGCTGCAGAGAGCCAGTGACTGGCAGTCTCTGCTCTGCCCCTCCAGTGCTCACTGGCGTGCCGGGCTGTGGAGGGGGCAGGAGCAGTCTACATCATAGCTCACTGAGAGGCCGAGCCAGCTGGTGTTCCAGGCTCCTGGGTGGACCCTGACTGGAACTTCAGGATAAATCCAGCACCTGGCCTGACATCAGCCGACAGAGGACTTTAGCCCACTATTGGCTGAAAACAGGTGACTGGAGTGCAGAATGAAGTGCCCCCCTGTGATCCACATGAGAAGTGCAGCCAAAAAAGCTTTCCCCATACTTCTCCTTTAACCTTCCTGGCGGTATTCCCGAGGGGGGAAAAAGCGGTAACCCCCGAGCCATACTCAGGAATACATCGCAGGATCCTAGGAAAGTTACTTACCTTGTCCTCAGGATCCTGCGATGTCCCCCCTTTGTGTCCGCGGGCTGTGTACTCCGCTCAATCAATGTGCCCGGCTTCATTCCCTGCAAGCATTGCAACGCATAGGGGCGGAGCCCAACGCCAAATTCAAAAAGTGCAAAAAACTAAAAACACATACAGTAATGCAATCTGTAAGATTATAGTGTACTGTATCGGATAATTTCACCTCTCTTCTGTCCCTAGTGGTCTGTCCGGTGCCCTGCATGCCCATTTATATTATATATACCGTTCTTTCTGCTTGGAAACTGGAGATTGTCCATAGCAACCAAAAAGTGTCCCTTTATGTCAAAAGCGGTTTTAGACCAGCTAGAAAACAGCGATAGCGAATTAGAATCCCTCGCAGAATTGAGCGATAGCGATTGGTGGGGGAAGAATTCTGCAACTGAGCAAATTTCAGTGTTTTTGATTTGATTACATTTTATTTTTATATTATTTGTTATAATTATTTATTATATTTAAATTTTGTGTTTAAAAATGTATCATACCCGGGATGTCTACTAGACTCGTTTGGACAGATTTAGGCCCGGTTCACACTGATGCGAGTTCATAACGAATGCGATGCGTCAAAAACATTCTAAATTCGCATGTCATCGATAAAGTCATTGTTTTCAATGACGGTCGTTCACATACATGCGTTGCGATTTCTCTACAAATGCGATGCGATAAAAAAAGGGTCTTGTGCGAGTTTACAGCGTTGCGAATTTAGTCTCCATAGACATCAATGTAAACCGTTCTGGAATCGCATTGATGGTTGACATTTGTGCGAATTCCACCGCACTATTCACCACAAAAACCAGGAAGTACACACCTTTTTTTTTTTTACATTATGATTCCATTGGCTAGATTACAATGTTTCTCAACTCCAGTCCTCAAGGTGCCCCAACAGGTCATGTTTTCAGGATTTCCCTCAGATAAACCTGCTGTGGTAATTACTAAAGGCAGTAAAACTGATCAGATCCCCTGTGAAAAATAATGGAAAGCCTGAAAACATGACCTGTTGGGGCGCCTTAAGGACTGGAGTTGAGAAACATTGGGCTAGAAACATCAAATCGCAGCTATGTCCAACTCCTGAAATTTGCGGGAAAATCGCAGTAAATTGACAGCGCAGCAGTGTGAACCGAGCCTGAGTGAGTTATTACTAAGAATTACAGGCCTACAATATAAAAACACCAAATTTCCATGCGAAACATTGTACCGCTTTGAGACGCAAAAATCTGACATAATCAAACCGCCAGGGAGGTTACATTCTAAGCAAGAAACATGTTTGGAGTCCTCTTTTTATTCTTGATATAATAATGTTCTGGCAAAACCGGGATTCTCTGACATATAGGCTGTGCATTGCCGAGCAACCGATTCTACCGCACCGATTTTTTATAGTAAATATATCAGACACCTTTTATTGGCTACAATAGATACACTCCAGGAATGTGTCCAGTGACATCAACATGATTGTCAGCAGAGGTGACTTCCAGCTCGGAGCACCTACCTAGGAGGGGATCCATGACGTGTCTCGGGGTCTCTCGGACACTCTCATTCTCTTTGGTGATTCCGGATGGGCTGGCCGATGCCGCCGAGGGGTCAGGAGCTCCGGAATCCGAGGTGCTCGTCTGCTCAGGGATGGATTTTGCAATAGCCAGAAATAACAGCACATCGTTATAGGACAGCCTGATGTCCATTGTCTGTAGCTGGATCTATTTCAAATAAATAAAAAAATAATTCAGAGTTAAGATCCAAATCTATTCCGACTGGTTATCAAAATCTGCTGCAGGCTCCGCTAAACATGCGCGTGTTGTAGGACATTTCCCTCGGTAGATTACATTATTTACAGAGCTTGGTGGGCAGAAGTCGGATCATTAAAATTCAGTTGTTGACACAGAAAAACAATCGTATTTTCCGGAAGTCTTGCAATGCACAATTTCACTGACAGGCTGGATAGAAGGTAGAACTTGGATTTCCTGTAATATATGAGGAGCCTCCATGCTTTAGGAGCCTCCATGCTTTAGGAGCCTCCATGCTGCAGGATCAACCAAAGGAAACCTCAGACAGACAGATCCCGACTCATCCCTACCTAGTCAGGTCATGTTCTGTGTGCTGAATGTTTTTCCATAAAGAGATACAGAAGATCTTATTCCCATCATTACCTCCAGGATGGGGGGAAAGTCCTCGGTGTTGAACGCATCCATCAGTCCAGAGCTGCTCTGATAATTGGAATTCCCCACCAGCTCTATCTGACATGGACGGGGTCTATGATGGACAGAGCCGTGTCCTGCTCATTCCCCAAGCAGCAGCTGAATACCTGCAAAACAAAGAATAATCCCGCCAGTCATAACGAGGTGAGCTTATTGGAAGATACACCGGCATGCAGCCGCGGAAATGCCCATGCTCGCCCTTTTGTGGCATTTCTGTGGCTACATGCTGGTTGTATATGGCTTTTGGGGTGAGTTTTCTTTCCTTCTTGCTACTCTGCTTAAGCAATATATAACCACAGACAATATACATTTGATATGTTTTGCATTACAATTTTGTATGTTTATTTAACAAATCTATGTATTTTATTTGTGTCCTAGTGTGTATCCCTTTTGTAATCTCCTGAAGAAGCGGCCCAACAGCGAAACATGTTGAGAGTTTGACGGCTCATACCCACACCACTCCACGAGCGACTTCTCGTAGAGGAGACTCCCTTGGTGGGGATGTAGGAACCGTTTGGAAGGGATTCTACCTTTTGTTTTCATGCATTGTAATATTTTCACACAATCTTATTAGCTTCATGGACTGTTTTATTTGTATATATAATAAAATTTTCTGCGTTTAACATATTTAGGCCCCTTTCACAAAGACGGATAGAATGGTGCTTTTATCTGCGGATTTTCTAGTTTTCTACAGCAGCTAAAAGCACACAATGCTTTCCTATGGCCCCATTCACACACAGCGTTTAGCTGCGATTCCGTTACATGCGGTTTGGTGCGAATAGAAAAAATAGAATTGAATGCATCCAGGTGCGATGTAGCGCAGCTATATGCACATAACCGCAGGTAATCGCAGTCTTTTGTGTCAACTGCGGATAGCAGCGTGAGAAAAAAAAGAAAGAACAGGAAGCACATCATAATCAGTATAAAAAGGGTTGCTATGGGAATGACTACCGCAGCTAAACGCGGGCCGCATGTAACCGCACGTAAACGCAGGTAATCGCAATGTACAAATGCAGCTAATCGCAGTGCATGGAGCCTTGAATTTCACAAAACATTTTACATGCTTTTAACGGCGGCAAAACAGCCGTCCGTTTGAAAGGTGCCTTAAATTGTTAATGTCCTTTGATGGTACCAAGAAAATCCCGCTGCCCCAATGCACTCCAAGTTTCCTACGAAATAAAGATGTATGGAGGCCAAACTGAGAGATAAGATACGAGGCACAAAGTGACAGATTATCGGTGTCCTCATCTTACCTCAATCCCGAACAAACTGCCAGAGAACGGACGATCGACCAGTTTTGGTTTGTAGGTAAGAACGGTCGTTCCTTTCAGGATGATGGCATTTGTATCGACACAAGACGCGTCTTCAACAACAACAAACTCCGTTCCTTCAGGAAGTCAGAGAAGAAATCTCAATTACAGTCTGCAAACATTTTACATTAAAAAGTCAAATTACTATTATTTTTTGAATGAAAATAAAAGATCTCTGCAACAATATTGCACAGAGCGACCCCCTTACGTCTTCTTTGGGGGTCCCCCCATCAATGCGCTCTGCTCCTCCTCTCTTCTCAGTGCCCCCCATAGCAAGCCATGTGCCATGGGGGGGGCACTTGCTCAGGTGCACTCCCGAGCTGGGATGTGTGTATCTCTATAGACACACAGAGCGTGGCTCAGCCACGCCCCCCACTCCCTCCTCACATAATATGACTGACAGCAGCAGGAGCCAATGGCTCCCACTCCTCTCACTGAAGCCTGTGAGTCCAGGAAGAGAGGAGAGAGGGGGTTTCTGGCGGCGGGGGGCAGCACTGGAATGTAAGTGGTGTCAGGTACATGTTTAGGGATTCGGGGGGGGGGGGGGTTCTCACTGTGAATGAGGCTCAACCTAGAAGGCTGGTCCCATTACCATCAGTTTCCAGCCGATGGCTTCCCAGATGCTGCAAACACCGAGGGCGGCACGTCGGCTGGAGTTTGGTGTTCTGCAGCAGATGGGAACGGTTTTCTCTAGACGGTCAGAGCTGAATATCAGAATGTGAAGAGGAAACGCACGCAGGGACCGCTCACCTGTAACGTTGATCTTGACTTCCAGCTGTTTTTCGGGGGTCAGCTGTACAGACGACCTCTTGGTTACCACTCCGGATTTCACAGTTTTGGGGATCACGGGCAAAGAGGTGCCGGACCGGTCTTCCGGGAGACGGTGGTCCTCATGTAATTTGTCACTCGGCGTCTGTAGAAATTTGTTCACGAGCATCAACCAATCAAATATCAGGAAGACTCGCAGGTTGTTCAGTACGACGGTGAAGCAGGAGGAGTCCTTTGTTGATCTGGAGAACAGAGAAGTAAAAGTGAAAACTAAGGAGCATACACGGATACACGGATTCCAGATTCCTGGATAACAAATACATAAGAATCACATTGCGGTAGAAGGCCGAGATTCATCATTGATATTATAGAAGATTCATAACTTTCTCAGTGTCTGACTCTTCATCTCCAGGTCAGTCTGTCATGCCCATCCTCACACACTGAGGATGATCGGCCAATGGCTGTTCACTGTCCAGACTGAACGCTCACGCAGACGGGTTTATTTTAATCTCTAATCAAGTTCTAGCAAAAACGCTACTTTAATTATCCTTGCACATAATTGGGTATTGGAGGGAAGGGGGATGGGTATCCAAACCACACCTAGCCACCCCCGAGGGCACAGGGGTGAGGGGTAGGTCACTTTTCTAAAAGAGAAATGGGTACCTTCCCCAACAGGACATCTCTCAGCTGAAGGTGGGTTGCTGTCCTCCTGGGGAGGGGACTCTCCACCTGAGGACTACCTGTGCCCCACCACGGGTCTGGGGAAGAAAGGGGGGGCATCTACTTATCAATCCATTGGAGCTTGTGGGCGACACTCCTGTGACAGAACCCCCCTTTCCACCAAAGTGGGGGGGGGGCGACGGCCACGGGGACACAAACTACAGGCGACCGGTCACATGTGTCCCTGTGAGACGTGAAACTCGCCAGTCACCCCGTCCAGGGAGGGGAGGTCACAGTTGGCCCCGCGTGTAGGTAAAGGTCTGCATGCAGGTGCTCAGAGGCCAGACTGGGGTGACCATTGGATCTAGATTATCCACCCCCACCCCACCCACACCCTGCCCAGCCCAGCTATTGATTGAAGATCTCCGCAGGAAAAAAGAAGGGCTGAGGAACAACCGATCCCAGCAGAGAACTAGGTCCTTACTCATTATACATGGGGCAGAAATAACCGGCCTGGCTAGAGTAGAGAAGAGATTTATTCCAGCTAGGAATGTCCTGCACACAATCCGGTCACCTTACATAGAAAAGTCAATCTTTACTTTGGATAAACAATCTCATCCCTAAATAAATCCACTGGCTCCCAGCTTCAAATTTAATAAAACAGAATAAAATAATAATAAAAATAAATAAAATGAAGCGGAGTGTTCCGTGATATTGCCATGAATTGGGGGCAGGGATTCGGTATGTAAGGGATGGCAGTTGATAGTGAAGTAATCATCAGACTTAAAAGCGGAGCTGCTTCATTTTTAACCACCTGAGACCCGGGCCATGTACAAATGACGGCCTCAAGGTGGATCTAGAAATACGGGAGGCCATCATTATACGGCCTTGGCTATTCCGGCCACTGGGGGCGCGCGAGCGCGCGCCTGGCACATCACTAAGATGCCGACGCGCGTGCCTGGCGGCCACGATGTCCTCCAGGTACCCGCGATCGGCCGGTACACAGAGGAGGGACGTGGATCTCTGTGTGTAAACACAGAGATCCACGTCCTGTCAGGGAGAGGAGACCGATGCTGTGTCCCTTGTACATAGGGACACAGATCGGTCACCTCCCCCAGTCAGTCACCTCCCCCAGTCAGTCCCCTCCCCCACACAGTAGTAATCACTCTCAGGGCACACATTTAACCCCCTTCCTCACCCCCTAGTGGTTAACCCCTTCCCTGCCAGTGTCATTTTTACAGTAATCAGTGCATATTTATAGCACTGATCGCTGTAAAAATAACAATGGTCCCAAAATGGTGTCAAAAGTGTCCGATGTGTCCGCCATAATGTCGCAGTCACAATAAAAATCGCAGATCGCCGCCATTACTAGTAAAAAAAAAAATTATTCATAAAAATGCTATAAAACTATCCCCTATTTTGTAGACGCTATAACTTTTGCGCAAACCAATCAATACACACCTATTGCGATTTTTTTTTACCAAAAATATGTAGAAGAATACGTATCGCCCTAAACGGAGGAAAATGTATTTATTTATTTTAAAAAATTGGGATATTTATAATAGCAAAAAGTAAAAAATATTGTGTTTTTTTCAAAAACGTTGCTCTTTTTTTGTTATAGCGCAAAAAATAAAAACCGCAGAGGTGATCAAATACCACCAAAAGAAAGCTCTATTTGTGGGGAAAAAAGGACGTCAATTTGGTTTGGGAGCCACGTCGCACAACCGCACAATTGTCATTCAAAGCGTGACAGCGCTGAAAGCTGAAAATTGGCCTGGGCAGGAAGGGGGTTTAAGTGCCCAGTAAGCAAGTAGTTAATATATGGACACTTACCTGTCCAGGGAGCCCGCCTTGTCGGTACCCAAAGCCAATCTTTGGATCGACTCCCGGGTGCTGCTGCCGCCATTCCTGGTAAGGGAACCAGGCAGTGAAGACTTTTGGCTTCACTCCTGGTTCCCTACTGAGCATGCGCGAGTTGCGCTGAACACTCTGAATGGTCGGACAAAGGAGGTGCCAAATGGGGACGGAGGAGGGGCCGGACATAGCGTAGTACACCGCACAATGTGTGGTGCTCTTGCATCGGAAGTTGCAGCAAATACCTGGATTTGAGAGCTATCTGCTCCCCCCTCCCCCCTGAAAGGTGCCAAATGTGACACTGGAGGGGGGAGGAATCTGATTAGCGGAAGTTCCATTTCTGGGTGGGACTCCACTTTAAGCCGACGTGTTCTCGCAGTCCTGTGTAAGGGTACCTAGTTCAATTTAAAGCCGAGCTCCACCCAAAAGTGGAACTTTTGCTTATACGCTTCCCCCCCCTCCAGTGACACATTTGGCACCTTTCAGGGGGGGTGGTAGGAATGGGGAACCTATTTTTGACAGGTCACCTTCCCCACTTCCGGAGGCGGGCCGCAGCCCAATCTTCCGGAAGTTGGGCCCCCCTCCTCCTTCCGCCAACGGGCCAATTAGAAAGTTCTGTGCGCTTCACGCATGCGCAGTAGGGAACCCGTTGGGAAACCAAAAGGCTTCACTACTAAATTTCCTTACCAGGAATGGCAGCGGCAGCACCCGGGAGTCGATCCGAAGATCAGCTGCTGGGTACTGACATCGCTGGCTCCCTGGACAGGTAAGTGTCCATATAGTAAAAGTCATTTGTACCGGATTTGTAGCTGCTGACTTTTCTTTTTTTCACCCAGGCTGGAGCTCCTCTTTAATATTCGTCTGAATAGTCAGATTCTTGCCTACGCCTGAGAGCCGACACGGCAAGTCTCACCAGAGAGCCGACACGGCAAGTCTCACCAGAGAGCCGACGTGGCAAGTCTCACCAGAGAGCCGACACGGCAAGTCTCACCTGAGAGCCGACACGGCAAGTCTCACCAGAGAGCCGACGTGGCAAGTCTCACCAGAGAGCCGACACGGCAAGTCTCACCTGAGAGCCGACACGGCAAGTCTCACCAGAGAGCCGACACGGCAAGTCTCACCAGAGAGCCGACACGGCAAGTCTCACCTGAGAGCCGACACGGCAAGTCTCACCAGAGAGCCGACACGGCAAGTCTCACCAGAGAGCCGACGTGGCAAGTCTCACCAGAGAGCCGACACGGCAAGTCTCACCAGAGAGCCGACACGGCAAGTCTCACCAGAGAGCCGACACGGCAAGTCTCACCTGAGAGAGGACACGGGAAGTCTCACCTGAGAGAGGACACGGGAAGTCTCACCTGAGAGCCGACACGGCAAGTCTCACCTGAGAGCCGACACGGCAAGTCTCACCTGAGAGCCGACACGGCAAGTCTCACCTGAGAGCCGACACGGCAAGTCTCACCTGAGAGCCGACACGGCAAGTCTCACCTGAGAGCCGACACGGCAAGTCTCACCTGAGAGCCGACACGGCAAGTCTCACCTGAGAGCCGACACGGCAAGTCTCACCTGAGAGCCGACACGGCAAGTCTCACCTGAGAGCCGACACGGCAAGTCTCACCAGAGAGCCGACACGGCAAGTCTCACCAGAGAGCCGACACGGCAAGTCTCACCAGAGAGCGACACGGCAAGTCTCACCAGAGAGCCGACACGGCAAGTCTCACCTGAGAGCCGACACGGCAAGTCTCACCTGAGAGCCGACACGGCAAGTCTCACCTGAGAGAGGACACGGGAAGTCTCACCTGAGAGAGGACACGGGAAGTCTCACCTGAGAGAGGACACGGCAAGTCTCACCTGAGAGAGGACACGGGAAGTCTCACCTGAGAGAGGACACGGGAAGTCTCACCTGAGAGAGGACACGGGAAGTCTCACCTGAGAGAGGACATGGGAAGTCTCACCTGTGGTGGAGTTCTATCTGCAGGGAGCCGGGATTGCTGTGTGTTTTGGAAGGTTGCAGGATGCAGTTGAACTTGTTGGGTTTCGGAGTGGAGGGCGGCTTGTGGCCCACATAACGCGTGTCAAATGCCATCATAGAATGGGAAACCAAGTTAATGGACTTCGTTTGGTTTGAAAAGCTCTCAAAAAGCAGTTTGGATTTTTTGAAGTCAAAGCTAAAAAAGGATAAAAACAAATATAAAGAGTCAAAACAGCATAATGAGAAATCACAACCCCCACCTTAAAGAGTAACTCCACTTTTACTAAGAAAATAAAAGCCCCTCCCCTCTGGGTGATCTCTGTACATTGCAGGGATTGTAACACATGACCTGTGTAGACTGATTCTGTATGGGAGGATCTGGTCCATTATAATCACCTGGTGCACTCCGTGTTATGATGAGGAAAGTTGTAGGTTCTGCATCCCTTCAGAAGTATTTACTCCCTGGGGAGGTATCACATGCCAACTAAAATGTCTATTGCAGGGGATGCCTAAAATCTGACTTACATCCTATCCTTCTGGGAAAATCAGTTTTCCAATATTCCAAGCAGGAAAGAACATTTCTGGGGGCGGGGTTCTGTATACCATCTGTGTATAGAGCGCCCCCAGGTGGCCATATGGCATTTTACAGAAAAGGACAGCGGCTGCAGATTGGAAAAGAAAGGGAATTTCAATTACAATAAATTACAATGTGACTTGTGTAGGAATTGTAAAAAGTTACTTTATTACATTTTTTTGCCATTTTGTTTCTCCTGGAAAGCGGAGTTACCCTTTAAAGCAGACCTTCACCCTAAAATAAATTCTTCCCTTCCCCCCACCTCTCACATTTGGATATTATTTTTTTTGTTCATGGTGAGGTTTGTGTGGAGCACTTCTGTCTCTCTTGCCTAGGTGAGAATAACGCCCCTCCCCCCCAATTATGTGCCGCGGGGGTTCAGGCTCCGGTTGAGACTTGCGGCACATCTGCAGGTTTCCCGTTTCTGAACCTCGCTGTGTCTGCGCATGCACAGATGTGCCACAGAGCTCTGCTGGGACCCAATGGCTGGACAAGGACCTATCCGACCATCTGAGCAGGAACCAACCCAACAAAGATGGCGGCACCGGAGGGGGGCGGGGCAAAGGAAAAGGGGGACTGAAGTTCCTCAAACTGTTGTAATCTCAGTGACATCTTCTACATACAGAGCAGAACACTCACCGGGCCAACGAGCGCTCCTCCCCCTCCTCCTCGCGGTCCTCCAGAAGCTCCAGACTGACATTCACCATATCAATGAGGAAAGACACGGAGGTGTACACCTCCCCGCTCAGCACCGTCTGCAGAGAGGACACAGGGAAATGCTGATTGCCTGGCTGTCATATAAAGGGAACCGCCGTGCTGCCCGGCTATCTGTGTCTTCAATACATTTGTAGTCAGTGAACGGCTCCAAGGGGAGGAGAGGGGAGGGGAGGAGAGAGAGGGAGGAGAGGAGAGGAGAGGAGGAGAGGAGAGGAGAGGAGAGAGAGGAGAGGAGAGGGAGGAGAGGGGAGGGATTAGAGGGGAGGGATTAGAGGGGAGGGATTAGAGGGGAGGGATTAGAGGGGAGGGATTAGAGGGGAGGAGAGGAGAGGGATTAGAGGGGAGGAGAGGAGGGGGAGGGGAGGGAGGAAGGAGACGGAGGAGAGGGGAGGGGAGGGGACGGAGGAGAGGGGAGGGAGGAGAGGGAGGAGGAGAGAGAGGGAGGAGAGGAGAGAGAGGGAGGGGAGGGAGGAGAGGGAGGAGAGGGAGGAGAGGGAGGAGAGGGAGGAGAGGGGAGGGGAGAGGAGGGAGGAGAGGGGAGGGAGGAGAGGGGAGGGATTAGAGGGGAGGAGAGGGGAGGGAGGAGAGGGGAGGGAGGAGAGGGAGGAGAGGGGAGGGGAGGGAGGAGAGGGAGGAGACGGAGGAGAGGGGAGGGGAGGGGATGCACGTCCGCTCCCCCCCTTTGTGTATGACATCACTTCCGGGTCCCCATTGATAGTTTCCCAGACGATCGAGGCCTCGGAAAATTGTACTGCAGTTTGATGTGGATTGCATTACATTTAGCGTCACCTATAGAAAATATCGGGTACTAAAGTTTGGCGCCGTTTCACGGGCGCATGCAAATTTAAAGTTTGGCATGTTGGGTATCTTTTTACTCGGTGCAACCTCATCTTTTATATTTTACCAAAAATTTGGGCAATTTATTTTTGTGTTTTTGAGCCCCCCTAAAATTTACTTTAATGTGTTTTTGACTGAACTTTTGTTTCCTAGACCTTTGCGGTAATATCGTGCGACATAAAAAAAATGGGAACTACCACCATTTTATTCTCCAGGGGTGTCTGTTTTCAGAAAATATATCATTTTGGGGGTTTAATGATTTCTTAAACATGTGTACAATCGGGACATGGAATAGTCCTCCCCCCCATCGGGACATGGAATAGTCCTCCCCCCATCGGGACATGGAATAGTCCTCCCCCCCCATCGGGACATGGAATAGTCCTCCCCCCCCCCATCGGGACATGGAATAGTCCTCCCCCCCCCATCGGGACATGGAATAGTCCCCCCCCCCATCGGGACATGGAATAGTCCTCCCCCCCCATCGGGACATGAAATAGTCCTCCCCCCCCCCCATCGGGACATGGAATAGTCCTCCCCCCCCCCCCATCGGGACATGGAATAGTCCTCCCCCCCCCCCATCGGGACATGGAATAGTCCTCCCCCCCCCATCGGGACATGGAATAGTCCTCCCCCCCCCCATCGGGACATGGAATAGTCCTCCCCCCCCCCATCGGGACATGGAATAGTCCCCCCCCCCCCCATCGGGCCTTATCGGGACATGGAATAGTCCTCCCCCTATCGGGACATGGAATAGTCCTCCCCCTATCGGGACATGGAATAGTCCTCCCCCTATCGGGACATGGAATAGTCCTCCCCCTATCGGGACATGGAATAGTCCTCCCCCCCCCCATCAGGACATGGAATAGTCCTCCCCCCCATCGGGACATGGAATAGTCCTCCCCCCCCCATCGGGACATGGAATAGTCCTCCCCCCCATCGGGACATGGAATAGTCCTCCCCCCCCATCGGGACATGGAATAGTCCTCCCCCCCCATCGGGACATGGAATAGTCCTCCCCCCCCTATCGGGACATGGAATAGTCCTCCCCCCCTTATCGGGACATGGAATAGTCCTCCCCCCCCATCGGGACATGGAATAGTCCTCCCCCCCCCATCGGGACATGGAATAGTCCTCCCCCCCCATCGGGACATGGAATAGTCCCCCCCCCCCCCCATCGGGACATGGAATAGTCCTCCCCCCCCCCCATCGGGCCTTATCGGGACATAGAATAGTCCTCCCCCTATCGGGACATGGAATAGTCCTCCCCCTATCGGGACATGGAATAGTCCTCCCCCTATCGGGACATGGAATAATAATCAGGATACAATGTTACAGATTTCCTTACATGAATGCGCGGATCCTGCAGGTCGTACGGACGCATGAAGTCTTCCACCGGCTCCCCCAGATTATTCTCCAGCAGACCTCGGATCAGTTTATATTTACTGAGATCCAGAGAGCAATGTACAGAGGACAGACTGCCATGGATAGACAGATCCGGGACCGAGTGACTGATTTCTCTGCACAAAGAAAGAAGACAAAGAAGAGAGCAATGAATTCCTGGAGAACGGACAGGTCAGGAGCAAGGAACGACCCCGCAGCAAACATATCCGATCCTTCACGAGCCAATCCTTCAGGAGCCAATCGTTCAGGAGCCAATCGTTCAGGAGCCAATCGTTCAGGAGCCAATCGTTCAGGAGCCAATCGTTCAGGAGCCAATCGTTCAGGAGCCAATCCTTCAATATCTGAGAGCTAAACCAACACTCTGTGTGATCCTCATCCTCCCATCATTAGTAATAGAGAGGAAGGGAGATCATATTTACTTACTTTCATTTCTTGTTTACATTTCTTCAGTTACTTCCTGGTTTCTGGCCTAGGCAAAAATTATGTCATACATCCCAGATGTCTTCAGAGGGAGGGGCTTTCTCAGCTAAGCCACACCCTCCTGTCTGCATGCCTGAGCTGAAGGCCGGTGGATTCCAGGAAGTAAATGCTACATGAATCAACTCATACCCAAGATGGCTGCAGCTAGAAATACTAGGAGAGTGATTTTCAAAGTGATTTCCCAACAAAATAAAGCATGGAGGCATGGATGGATGGATAGAGGGATGGAGACATGGATGGATGGATAGAGGGATGGAGACATGGATGGATGGATAGAGGGATGGAGACATGGATGGATGGATAGAGGGATGGAGACATGGATGGATGGATAGAGGGATGGAGACATGGATGGATGGATGGATAAATGGATGAATGGAGACATGGGTGGATGGAGACATGGATGGAGACATGGATGGATGGATGGATGAATGGAGACATGGGTGGATGGAGACATGGATGGAGACATGGATGGATGGATGGATGGAGACATGGATGGATGGATAAATGGAGACATGGATGGATGGATGGATGGAGACATGGATGGAGTCATTGATGGATGGATGAATGGATGGAGACTTGGAAAGATGGATGGATAAATAGAGACATGGGTGGATGGATAATAGGATTTTTATAACAGCTTACCTGTAAAATCCTTTTCTTGGAGTACACCACGGGACACAGAGCTAGTCATTACATAATGGGTTAAGGGTCACCAGCGGTGATTGGACACTGGCACAACCAATGGAAGACAGTTCCCCTCCATATAACCCCTCCCATCAGGGAAGTACCTCAGTTTTGTAGCAAAGCAGTAGGGTTCCCATAAGAAGGGGGGGACCTCTGTGTCCCATGGTGTACTCCAAGAAAAGGATTTTACAGGTAAGCTGTTATAAAAATCCTACTTTCTTTATCGTACACCACGGGACACAGAGCTAGTCATTACATAATGGGACGTCCCAGAGCAATGCTCATATGAAGGGGGGGAGACACAGATCAAAACAGGCCGCTTGCGGACCAGAAGCCCTATACTGCTGCCTGCAGCACACTTCGCCCAAAGGCGGAATCCTCATGTCCTTTCACATCTATTTGATAGAATTTGGAAAATGTATGGACTGAAGACCAAGTTGCAGCTTTACAGATCTGAGCCATCGAAGCCTGGTGGTGCACTGCCCATGAAGCACCTATCGCCCTGGTAGAGTGCGCTTTAACAGGAAAAGGAGGAGTCCTGTTCTTTAAACCATAAGCTTGAATAATTACTTGTCTAATCCACCTGGAAATGGTGGATTTTGATACCGCTTGGCCCTTCTTGGGACCATCTGGTAAAATAAACAAAACATCTGTTTTACGTATCTGAGCGGTTGCTTGCAGATACACCCTTACCGCTCTCACTAGATCTAGAGAGTGTAATAATTTTTCCCCCGCCGTCCGCGGGTTTGGAAAAAAAGAAGGCAGAACAATGTCTTGATTCAAGTGAAAAGCCGACACCACCTTAGGTAGAAAAGCCGGATGGGGTCGTAGTACGATTTTGTCCTTGTGACAAATTAGATAAGGCTCTTTACAAGAAAGAGCTGCTAGCTCTGATACTCTCCTAGCAGAAGCTATAGCAATCAGAAAGGCCAACTTCCTACTTAATATAATTAAAGGAATATGGCGAATAGGTTCAAAAGGTTGCTTTTGCAACACTGACAATACCAAATTCAAATCCCATGGACACAAGGGAGTCCTAACTGGAGGATTTATCCTCAGTACCCCCTGAATGAAGGCCCGAACTAGGGAGTGAGATGCCAATGGTCTCTGAAAGAAGACTGATAGAGCCGATATTTGCCCTTTGATGGTGCTAAGGGCTAAATTCATATCCACTCCTAACTGGCAAAAAGCAAGAATCCTACTTATTTCATACTTCTGAGGATTCCAACATCTGGATTCACACCAGGAAACGTATGCTTTCCAGACTCTCTGATAGATGAGTCTGGAGGCTGGCTTTCTAGCATTAATGAGCGTAGAAAGAGCCGGACCAGAGACCCCTCTCTTTTTAAAAATGTGGGTCTCAGCAGCCAGGCCGTCAACTTTAGCCTTTGTAAGGAAGGGTGGAATACTGGACCCTGTGACAGCAGGTCGTGTCGGAGTGGAAACTTCCAGGGCCTTCCTACCGCCGTTTTTACAATCTCGGCATACCAAGGCCTCCTGGGCCAGTTTGGGGCCACTAGGATTACTGGTATTCCCTCCTCCTTGATCCTGCGAAGCAGTCTTTGTAGAAGAGGGATCGGAGGGAATGCCTAGATCAGTGAGAACTGATTCCATGGAGTTATTAGAGCGTCTGTATTATTAGAGCGTCTGTCCCGTAGGCTAGAGGATCTCTCGTTCTGGACACAAAGTTGTCCAATTTCTTGTTGAACCTGGCAGCTAGCAGGTCTACATCTGGGTTTCCCCATCTCAGACATATGGCCTGAAAGATCTCGGGGTGAAGAGACCACTCCCTGGTAGCAGCTGCTGACGACTCAGGTAGTCTGCTTGCCAATTTTCCATCCCTGGAATGAAGATTGCAGAAAGGCAAGGTACATGCTCTTCTGCCCATGCCAGGATCCGGTTCACCTCTCTTTGGGCTGCCCGACTGTGGGTGCCTCCTTGGTGATTGATGTAAGCTACTGCAGTAGCATTGTCGGATTGAACCCGAACTGGGTAGCCCTGTAACCTGTATGTCCAGGTTTTGAGGGCTAGATATACCGCCCGGATCTCTAGCACATTGATGGGCAGGATCCCCTGAGTCTTGGCCCAGGTTCCCTGGGTAGAAGCCTCCTCGAATACTGCACCCCAGTCCGATAGGCTGGCATCCCTAGATACCACCTTCCAGGCCACTGGGAGGAAGGACTTTCCCTTCCGTAAATTCCTGGCTTCTAGCCACCAATCGAAGCTGTGGCGTACTTGTGAGGACAGGCGCATGGGTATATCCAGAGCTTGGCTCTTCCTGTTCCAGGAGGCTAAAATATTGCCTTGAAGTAGTCTCGAATGAAACTGGGCGTAAGGGACCGCCTCGAAGGAGGCTACCATCTTTCCCAATAGTCTCATGCAAAGGCGAATAGACGGCCTCTTGTTTGCTTTGACCTTGTGGATCAGGTCTTTCAGAGACTGTATCTTTGGCTCTGGCAGGTATACCCCGTTTTGGGCTGTATCTATGATCATGCCCAGGTACCCTATCCTTCTTTGGGCCTGGAGAGAGGATTTTTGTAAATTTATAATCCATCCTAAATGCTCCAGGTATCCTACTGTAGTGTGTACAGCGTGACCCAATCCGTCCTTTGACTGATCTATTACTAGTAGATCGTCCAGATAGGCTGTTACCGCAATGCCCCGTGTTCTTAGGTTTGCTAACAGAGGAGCTAGCACCTTTGTGAATACTATGGGCGCGGTGGCTACACCAAACGGCAGAGCCACAAATTGAAAGTGGCGATCTTCTACCGCAAACCTTAGGAATCTTTGGTGAGCGGGGAGGATGGGTATGTGTAAATGTGCGTCCTTGATATCTATGGGCGCCATGAATTTTCCGCCCTTTAAAGTGGCGGCCACGGATCGGATCGTTTCCATTCGAAAATGGCGATCGTTCAGGAACCGATTTAGGGATTTTAGATCCAGGATGGGTCTGACATCTCCATTTGGCTTTGGAATCACAAAGAGGTTTGAGTAAAAACCTGAACCTCGCTCTTTTTGGGGTACGTCTGTAACTACCCCTTGAGCCATTAAGTGATTCAAACCTTTGAAGAAGGATTCTCTTTTTTGTGGATCCTTGGAGAGTCTTGAACCTCGGAATTGAGAAGATGGGATCTCTCGAAATTCCAGCTTGTACCCTGAGGATATTGTGGATACTACCCAATTGTCCTGGATTTCTGACCACCAAGTTGCTCAGAACTGACAAAGCCTTCCTCCCACTCGGCCGAGCGGGGGGCGCCCCTTCACTGAGAGGCTTTGGGGGCTTGCTTATTAGCTCTTGCACCCCACGGCTTCTTGTTCTTCTGAGCTTGCCCCTTGGCTTTTGTGGGCGGCTAAAACAGGCCGCCGCCACTGGTTGGAGTCAGATTTCCCGGGAGCTGGGGAGAGAGCGTTTAAAACAAGATATCTTGTTTTTCTTTCTCTCAGGTAAAAGTCGTTTTACCACTTGATCTTCTGTATATATTTTTCTAAATCTTCCCCAAAAAGGCGTTCGCCATGGAACGGGAACTTGCCAACAGCTTTTTGCATGGGGTCTCCGCTGACCAATGCTTAAGCCAAAGTACTCTGCGCATCTGTACCAGCTGGAGTGTAAGGCGTGATGCCTGTATGATAGAATCTCTCATGGCATCCACTGTGAAGCATAAGGCTTTAGGCAAATTTTCCCAATTTCTAGCCTGCTCTGAAGGCAGTTCCTTCAGCCCCTGCTTTACCTGTTGGCTGATGACCTGACCCATACCGACTGCTGCTACTGCAGGTTGGGTAATTGAGCAGGCCAAAAGGAAGGAGGATTTCAACTTCCTCTCAGAAGGATCTTTTAAACCCTTGTACATTATCCACCGGACATGTCAGGTTTTTATTTACACAAGAAATAGCCGCATCTACCACAGGCAGGCTCCATTTCTTTTAAAAAAAAAATTTCCCCCATAGGATAAAGAATGTTAAACCTTTTTGGAGGTGAGAAACGCTTATCTGGATGTTGCCAGTTTGCGTATATTAGATCCTCTAGTAACGGATGAACCGGGAAGGAGCATGCACCTTGCAGGGATCTTAATGACCCTAGGGAGGAGACAGGTAATTCCGTTACCTCCGCAGAGGTTAACTTAAATGCACTGCTATAGCATTGTACCTGTGACCTTAAAATCTGGCTCCTCATCCTCTGCTGATGTAGCCTCCTCCTCCTCATCCTCCTCCCTCAGGTACTTCTGAAGGGAGGTCCAATACTGGAAGAGACCTGCTTCGCTTATTGTCCCTTTTTAGAGGACTTAGCGATTAAGGTAGCAATTTTTTCCTCCAGATTATTTAGGGCAGCTGATAAAGTGTCCTCAGTGACATATACAGGCCCAGGCTTCACTGGGGAAGCCGCCATACCTGACAGAGGTAATGGCTCATCCTGAACAGGTGCATTTAGCAACACAGGAGAGAAAGGTACCGAGTCAGCACAGTTAGAGCCTCCTCTCAGGCGGTGGTGCTTTCTTATCTCTTTTTGTCCGTATTACTTCCCCTGGAAGGCTTACTGTTTAGACAAAATACAAGGTACCTAAATGCATATACTACCGTGTTCAGTTTAGCAAATACATTAAGTATGCAACTTTTAACACATAACTATGCATAACATGGATGTCTTCTAGGAAGTACCCAATCCAACCACATGGAGTCTTACGTCCCTGTATAGCTGCTGTGTTTCTCTGCCAGGAACAAGAGAACTAACGAGCTTGCTTGCTGCTGCAGTGCTCACACTGACAGTCTTTTAAATTTGGCGCCATTTCTGTGCCTGCGCGCGCCACGTGCCCGTGCACGCCTTCGCCCCCCCCCCTCCGATAAAGCGTGCTCCCGCGCACGCGCGCGGCCCTTAGCGCTATGGCGGTGGCCATAGTGAGAGAGGACTCTCATCAGCCTTTGTTCCCACTTACCTGCATCTGCAGGTGTCTGGTCGGCCACCGAAAGGAGGATCGGGGTGCCCCAGCAAGCTCAGCAGCGGAGGTGACGAGCAGTGTACTTCGCCGAAGCCGACACTGAACAGAGTGAGGTGAGTATATTCAGCTCTTTACTCCCCCCAGTGGTGGAAAAAAAGAAGACATCCACTTTTTGAAAAAAGGTCCCAACCTAGTTATGGACCTTCTAATCTCACCTTATCCACGCCGCAGGTTTTTCTGCTGAAAGATTTCAGACAGATACCAAACTTCACCCTTCACGGTGGGCTATGTGTGCCAACCTTCAGGGATATGGGTTCCTATTTAAAGGATACCTCTCCCCTGGGCCTTGTACAAGACTCTTACCAGGACTTTATAGCGAAATAGCGAAAGTGCTGGATCTTAGAACCCAGTCCTCCGAAGAGAGACATTACAGGCGACGCCTCATGGATGAGGCCCGGATCCCATCCAGATTCAGCTCATTTGTAGGAGTCTTGGATGGATCCGAAAGCATAGCTCTTTTACCCCCAGAGGGTCTCTTTGGTAGAGCTTTCCTTTAGCACCTCCTAACGCGTCCAACACCTTTCGACACTGGCGAAAAAACTGAGGTACTTCCCTGATGGGAGGGGTTATATGGAGGGGAACTGTCTTCCATTGGTTGTGCCAGTGTCCAATCACCGCTGGTGACCCTTAACCCATTATGTAATGACTAGCTCTGTGTCCCGTGGTGTACGATAAAGAAAAATAGAGACATGGGTGGATGGATAAATAGAGACATGGGTGGATGGATAAATAGAGACATGGGTGGATGGATAAATAGAGACATGGGTGGATGGATAAATAGAGACATGGGTGGATGGATAAATAGAGACATGGGTGGATGGATAAATAGAGACATGGGTGGATGGATAAATAGAGACATGGGTGGATGGATAAATAGAGACATGGGTGGATGGATGGAGATATGGGTGGATGGATGGAGACATGGGTGGATGGATGGAGACATGGGTGGATGGATGGAGACATGGGTGGATGGATGGAGACATGGGTGGATGGATGGAGACATGGGTGGGTGGATGGAGACATGGGTGGGTGGATGGAGACATGGGTGGGTGGAGGGAGACATGGGTGGGTGGATGGAGACATGGGTGGGTGGATGGAGACATGGGTGGGTGGATGGAGACATGGGTGGGTGGATGGAGACATGGGTGGGTGGATGGAGACATGGGTGGGTGGATGGAGACATGGGTGGGTGGGTGGAGACATGGGTGGGTGGATGGAGACATGGGTGGGTGGATGGAGACATGGGTGGGTGGATGGAGACATGGGTGGGTGGATGGAGACATGGGTGGGTGGATGGAGACATGGGTGGGTGGATGGAGACATGGGTGGATGGGTGGAGACATGGGTGGGTGGAGACATGGGTGGGTGGAGACATGGGTGGGTGGAGACATGGGTGGGTGGAGACATGGGTGGGTGGATGGAGACATGGGTGGATGGATGGAGACATGGGTGGATGGATGGATGAATGGATGGAGACTTGGAAAGATGGATGGATAAATAGAGACATGGGTGGATGGATGGATGGAGACATGGGTGGATGGATGGAGACTTGGATGGATGGATGGAGACATGGGTGGATGGATGGAGACATGGGTGGATGGATGGAGACATGGGTGGATGGATGGAGACATGGGTGGATGGATGGAGACATGGGTGGATGGATGGAGACATGGGTGGATGGATGGAGACATGGGTGGATGGATGGAGACATGGGTGGATGGATGGAGACATGGGTGGATGGATGGAGACATGGGTGGGTGGAGACATGGGTGGGTGGAGACATGGGTGGGTGGATGGAGACATGGGTGGGTGGATGGAGACATGGGTGGGTGGATGGAGACATGGGTGGGTGGATGGAGACATGGGTGGGTGGATGGAGACATGGGTGGGTGGATGGAGACATGGGTGGATGGGTGGAGACATGGGTGGGTGGAGACATGGGTGGGTGGAGACATGGGTGGGTGGAGACATGGGTGGGTGGAGACATGGGTGGGTGGATGGAGACATGGGTGGATGGATGGAGACATGGGTGGATGGATGGATGAATGGATGGAGACTTGGAAAGATGGATGGATAAATAGAGACATGGGTGGATGGATGGATGGAGACATGGGTGGATGGATGGAGACTTGGATGGATGGATGGAGACATGGGTGGATGGATGGAGACATGGGTGGATGGATGGAGACATGGGTGGATGGATGGAGACATGGGTGGATGGATGGAGACATGGGTGGATGGATGGAGACATGGGTGGATGGATGGAGACATGGGTGGATGGATGGAGACATGGGTGGATGGATGGAGACATGGGTGGATGGATGGAGACATGGGTGGGTGGAGACATGGGTGGGTGGAGACATGGGTGGGTGGATGGAGACATGGGTGGGTGGATGGAGACATGGGTGGGTGGATGGAGACATGGGTGGGTGGATGGAGACATGGGTGGGTGGATGGAGACATGGGTGGGTGGATGGAGACATGGGTGGGTGGATGGAGACATGGGTGGATGGATGGAGACATGGGTGGGTGGATGGAGACATGGGTGGGTGGATGGAGACATGGGTGGGTGGATGGAGACATGGGTGGATGGAGACATGGGTGGATGGAGACATGGATGGATGGATAAATGGAGACATGGATGGATGGATGGATGGAGACATGGATGGAGTCATTGATGGATGGATGGAGACTTGGAAAGATGGATGGATAAATAGAGACATGGGTGGATGGATAAATAGAGACATGGGTGGATGGATGGATGGAGACATGGGTGGATGGATGGAGACTTGGGTGGATGGATGGAGACATGGGTGGATGGATGGAGACATGGGTGGATGGATGGAGACATGGGTGGATGGATGGAGACATGGGTGGATGGATGGAGACATGGGTGGATGGATGGAGACATGGGTGGATGGATGGAGACATGGGTGGGTGGATGGAGACATGGGTGGATGGATGGAGACATGGGTGGATGGATGGAGACTTGGATGGATGGATGGAGACATGGGTGGATGGATGGAGACATGGGTGGATGGATGGAGACATGGGTGGATGGATGGAGACATGGGTGGATGGATGGAGACATGGGTGGATGGATGGAGACATGGGTGGATGGATGGAGACATGGGTGGGTGGAGACATGGGTGGGTGGAGACATGGGTGGGTGGATGGAGACATGGATGGATGGATAAATGGAGACATGGATGGATGGATGGATGGAGACATGGATGGAGTCATTGATGGATGGATGGAGACTTGGAAAGATGGATGGATAAATAGAGACATGGGTGGATGGATAAATAGAGACATGGGTGGATGGATGGATGGAGACATGGGTGGATGGATGGAGACTTGGATGGATGGATGGAGACATGGGTGGATGGATGGAGACATGGGTGGATGGATGAAGACATGGGTGGATGGATGGAGACATGGGTGGATGGATGGAGACATGGGTGGATGGATGGAGACATGGGTGGGTGGATGGAGACATGGATGGGTGGATGGAGACATGGGTGGATGGAGACATGGGTGGATGGAGACATGGGTGGATGGGTGGAGACATGGGTGGGTGGAGACATGGGTGGGTGGATGGAGACATGGGTGGATGGAGACATGGGTGGATGGAGACATGGGTGGATGGAGACATGGGTGGATGGAGACATGGGTGGATGGAGACATGGGTGGATGGAGACATGGGTGGATGGAGACATGGGTGGGTGGAGACATGGGTGGGTGGAGGGAGACATGGGTGGGTGGATGGAGACATGGGTGGGTGGATGGAGACATGGGTGGGTGGATGGAGACATGGGTGGGTGGATGGAGACATGGGTGGGTGGATGGAGACATGGGTGGGTGGATGGAGACATGGGTGGGTGGATGGAGACATGGGTGGGTGGATGGAGACATGGGTGGGTGGATGGAGACATGGGTGGATGGAGACATGGGTGGATGGAGACATGGGTGGATGGAGACATGGGTGGATGGAGACATGGGTGGATGGAGACATGGGTGGATGGAGACATGGGTGGATGGAGACATGGGTGGATGGAGACATGGGTGGATGGAGACATGGGTGGGTGGATGGAGACATGGATGGATGGAGACCTGGGTGGATGGAGACATGGGTGGGTGGATGGAGACATGGGTGGGTGGATGGAGACATGGGTGGGTGGATGGAGACATGGGTGGGTGGATGGAGACATGGGTGGGTGGATGGAGACATGGGTGGGTGGATGGAGACATGGGTGGGTGGATGGAGACATGGGTGGGTGGATGGAGACATGGGTGGGTGGATGGAGACATGGGTGGATGGAGACATGGGTGGATGGAGACATGGGTGGATGGAGACATGGGTGGATGGAGACATGGGTGGATGGAGACATGGGTGGATGGATGGAGACATGGGTGGGTGGATGGAGACATGGGTGGGTGGATGGAGACATGGGTGGGTGGATGGAGACATGGGTGGGTGGATGGAGACATGGGTGGGTGGATGGAGACATGGGTGGGTGGATGGAGACATGGGTGGGTGGGTGGAGACATGGGTGGGTGGATGGAGACATGGGTGGGTGGATGGAGACATGGGTGGGTGGATGGAGACATGGGTGGGTGGATGGAGACATGGGTGGGTGGATGGAGACATGGGTGGATGGAGACATGGGTGGGTGGAGACATGGGTGGGTGGAGACATGGGTGGGTGGAGACATGGGTGGGTGGATGGAGACATGGGTGGGTGGATGGAGAGATGGGTGGGTGGATGGAGACATGGGTGGGTGGATGGAGACATGGGTGGGTGGATGGAGACATGGGTGGGTGGATGGAGACATGGGTGGATGGAGACATGGGTGGGTGGAGACATGGGTGGGTGGAGACATGGGTGGGTGGAGACATGGGTGGGTGGAGACATGGGTGGGTGGATGGAGACATGGGTGGGTGGATGGAGACATGGGTGGGTGGATGGAGACATGGGTGGGTGGATGGAGACATGGGTGGGTGGATGGAGACATGGGTGGGTGGATGGAGACATGGGTGGGTGGAGACATGGGTGGGTGGAGACATGGGTGGGTGGATGGAGACATGGGTGGGTGGATGGAGACATGGGTGGGTGGATGGAGACATGGGTGGGTGGATGGAGACATGGGTGGGTGGATGGAGACATGGGTGGGTGGATGGAGACATGGGTGGGTGGATGGAGACATGGGTGGGTGGATGGAGACATGGGTGGATGGAGACATGGGTGGGTGGAGACATGGGTGGGTGGAGACATGGGTGGGTGGAGACATGGGTGGGTGGAGACATGGGTGGGTGGATGGAGACATGGGTGGGTGGATGGAGACATGGGTGGGTGGATGGAGACATGGGTGGGTGGATGGAGACATGGGTGGGTGGATGGAGACATGGGTGGGTGGATGGAGACATGGGTGGATGGGTGGATGGAGACATGGGTGGATGGAGACATGGGTGGGTGGAGACATGGGTGGGTGGATGGAGACATGGGTGGGTGGGTGGATTGAGACATGGGTGGGTGGATGGAGACATGGGTGGATGGAGACATGGGTGGATGGAGACATGGGTGGATGGAGACATGGGTGGATGGAGACATGGGTGGATGGAGACATGGGTGGGTGGATGGAGACATGGGTGGGTGGATGGAGACATGGGTGGGTGGATGGAGACATGGGTGGGTGGATGGAGACATGGGTGGGTGGATGGATGGGTGGGTGGATGGAGACATGGGTGGGTGGATGGAGACATGGGTGGGTGGATGGAGACATGGGTGGGTGGGTGGAGACATGGGTGGGTGGGGATGGAGACATGGGTGGGTGGATGGAGACATGGGTGGGTGGATGGAGACATGGGTGGGTGGATGGAGACATGGGTGGATGGATGGAGACATGGGTGGGTGGATGGAGACATGGGTGGATGGATGGAGACATGGGTGGATGGATGGAGACATGGGTGGATGGAGACATGGGTGGGTGGAGACATGGGTGGGTGGAGACATGGGTGGATGGATGGAGACATGGGTGGGTGGAGACATGGGTGGGTGGAGACATGGGTGGATGGATGGAGACATGGGTGGATGGATGGAGACATGGGTGGATGGATGGAGACATGGATGGGTGGATGGAGACATGGGTGGATGGAGACATGGGTGGATGGAGACATGGGTGGATGGATGGAGACATGGGTGGGTGGAGACATGGGTGGGTGGAGACATGGGTGGGTGGAGACATGGGTGGGTGGATGGAGACATGGATGGATGGATAAATGGAGACATGGATGGATGGATGGATGGAGACATGGATGGAGTCATTGATGGATGGATGGAGACTTGGAAAGATGGATGGATAAATAGAGACATGGGTGGATGGATAAATAGAGACATGGGTGGATGGATGGAGACTTGGGTGGATGGATGGAGACATGGGTGGATGGATGGAGACATGGGTGGATGGATGGAGACATGGGTGGATGGATGGAGACATGGGTGGATGGATGGAGACATGGGTGGATGGATGGAGACATGGGTGGATGGATGGAGACATGGGTGGATGGATGGATGGAGACATGGGTGGATGGATGGAGACATGGGTGGATGGATGGAGACATGGGTGGATGGATGGAGACATGGGTGGATGGATGGAGACATGGGTGGATGGATGGAGACATGGGTGGATGGATGGAGACATGGGTGGATGGATGGAGACATGGGTGGATGGATGGAGACATGGGTGGATGGATGGAGACATGGGTGGATGGATGGAGACATGGGTGGATGGAGACATGGGTGGATGGGTGGAGACATGGGTGGGTGGGTGGGTGGAGACATGGGTGGGTGGAGACATGGGTGGGTGGATGGAGACATGGGTGGGTGGAGACATGGGTGGATGGAGACATGGGTGGGTGGATGGAGACATGGGTGGGTGGATGGAGACATGGGTGGGTGGATGGAGACATGGGTGGGTGGATGGAGACATGGGTGGGTGGATGGAGACATGGGTGGGTGGATGGAGACATGGGTGGGTGGATGGAGACATGGGTGGATGGAGACATGGGTGGATGGAGACATGGGTGGATGGAGACATGGGTGGATGGAGACATGGGTGGATGGAGACATGGGTGGATGGATGGAGACATGGGTGGATGGATGGAGACATGGGTGGGTGGATGGAGACATGGGTGGATGGAGACATGGGTGGGTGGATGGAGACATGGGTGGATGGATGGAGACATGGGTGGATGGAGACATGGGTGGATGGAGACATGGGTGGGTGGATGGAGACATGGGTGGATGGAGACATGGGTGGGTGGATGGAGACATGGGTGGGTGGATGGAGACATGGGTGGGTGGATGGAGACATGGATGGATGGAGACATGGATGGATGGAGACATGGGTGGATGGAGACATGGGTGGATGGAGACATGGGTGGGTGGATGGAGACATGGGTGGATGGAGACATGGATGGATGGAGACATGGGTGGATGGAGACATGGGTGGGTGGATGGAGACATGGGTGGGTGGATGGAGACATGGGTGGGTGGATGGAGACATGGGTGGGTGGATGGAGACATGGGTGGGTGGATGGAGACATGGGTGGGTGGATGGAGACATGGGTGGATGGAGACATGGGTGGATGGAGACATGGGTGGATGGAGACATGGGTGGGTGGAGACATGGGTGGGTGGAGACATGGGTGGGTGGAGACATGGGTGGGTGGATGGAGACATGGGTGGGTGGATGGAGACATGGGTGGGTGGATGGAGACATGGGTGGGTGGATGGAGACATGGGTGGGTGGATGGAGACATGGGTGGATGGGTGGATGGAGACATGGGTGGATGGAGACATGGGTGGGTGGAGACATGGGTGGGTGGAGACATGGGTGGGTGGAGACATGGGTGGGTGGATGGAGACATGGGTGGGTGGGTGGATGGAGACATGGGTGGTGGATGGAGACATGGGTGGATGGAGACATGGGTGGGTGGATGGAGACATGGGTGGGTGGATGGAGACATGGGTGGGTGGATGGAGACATGGGTGGGTGGATGGAGACATGGGTGGGTGGATGGAGACATGGGTGGGTGGATGGAGACATGGGTGGGTGGGTGGAGACATGGGTGGGTGGAGACATGGGTGGGTGGATGGAGACATGGGTGGGTGGATGGAGACATGGGTGGGTGGGTGGATGGAGACATGGGTGGGTGGGGATGGAGACATGGGTGGAGACATGGATGGATGGAGACATGGGTGGGTGGATGGAGACATGGGTGGATGGAGACATGGGTGGAGACATGGATGGATGGAGACATGGGTGGGTGGATGGAGACATGGGTGGATGGAGACATGGGTGGATGGAGACATGGGTGGATGGAGACATGGGTGGATGGAGACATGGGTGGATGGAGACATGGGTGGGTGGATGGAGACATGGGTGGATGGAGACATGGGTGGAGACATGGATGGATGGATAAATGGAGACATGGATGGATGGATGGATGGATAAATGGATGGAGACAATCCCTTCCAACACCATCCTGGGGACGCCGGGAAATAACAGGTTCTGGGGCTGCACACCATCCTGGGGACGCCGGGAAATAACAGGTTCTGGGGCTGCAGATGGGGTTAAGGGGGATGGCTGCTCCTTAGGCCTGCTTTTAAAAATTGTACTTGTACCTAGCATCCTACTCCTGTAGGTGGCGGCATCAAACCCATCCATGATGACTTCAGCTGTGTCCCTTAATGAACAATACAGAGAAGAGAGGATTTAACCCTCACATGTCCTCCTGATCGATATCCCAGGACATCATACGGGCCCCTCCTTTACCATCTGAACTCTATCGCTGCCTCCCAGAGCTCAGGCTTCCAGAATCCCAGCACTTCCTCTTCCCTACCATCCAGCGGTTGCAGGTCCTCTGACTTCACCAAGTACCATGCAGGGCCCAAAACCCTCCACCGGATGTGAGGACACCAAAGGACAGTCCACAAGCTGGAGCATAGACAAGTAGACAGCGCTGGCTGCCGGGGACGCGAGGAATCAAGTAAGTAAAATGGCTTTTTCTGGTACTCTAGACATAAACGAGCATTTAACCCCTGCAGTGCGGGGGCAGGGGGAGATTTTGGTCTTTCCCCGAGATAGGCTTTAAGGCAGAATAGGTACTTGGGGTAGCAGCTTTGGCCCTCCTATCTCTTTGAATGACACTGAGAATTGCTGCAATACACAGGGAACGCAGTTCATCGGCCAAAACCCCAAAAGACATCATCTGCCTGAAAGTCCATCCTCCCCTGTGAAACGACAGAACAACTTCAACCAATTGTACCATTCCCTCTCGTTAACTGCAGGAGCCTGAAGGTTGTTCCCCTAGACAATCACTGGGCCCTGGGCTCCTGAGAAGGTTGTAGCTGCATCCCTAGACATCCATTGGGCCCCGGGCTCCTAAGAAGGTTGAAGATGGCCCCCTAGACATTCACTGGGCCCTGGGCTGCTGCAAAGGTTATAGATGGCCCCCTAGACATCCATTGGGCCCTGGGCTCCTGAGAAGGTTGTAGCTGCATCCCTAGACATCCATTGGGCCCCGGGCTCCTAAGAAGGTTGAAGATGCACCCCTAGACATTCACTGGGCCCTGGGCTCCTAAGAAGGTTGAAGATGGCCCCCTAGACATCCATTGGACCCTCGGCTCCCAAGTTGCTAATCTGGCTTTTCTTTGGCACCACTTCTAGATTGCAACCTCCTAATCAGCAGGGCTCATATCTTCTGAGCCCAGTAATGAAAAGAAAGATAATTGGCCCTATTAGCCAAAATAAACAAAGGCCACCTTCTCCCAGACTCCTTGATATAAAAGCCCTTGATGTGTGTTGTCCAAAGAAAGCATACAGAAGAATCTGAAATACATCCGAGTATTATAGAAACGCACATTACTCTCCGGCACCTTCCCAAACTGAATGAAAGACGGGAGAGAAGGAACACGAGAGGCCAGTCAGTGATCTGCTAATTCTATTTAGAAGTCAGAAAGGTTCACCTTCATTACCCCACAGAGACTCGGGTGAGACTTGTATTTGATTCGGATCGGCTTCTCTTCCACCATACAAGTCAAGGTGAATGTAAAAGGAAGCAGGTCAGTCACCTAAATCACATAATGGAGCGACTTCAAGGCAAACCAGAAGCACCCGGAAGTTGTCTCACCTCTGAGGTCTGTCTGTGTACACAACCCACAGCGACCATGAAATGCAGGAGGAGGGACGGGGCGCACCGCAGATCTATATAACCCTCCAGCATATCTCACAGTGCCCAGACTTGGGGCAATGATTGGGCAGACTGGTGAAGACCTGAGCTGGTACCTGTATGTGCTGTAAATGTAGAAGGCAGAACAGATTTCTCCATTCATTTCCACTCACAATCCTCTACCAGACATGAATGACACCAATACTCACTTATCCAGATTCCTCTCCAGCTGAAGCTTCAGTCGGCATCGATGGGTTAAAAGGCTCCCGCCTGTCTGTCTGACCATGTATGATGGGAAGAAGAGGACAGACTGCGGTCTCTCCAAGCCTTCCGCAGAGTCTCGGGGAGATCTCTGTGCAGCAAAGATGTCCATGTCTTGTAGATCAACCACAATGCAGTCCAACAGGCAGATGTGGTCACCTGAAGAGAGAAACACACTGTTTAGGCTTCTCTAAAAAGACTTAAAGCGGACCCTCCACCCTCCGGGGCTAAAGGGGACCCTCCACCCTCTGGGGCTAAAGGGGACCCTCCACCCTCTGGGGCTAAAGGGGACCCTCCACCCTCCGGGGCTAAAGGGGACCCTCCACCCTCCGGGGCTAAAGGGGACCCTCTGCCGCTAAAGGGGACCCTCTGCCGCTAAAGGGGACCCTCTGCCGCTAAAGGGGACCCTCTGCCGCTAAAGGGGACCCTCCGCCGCTAAAGGGGACCCTCCGCCGCTAAAGGGGACCCTCCGCCGCTAAAGGGGACCCTCCGCCGCTAAAGGGGACCCTCTGCCGCTAAAGGGGACCCTCTGCCGCTAAAGGGGACCCTCCACCCTCTGCCGCTAAAGGGGACCCTCCACCCTCTGCCGCTAAAGGGGACCCTCCACCCTCTGCCGCTAAAGGGGACCCTCCACCCTCTGCCGCTAAAGGGGACCTCCACCGGGGTCTCTATAGGCGAGCTCTGGGAAGACTCACCGGGGTCTCTATAGGCGAGCTCTGGGAAGACTCACCGGGGTCTCTATAGGCGAGCTCTGGGAAGACTCACCGGGGTCTCTATAGGCGAGCTCTGGGAAGACTCACCGGGGTCTCTATAGGCGAGCTCTGGGAAGACTCACCGGGGTCTCTATAGGCGAGCTCTGGGAAGACTCACCGGGGTCTCTATAGGCGAGCTCTGGGAAGACTCACCGGGGTCTCTATAGGCGAGCTCTGGGAAGACTCACCGGGGTCTCTATAGGCGAGCTCTGGGAAGACTCACCGGGGTCTCTATAGGCGAGCTCTGGGAAGACTCACCGGGGTCTCTATAGGCGAGCTCTGGGAAGACTCACCGGGGTCTCTATAGGCGAGCTCTGGGAAGACTCACCGGGGTCTCTATAGGCGAGCTCTGGGAAGACTCACCGGGGTCTCTATAGGCGAGCTCTGGGAAGACTCACCGGGGTCTCTATAGGCGAGCTCTGGGAAGACTCACCGGGGTCTCTATAGGCGAGCTCTGGGAAGACTCACCGGGGTCTCTATAGGCGAGCTCTGGGAAGACTCACCGGGGTCTCTATAGGCGAGCTCTGGGAAGACTCACCGGGGTCTCTATAGGCGAGCTCTGGGAAGACTCACCGGGGGTCTCTATAGGCGAGCTCTGGGAAGACTCACCGGGGTCTCTATAGGCGAGCTCTGGGAAGACTCACCGGGGGTCTCTATAGGCGAGCTCTGGGAAGACTCACCGGGGGTCTCTATAGGCGAGCTCTGGGAAGACTCACCGGGGTCTCTATAGGCGAGCTCTGGGAAGACTCACCGGGGTCTCTATAGGCGAGCTCTGGGAAGACTCACCGGGGTCTCTATAGGCGAGCTCTGGGAAGACTCACCGGGGTCTCTATAGGCGAGCTCTGGGAAGACTCACCGGGGTCTCTATAGGCGAGCTCTGGGAAGACTCACCGGGGTCTCTATAGGCGAGCTCTGGGAAGACTCACCGGGGTCTCTATAGGCGAGCTCTGGGAAGACTCACCGGGGTCTCTATAGGCGAGCTCTGCGAAGACTCACCGGGGTCTCTATAGGCGAGCTCTGGGAAGACTCACCGGGGTCTCTATAGGCGAGCTCTGGGAAGACTCACCGGGGTCTCTATAGGCGAGCTCTGGGAAGACTCACCGGGGTCTCTATAGGCGAGCTCTGGGAAGACTCACCGGGGTCTCTATAGGCGAGCTCTGGGAAGACTCACCGGGGTCTCTATAGGCGAGCTCTGGGAAGACTCACCGGGGTCTCTATAGGCGAGCTCTGGGAAGACTCACCGGGGTCTATAGAACAGTCGGTCTCTGTCTCCATCTTCGTCTCTTTCTTAGATTTTGAGGCCATAAATAAACCTTGGGTGGAATTCCCCTCCAGACTGGAGCGGGGGGTCACTCCTCCTGATGTTGGGCTCCGGGGTGACGATGGGGGACGACATTCTACCCAGACTCTGGTGTAAAGACAGAAAAACATCATCAGTGTCAGATGAGAAGGAATGATCAGCGGAGGAGAGAAGAAGATCTGGCCGGCTTTGTCCCGAGACGTCCCTTCCTCATACGGTGACAACTCTGCTCCTCCATACATACAGTGCTGTGAGGGAGGTGGTCACCCTGGGACAGGAAGTGTGTTACTGGCGGGATCACCAGGAGAAGGACGACAGACAGAAAAGCCACCACATGCAAGGACTACTAAGCTGCAACATGACACATTGGTGTTCTGTGGGACTGTTAGCCAGTGAGGGGGTATTATAATGAGCCAAACACTCTGAGGCCGGGAGGAGGGGGGGGGGGGACTCTGAGGCCGGGAGGAGGGGGGGGGGGGGACTCTGAGGCCGGGAGGAGGGGACTCTGAGGCCGGGAGGAGGGGGGGGGGGACTCTGAGGCCGGGAGGAGGGGGGGGGGGGACTCTGAGGCCGGGAGGAGGGGGGGGGGGGACTCTGAGGCCGGGAGGAGGGGGGGGGGGACTCTGAGGCCGGGAGGAGGGGGGGGGGGACTCTGAGGCCGGGAGGAGGGGGGGGGGGGACTCTGAGGCCGGGAGGAGGGGGGGGGGGGACTCTGAGGCCGGGAGGAGGGGGGGGGGGGACTCTGAGGCCGGGAGGAGGGGGGGGGGGGACTCTGAGGCCGGGAGGAGGGGGGGGGGACTCTGAGGCCGGGAGGAGGGGGGGGGGACTCTGAGGCCGGGAGGAGGGGGGGGGACTCTGAGGCCGGGAGGAGGGGGGGGGGACTCTGAGGCCGGGAGGAGGGGGGGGGACTCTGAGGCCGGGAGGAGGGGGGGGGGACTCTGAGGCCGGGAGGAGGGGGGGGGACTCTGAGGCCGGGAGGAGGGGGGGGGACTCTGAGGCCGGGAGGAGGGGGGGGGACTCTGAGGCCGGGAGGAGGGGGGGGGACTCTGAGGCCGGGAGGAGGGGGGGGGACTCTGAGGCCGGGAGGAGGGGGGGGGGACTCTGAGGCCGGGAGGAGGGGGGGGGACTCTGAGGCCGGGAGGAGGGGGGGGGACTCTGAGGCCGGGAGGAGGGGGGGGGACTCTGAGGCCGGGAGGAGGGGGGGGGACTCTGAGGCCGGGAGGAGGGGGGGGGGACTCTGAGGCCGGGAGGAGGGGGGGGGACTCTGAGGCCGGGAGGAGGGGGGGGGACTCTGAGGCCGGGAGGACTCTGAGGCCGGGAGGAGGGGGGGGGACTCTGAGGCCGGGAGGGAGGGGGGGGGACTCTGAGGCCGGGAGGAGGGGGGGGGGACTCTGAGGCCGGGAGGAGGGGGGGGGGACTCTGAGGCCGGAGAGGAGGGGGGGGGGACCTCTGAGGCCGGGAGGAGGGGGGGGGACTCTGAGGCCGGGAGGAGGGGGGGGACTCTGAGGCCGGGAGGAGGGGGGGGGGACTCTGAGGCCTGGGAGGAGGGGGGGGGACTCTGAGGCCGGGAGGAGGGGGGGGGACTCTGTGGCTTCTATGAGCATTGCATCACTTCCAAACCACCACTCACACCCATGCAGAGCGCAGAGCTCAGCGATAATCGCAGAGCGTACATCTGATGGAGCGGAGAGAGGAAAGGCCTCAGATACAGAGGAGCCGGAATATCTTTACCATGCAATAGTCACTCCGCTTCTAGAAAACACAAATCACACCCGGCAATGAAGAGAGAGATTTACCTGTCCCGAGATCTTACCTGCAGGACAAAGCCAAACCCCCCGGCCTGCTTTTTGCCATCTTTGAGTTGGAATATGTCTGCTAGTTCTACTCAATGGAGTGTCAGTAGAGAGCTCCCCTCCCCCAGTCCTGTGCCGACTGGAGAGTCATCAGTGATGGAATCCGACAGGTTGTGGGTTCTGTACATCGATTGACAAGCTTTGCACTGACCCTCGCGCCGACAAGCTTTGCACTGACCCTCGCACTGACAAGCTTTGCACTGACCCTCGTGCTGACAAGCTTTGCACTGACCCTCGCGCTGACAAGCTTTGCACTGACCCTCGTGCTGACAAGCTTTGCACTGACCCTCGCGCTGACAAGCTTTGCACCTGACCCTCGCGCTGACAAGCTTTGCACTGACCCTCGCGCTGACCAGCTTTGCACCGACCCTCGCACTGACCCTCGCGCTGACCAGCTTTGCACCGACCCTCGCACTGACCCTCGCGCTGACCTCTCTGTGAACGACTCATGAAAAATTGGGATTTTTGAACTCGTCATGAAATCCTCTTCTCTTCCGTTTATTGAAGGACTGATATTCAGGGACGGATGGGTTGATATCGTCACCTGCTGGAGCCACCCAAAGCTCAAAATATATCCAAGGGGCGCCCCCTGCTGGTGGTCAATCCCCTTATCTGCACCACACAGCTCAGTTAATAACCAGCAGTATTCAGATAACAACAACTAGCATCCTGCAGGTGGCGACATCACACCCATCTGTCATGAGGATCTGGCTGTGTCCTTCAATGAATGGAGGGGAAAATGTATCATCCAATCAGGTAGAAATCCGAGATCCTTGTAGCGGCACAGAAGGTTATTTCCGCACAATGAGATCAGCCATGGTGGCCAATACTATGTGCAGCTGTGACACCGGTCACCCAGCAACCTACACCATGTCTATGGGTGACCTACCATGATCAGCCGTAGTGACCGGCACCCAGCTTCATCTGCTGGACTCCGCCCCCTCCTTCTATGTCCACCCACCTCCTCCACCCCCTCCTATGTCCACCCACCTCCTCCACCCCCTCCTTCTATGTCCACCCACCTCCTCCACCCCCTCCTTCTATGTCCACCCACCTCTTCCACCCCCTCCTATGTCCACCCCCCTCCTATGTTCACCCACCACCTCCACCCCCTCCTTCTATGTCACACCCCACCTCCTCCACCCCCTCCTTCTATGTCCACCCACCTCCTCCACCCCCCTCCTATTCCACCCACTTCCTCCACCCCCTCCTTCTATGTCCACCCACCTCCTCCACCCCCTCCTATGTCACCCCCTCCTATATCCACCCCCTCCTATATCCACCCCCTCCTATGTCCACCCACCTCTTCCCACCCCTCTCCTTCTATGTCCACCCCCACCTCCTCCACCCCCTCCTATGTCCCACCCCCCTCCTATGTCCACCCCCTCCTATGTCCACCCACCTCCTCCACCCCCTCCTATGTCCACCCACTATCCTCCACCCCCTTCCTATGGTCCCACCCACTTCCTCCCACCCCCTCCTTCTATGTCCACCCACCTCCTCCACCCCCTCCTATGTCCACCCCCTCCTATATCCACCCCCTCCTATGTCCCACCACACCTCTCTCCACCCTCTCCTTCTATGTCCACCCACCTCCTCCACCCCCCTCCTATGTCCACCCCTCCTATGTCCACCCACCTCCTCCACCCCCTCCTATTCCACCCCACTTCCTCCACCCCCTCCTCCTATGTCCACCCCCTCCTATAATCCACCCCCTCCTATATCCACCCCCTCCTATGGTTCACCCACCTCCTCCACCCCCTCCTTCTATGTCCACCCACCTCCTATGTCCACCCACCTCTTCCTATTTCCACTTCCTCCACCCCCCTCCTCCTATGTCCAACACCACCTCCTCCACCCCCTCCTATGTCCACCCACCTCTTCCTATTTCCACTTCCTCCACCCCCCTCCTCCTATGTGCCACCCACCTCCTCCACCCCCTCCCTATGTCCACCCACCTCTTCCTATTTCCACTTCCTCCACCCCCTCCTCCTATGTCCACCCACCTCCTCCACCCCCCTCCTATGTCCACCCACCCTCCTCCACACCCCTCCTATGTCCACCCACCTGCTCCCCCTCCTCCTCCTATGTCCACCCCACCTCCTCCACCCCCTCCTATGTCCACCCACCTCTTCCTATTTCCACTTCCTCCACCCCCTCCTCCTATGTCCACCCACCTCCTCCACCCCCTCCTATGTCCCACCCACCTCCACCCCACCCCCCTACTATGTCCAACCCACCTCCTACACCCCCTCCTTCTCCCCTTCCTATGTCCACCCACCTCCTCCACCCCACCCCCTCCTTCTATATCCACCCACCTCCTCCACCCCCCTCCTTCTATATCCACCCACCCTCCTCCACCCCCTCCTTCTATATCCACCCACCTCCTCCACCCCCTCCTCCTATATCCACCCACCTCCCTCCACCCCCCTCCTCCTATGTCCACCCACCTCCTCCGACCCCTCTTCCTATGTCCACCCCCCTCCTCCTATGTCCACCCCCCCTCCTCCTATGTCCACCCCCCTCCCTCCTATGTCCACCCCCCTCCTCCTATGTCCACCCACCTCCTCCACCCCCTCCTATGTCCCACCCACCTCCTCCTATGTCCACCCCCCTCTCCTATGTCCACCCCCCTCCTCCTATGTCCACACACCTCCTCCACCCCCCCTCCTCCTATGTCCACCCACCTCCTCCACCCCCCTCCTTCTATGTCCACCCACCTCCTCCACCCCCCCTCCTTCTATATCCACCCACCTCCTCCACCCCCTCCTTCTATATCCACCCACCTCCTCCACCCCCTCCTTCTATATCCACCCACCTCCTCCACCCCCTCCTTCTATATCCACCCACCTCCTCCACCCCCTCCTCCTATGTCCACCCACCTCCTCCACCCCCTCCTCCTATGTCCACCCACCTCCTCCACCCCCTCCTTCTAAGTCCACCCACCTCCTCCACCCCCTCCTTCTATATCCACCCACCTCCTCCACCCCCCTCCTTCTATATCCACACACCTCCTCCACCCCCCTCCTCCTATGTCCACCCACCTCCTACACCCCCTCCTTCTATGTCCACCCACCTCCTCCACCCCCTCCTTCTATATCCACCCACCTCCTCCACCCCCTTCCATCTATATCCACCCACCTCCTCCACCCCCTCTTCCTATGTCCACCCCCCTCCTCCTATGTCCACCCACCTCCTCCACCCCCTCCTATGTCCACACACCTCCTCCTATGT
>CM055124.1:318588528-318660194 GCA_029206835.1 Rana muscosa | reverse complement strand
ATCACACCCAATCACTTCCAAATCACACCCCAATCACACCCCAATCACACCCCAATCACACCCCAATCACACCCAAATCACACCCAAATCACACCGTACTATTACTTTGTACTCTGGTATGCAATTTCTCAGCAAACTCACTTCCGCTCTGTTCTTGTGTGCTGTGTGAAGGGGGGAGGGGGGAATCCTTTCCCTCCAATCAGCTCTCATTGAGATCTGCAGAGAGTAATATAAGCCCCCCCCCCTCCCCTCCTGGGTTGGGGTGCCATAAAGCATTATTGTCATCATAGCCCATCTGGAAAAAGGACGCACCGGGAGAACATGTGTGGTTTTCATACCTGCATTGTGCTGACAATATAAGAACACCGCCAATTGCTGCTCTATAAATGTGACCACATAACCCAAAACGTGTCCAAACACCCCAACAGCAAACAGAAAATCTGGGGGGGATTCATAACCAAAGTCTCTAAGACAGGGGTGCCCAACCTTTTAAAGAGTGAGGGCCACTTAAGCGACTTGGTAACCGGTTGTGGGCCACAGCGCACTCTACCCTATGGACCCTCCGATGCACCCAGGAGGGAGTACAGGAGGGAGTTACAGGAGGGAGTACAGGGGGAGTACAGGGGGGAGTACAGGAGGGAGTACAGGAGGGAGTACAGGAGGGAGTACAGGGGGGAGTACAGGGGGGAGTACAGGAGGGAGTACAGGAGGGAGTACAGGAGGGAGTACAGGGGGAGTACAGGAGGAGTACAGGAGGGAGTACAGGAGGGAGTACAGGGGGGAGTACAGTGGGAGTACAGGTTGGGAGTACAGGGGAGTACTGGGGGGAGTACAGGGGGGAGTACAGGGGGGAGTACAGGGGGAGTACTGGAGGGAGTACAGGGGGGAGTACAGGGGGGAGTACAGGTGGGAGTACAGGGGGAGTACAGGGGGAGTACAGGGGGAGTACAGGTGGGAGTACAGGAGGGAGTACAGGTGGGAGTACAGGTGGGAGTACAGGTGGGAGTACAGGTGGGAGTACAGGGGGAGTACAGGGGGAGTACAGGGGGGAGTACAGGGGGGAGTACAGGGGGGAGTACAGGGGGGAGTACAGGAGGGAGTACAGGTGGGAGTACAGGGGGAGTACAGGGGGGAGTACAGGGGGGGAGTACAGGGGGGAGTACAGGAGGGAGTACAGGGGGGAGTACAGGAGGGAGTACAGGAGGGAGTACAGGAGGGAGTACAGGTGGGAGTACAGGAGTGAGTACAGGGGGGAGTACAGGGGGGAGTACAGGGGGGAGTACAGGCAGAGTACAGGGAGAGTACAGGGGGGAGTACAGGAAGAGTACAGGGGGGAGTACAGGGGAGTACAGGGAGAGTACAGGGGGGGGAGTACAGGAAGAGTACAGGGGGGAGTACAGGGGGGAGTACAGGGGGAGTACAGGGGGGAGTACAGGGGGGAGTACAGGGGGGAGTACAGGAGAAGTACAGGAGAAGTACAGGAGAAGTACAGGAGAAGTACAGGAAGAGTACAGGGGGGAGTACAGCCAAACAAGCTTTCCCTGTACTTCTCCTTTAACCACTTCCTGACCAGCGCATGCACTTTTACATCGACAGAATGGCTCTCCTGGGCAGGAGGGCATATATATATATATAATATATATATATATATGTTTATAGCGCAAAAAATAAAAACCACAGAGGTGATCAAATACCACCAAAAGAAATCTCTATTTTGGGGAAAAAAGGACGCCAATTTTGCTTTGGAGCCACGTCGCACGACCGCGCAATTGTCATGCAAATTGTCGTGACAGTGCCGAATCGCAAAAAGTGCTCTGGTTATTTAGCAGCCAAATGGTCCGGGACTGAAGTGGTTAAGGCACAGATCAAATCAGATCTTTGATACTTTTGACATGAAACTCGCTGATGGGTGTTGAAATTCTCACACATTATCTATGACACGTCTCCAATAATCAGCTCTTCCAGACAAACTCACAATGAATTCTCCAACCAATAACCGATCGATTGTTTGCCGGATTTCAGCCTTGGTCTGTATTTTCAGTTTGTTGTATTGTCTTCTCGCAGCTTCTGCCACCCTCAGCTCCAGCTCTGATTGGTACCCGAATCCTGCAGGAGGAGGAGGAAGGAAGAAGAAGGGATGTCATTTGTATGGAGAACACAGAGAATGCAGAACAAAGGGGACCCGTCATGAAAATATATACAGAAAGTCCCAACCTGCCTCACGACACCAGAGATCGACTTCGATCTCCGACTACAGAATGGAACCAGAAATGTGGAGATATACAGTGGAGATAGAGATCGATTATATATATATATATATATATATATATATATATATATATATATATATCTCGATCTCTATATATAAGAATTGGCTCTACGCGGCGCCTGCGCAATGACCATCAGATATGCCGCACGCTCCCGATGCTACTCTGCAAGGGGCGGGGCGATTTTAGCAATAAAGTACACATCTTAGCGGGGCGTCTTAAAACAAATGAAGGGCGGGTTTGCGCGACCTATTTAAATAACGAACACAATGAATCCGCCCATCAACACGCCCTGCTAAGACGTGTACTTTATTTCTAAAATCACTCCGCCCCTTTGCAGAGTAGCATCGGGAGCGTGCGGCATATCTGATAGTCATTGCGCAGGCGCCGTGTAGTGCCGACTCTCAGCTCTACAACTTGGGATATTTTCGGAGGCTCGGTTGAGGTTTGTACTGCCCAAGCGCCGCGCCTGCGCAGTACAGGGGGGTCCTAATCCGCCAGGGGAACATTTTCGGAAAGACACCGGCATTTATTGGCTCTAAATTGATGACCTCTATTGGGAAAAAGTGGAGGAGAATGGAAAACGATCGCTGGACATGCATGGGGGGGGTGGGATTGATGAGGGGGGGGGAGGGATTGATGGGGGGGGGGGGTGGGGGGGAGGACCATTACCTGAGCTGTGAACTTTGCCCTTGTAGAAGAAGTCGGCCACCTTGGTGATGGCCCGCGGGTTGTAGATGATGTTCAGAGGTCGGGTGCTCACTTCCAATCGCCTCTCAAACACGCAGTGAGCGGGATTTTTCTCATACAGCATTCTGAATACAGGATTGTCCCCGGAGGAGGCTGCAATACAGTCCAATCAGAATCAATCAGAAAAGAACACAAAACATTCCACCCAATCACAATACAGAGGAACCTCAGATAACAAGTAACACGATTATTCACCAGCGTTTTGAAAGACGAGCAACTTTTTTTTAAAATCCTGACTCAGTTTGTGGGTGTGGTCTCACAAAACAAGGATTCAAGCCAATGGGGTGAGCAGTACCCGCTTTTGGCCAGAGGTGCGGGGGGGGGGCGCCAATTGGAACGGTTCGGAGACGTTTGGAAATACTCAGAAACACTCGGAAAGACTCCATTCCTGAGGGTTTCCGAGTTCAGCTGACCTGTCCCCGAGTATTTCCGAGGCTCTCTGGCGCCCCCCACCTCTGACCACATGCGGTATTGCATGCAATAGAAGTCCTGCGGAACAAATTATCTTAGTCTCCATTGACTTCTATGGGGAAACTCACTTTGATATGCAAGTGCTTTGGATTACAAGCATTCTCCTGGAATGGATTATGATTCATAAATCAAAGGTTCTACAGTACTACTATACATTCTACTACTATACCACCGGAATCACTATACACTGTACTACTATACCACCGGAATCATTATACACTGTACTACTATACCACCGGAATCATTATACACTGTACTACTATACCACCGGAATCACTATACACTGTACTACTATACCACCGGAATCACTATACACTGTACTACTATACCACCGGAATCACTATACACTGTACTACTATACCACCGGAATCATTATACACTGTACTACTATACCACCGGAATCAGTATACACTGTACTACTATACCACCGGAATCATTATACACTGTACTACTATACCACCGGAATCACTATACACTGTACTACTATACCACCGGAATCATTATACACTGTACTACTATACCACCGGAATCACTATACACTGTACTACTATACCACCGGAATCATTATACACTGTACTACTATACCACCGGAATCACTATACACTGTACTACTATACCACCGGAATCATTATACACTGTACTACTATACCACCGGAATCATTATACACTGTACTACTATACCACCGGAATCACTATACACTGTACTACTATACCACCGGAATCACTATACACTGTACTACTATACCACCGGAATCACTATACACTGTACTACTATACCACCGGAATCATTATACACTGTACTACTATACCACCGGAATCACTATACATTGTACTACTATACCACCGGAATCATTATACACTGTACTACTATACCACCGGAATCATTATACACTGTACTACTATACCACCGGAATCACTATACACTGTACTACTATACCACCGGAATCATTATACACTGTACTACTATACCACCGGAATCACTATACACTGTACTACTATACCACCGGAATCATTATACACTGTACTACTATACCACCGGAATCATTATACACTGTACTACTATACCACCGGAATCATTATACACTGTACTACTATACCACCGGAATCACTATACACTGTACTACTATACCACCGGAATCATTATACACTGTACTACTATACCACCGGAATCATTATACACTGTACTACTATACCACCGGAATCATTATACACTGTACTACTATACCACCGGAATCATTATACACTGTACTACTATACCACCGGAATCACTATACACTGTACTACTATACCACCGGAATCACTATACACTGTACTACTATACCACCGGAATCATTATACATTGTACTACTATACCACCGGAATCATTATACATTGTACTACTATACCACCGGAATCATTATACATTGTACTACTATACCACCGGAATCATTATACACTGTACTACTATACCACCGGAATCATTATACACTGTACTACTATACCACCGGAATCATTATACACTGTACTACTATACCACCGGAATCATTATACACTGTACTACTATACCACCGGAATCATTATACACTGTACTACTATACCACCGGAATCATTATACACTGTACTACTATACCACCGGAATCATTATACACTGTACTACTATACCACCGGAATCATTATACACTGTACTACTATACCACCGGAATCATTATACACTGTACTACTATACCACCGGAATCATTATACACTGTACTACTATACCACCGGAATCATTATACACTGTACTACTATACCACCAGAATCACTATACACTGTACTACTATACCACCGGAATCATTATACACTGTACTACTATACCACCAGAATCATTATACACTGTACTACTATACCACCGGAATCATTATACACTGTACTACTATACCACCGGAATCATTATACACTGTACTACTATACCACCGGAATCACTATACACTGTACTACTATACCACCGGAATCATTATACACTGTACTACTATACCACCGGAATCACTATACACTGTACTACTATACCACCGGAATCATTATACACTGTACTACTATACCACCGGAATCACTATACACTGTACTACTATACCACCGGAATCATTATACATTGTACTACTATACCACCGGAATCATTATACACTGTACTACTATACCACCGGAATCATTATACACTGTACTACTATACCACCGGAATCACTATACACTGTACTACTATACCACCGGAATCACTATACACTGTACTACTATACCACCGGAATCACTATACACTGTACTACTATACCACCGGAATCACTATACACTGTACTACTATACCACCGGAATCACTATACACTGTACTACTATACCACCGGAATCATTATACACTGTACTACTATACCACCGGAATCACTATACACTGTACTACTATACCACCGGAATCATTATACATTGTACTACTATACCACCGGAATCATTATACACTGTACTACTATACCACCGGAATCATTATACACTGTACTACTATACCACCGGAATCATTATACACTGTACTACTATACCACCGGAATCATTATACACTGTACTACTATACCACCGGAATCACTATACACTGTACTACTATACCACCGGAATCATTATACACTGTACTACTATACCACCGGAATCATTATACATTGTACTACTATACCACCGGAATCACTATACACTGTACTACTATACCACCGGAATCACTATACACTGTACTACTATACCACCGGAATCATTATACATTGTACTACTATACCACCGGAATCATTATACACTGTACTACTATACCACCGGAATCATTATACACTGTACTACTATACCACCGGAATCATTATACACTGTACTACTATACCACCGGAATCATTATACACTGTACTACTATACCACCGGAATCATTATACACTGTACTACTATACCACCGGAATCATTATACACTGTACTACTATACCACCGGAATCACTATACATTGTACTACTATACCACCGGAATCACTATACACTGTACTACTATACCACCGGAATCACTATACACTGTACTACTATACCACCGGAATCATTATACACTGTACTACTATACCACCGGAATCACTATACACTGTACTACTATACCACCGAAATCACTATACACTGTACTACTATACCACCGGAATCACTATACACTGTACTACTATACCACCGGAATCACTATACACTGTACTACTATACCACCGGAATCATTATACACTGTACTACTATACCACCGGAATCACTATACACTGTACTACTATACCACCGAAATCACTATACACTGTACTACTATACCACCGGAATCACTATACACTGTACTACTATACCACCGGAATCACTATACACTGTACTACTATACCACCAGAATCATTATACACTGTACTACTATACCACCAGAATCATTATACACTGTACTACTATACCACCGGAATCATTATACACTGTACTACTATACCACCGGAATCACTATACACTGTACTACTATACCACCGGAATCATTATACACTGTACTACTATACCACCGGAATCACTATACACTGTACTACTATACCACCGGAATCACTATACACTGTACTACTATACCACCGGAATCATTATACACTGTACTACTATACCACCGGAATCATTATACACTGTACTACTATACCACCGGAATCATTATACACTGTACTACTATACCACCGGAATCATTATACATTGTACTACTATACTACCGGAATCATTATACATTGTACTACTATACCACCGGAATCACTATACACTGTACTACTATACCACCGGAATCATTATACACTGTACTACTATACCACCGGAATCATTATACACTGTACTACTATACCACCGGAATCATTATACACTGTACTACTATACCACCGGAATCATTATACACTGTACTACTATACCACCGGAATCACTATACACTGTACTACTATACCACCGGAATCACTATACACTGTACTACTATACCATCGGAATCACTATACACTGTACTACTATACCACCGGAATCATTATACACTGTACTACTATACCACCGGAATCATTATACATTGTACTACTATACTACCGGAATCATTATACATTGTACTACTATACCACCGGAATCACTATACACTGTACTACTATACCATCGGAATCACTATACACTGTACTACTATACCACCGGAATCATTATACACTGTACTACTATACTACCGGAATCATTATACATTGTACTACTATACTACCGGAATCATTATACATTGTACTACTATACCACCGGAATCACTATACACTGTACTACTATACCATCGGAATCACTATACACTGTACTACTATACCACCGGAATCATTATACACTGTACTACTATACCACCGGAATCATTATACATTGTACTACTATACTACCGGAATCATTATACATTGTACTACTATACCACCGGAATCACTATACACTGTACTACTATACCACCGGAATCACTATACATTGTACTACTATACCACCGGAATCACTATACACTGTACTACTATACCACCGGAATCACTATACACTGTACTACTATACCACCGGAATCATTATACACTGTACTACTATACCACCGGAATCACTATACACTGTACTACTATACCACCGGAATCACTATACACTGTACTACTATACCACCGGAATCATTATACACTGTACTACTATACCACCGGAATCATTATACACTGTACTACTATACCACCGGAATCATTATACACTGTACTACTATACCACCGGAATCACTATACACTGTACTACTATACCACCGGAATCACTATACACTGTACTACTATACCACCGGAATCATTATACACTGTACTACTATACCACCGGAATCACTATACACTGTACTACTATACCACCGGAATCATTATACACTGTACTACTATACCACCGGAATCATTATACATTGTACTACTATACTACCGGAATCATTATACATTGTACTACTATACCACCGGAATCATTATACACTGTACTACTATACCACCGGAATCACTATACACTGTACTACTATACCACCGGAATCATTATACACTGTACTACTATACCACCGGAATCATTATACACTGTACTACTATACCACCGGAATCACTATACACTGTACTACTATACCACCGGAATCACTATACACTGTACTACTATACCACCGGAATCATTATACACTGTACTACTATACCACCGGAATCACTATACACTGTACTACTATACCACCGGAATCACTATACACTGTACTACTATACCACCGGAATCACTATACACTGTACTACTATACCACCGGAATCATTATACACTGTACTACTATACCACCGGAATCACTATACACTGTACTACTATACCACCAGAATCATTATACACTGTACTACTATACCACCGGAATCACTATACACTGTACTACTATACCACCGGAATCATTATACACTGTACTACTATACCACCGGAATCATTATACACTGTACTACTATACCACCGGAATCACTATACACTGTACTACTATACCACCGGAATCATTATACATTGTACTACTATACCACCGGAATCATTATACACTGTACTACTATACCACCGGAATCACTATACACTGTACTACTATACCACCGGAATCATTATACACTGTACTACTATACCACCGGAATCATTATACACTGTACTACTATACCACCGGAATCATTATACACTGTACTACTATACCACCGGAATCATTATACACTGTACTACTATACCACCGGAATCACTATACACTGTACTACTATACCACCGGAATCATTATACACTGTACTACTATACCACCGGAATCATTATACACTGTACTACTATACCACCGGAATCACTATACATTGTACTACTATACCACCGGAATCACTATACATTGTACTACTATACTACCGGAATCACTATACATTGTACTACTATACCACCGGAATCACTATACACTGTACTACTATACCACCGGAATCATTATACATTGTACTACTATACCACCGGAATCACTATACACTGTACTACTATACCACCGGAATCACTATACATTGTACTACTATACCACCGGAATCATTATACACTGTACTACTATACCACCGGAATCATTATACACTGTACTACTATACCACCGGAATCACTATACACTGTACTACTATACCACCGGAATCATTATACACTGTACTACTATACCACCGGAATCATTATACACTGTACTACTATACCACCGGAATCACTATACACTGTACTACTATACCACCGGAATCACTATACACTGTACTACTATACCACCGGAATCACTATACACTGTACTACTATACCACCGGAATCATTATACACTGTACTACTATACCACCGGAATCACTATACACTGTACTACTATACCACCGGAATCATTATACACTGTACTACTATACCACCGGAATCATTATACACTGTACTACTATACCACCGGAATCACTATACACTGTACTACTATACCACCGGAATCACTATACACTGTACTACTATACCACCGGAATCATTATACATTGTACTACTATACCACCGGAATCATTATACACTGTACTACTATACCACCGGAATCACTATACACTGTACTACTATACCACCGGAATCATTATACACTGTACTACTATACCACCGGAATCATTATACATTGTACTACTATACCACCGGAATCATTATACACTGTACTACTATACCACCGGAATCACTATACACTGTACTACTATACCACCGGAATCATTATACACTGTACTACTATACCACCGGAATCATTATACACTGTACTACTATACCACCGGAATCATTATACACTGTACTACTATACCACCGGAATCACTATACACTGTACTACTATACCACCGGAATCACTATACACTGTACTACTATACCACCGGAATCACTATACACTGTACTACTATACCACCGGAATCACTATACACTGTACTACTATACCACCGGAATCATTATACACTGTACTACTATACCACCGGAATCACTATACACTGTACTACTATACCACCGGAATCATTATACACTGTACTACTATACCACCGGAATCACTATACACTGTACTACTATACCACCGGAATCATTATACATTGTACTACTATACCACCGGAATCACTATACATTGTACTACTATACCACCGGAATCACTATACACTGTACTACTATACCACCGGAATCATTATACATTGTACTACTATACCACCGGAATCATTATACATTGTACTACTATACCACCGGAATCACTATACACTGTACTACTATACCACCGGAATCATTATACACTGTACTACTATACCACCGGAATCATTATACACTGTACTACTATACCACCGGAATCACTATACACTGTACTACTATACCACCGGAATCATTATACACTGTACTACTATACCACCGGAATCACTATACATTGTACTACTATACCACCGGAATCATTATACATTGTACTACTATACCACCGGAATCATTATACACTGTACTACTATACCACCGGAATCATTATACACTGTACTACTATACCACCGGAATCACTATACACTGTACTACTATACCACCGGAATCACTATACACTGTACTACTATACCACCGGAATCATTATACATTGTACTACTATACCACCGGAATCATTATACACTGTACTACTATACCACCGGAATCATTATACATTGTACTACTATACCACCGGAATCACTATACACTGTACTACTATACCACCGGAATCATTATACACTGTACTACTATACCACCGGAATCATTATACATTGTACTACTATACCACCGGAATCACTATACACTGTACTACTATACCACCGGAATCATTATACACTGTACTACTATACCACCGGAATCACTATACACTGTACTACTATACCACCGGAATCATTATACACTGTACTACTATACCACCGGAATCATTATACACTGTACTACTATACCACCGGAATCACTATACATTGTACTACTATACCACCGGAATCACTATACACTGTACTACTATACCACCGGAATCACTATACACTGTACTACTATACCACCGGAATCACTATACATTGTACTACTATACCACCGGAATCACTATACACTGTACTACTATACCACCGGAATCATTATACATTGTACTACTATACCACCGGAATCATTATACACTGTACTACTATACCACCGGAATCACTATACACTGTACTACTATACCACCGGAATCACTATACACTGTACTACTATACCACCGGAATCATTATACACTGTACTACTATACCACCGGAATCACTATACACTGTACTACTATACCACCGGAATCACTATACATTGTACTACTATACCACCGGAATCACTATACACTGTACTACTATACCACCGGAATCATTATACATTGTACTACTATACCACCGGAATCATTATACACTGTACTACTATACCACCGGAATCATTATACACTGTACTACTATACCACCGGAATCATTATACATTGTACTACTATACCACCGGAATCACTATACACTGTACTACTATACCACCGGAATCACTATACACTGTACTACTATACCACCGGAATCATTATACACTGTACTACTATACCACCGGAATCACTATACATTGTACTACTATACCACCGGAATCATTATACACTGTACTACTATACCACCGGAATCACTATACATTGTACTACTATACCACCGGAATCACTATACACTACTACTATACCACCGGAATCATTATACACTGTACTACTATACCACCGGAATCATTATACACTGTACTACTATACCACCGGAATCACTATACACTGTACTACTATACCACCGGAATCATTATACACTGTACTACTATACCACCGGAATCACTATACACTGTACTACTATACCACCGGAATCATTATACACTGTACTACTATACCACCGGAATCACTATACACTGTACTACTATACCACCGGAATCATTATACACTGTACTACTATACCACCGGAATCACTATACATTGTACTACTATACCACCGGAATCATTATACACTGTACTACTATACCACCGGAATCATTATACACTGTACTACTATACCACCGGAATCATTATACACTGTACTACTATACCACCGGAATCACTATACATTGTACTACTATACCACCGGAATCACTATACACTGTACTACTATACCACCGGAATCACTATACACTGTACTACTATACCACCGGAATCACTATACACTGTACTACTATACCACCGGAATCACTATACACTGTACTACTATACCACCGGAATCACTATACACTGTACTACTATACCACCGGAATCACTATACACTGTACTACTATACCACCGGAATCACTATACACTGTACTACTATACCACCGGAATCACTATACACTGTACTACTATACCACCGGAATCATTATACACTGTACTACTATACCACCGGAATCACTATACACTGTACTACTATACCACCGGAATCACTATACACTGTACTACTATACCACCGGAATCACTATACACTGTACTACTATACCACCGGAATCATTATACATTGTACTACTATACCACCAGAATCACTATACACTGTACTACTATACCACCGGAATCATTATACACTGTACTACTATACCACCGGAATCACTATACACTGTACTACTATACCACCGGAATCATTATACATTGTACTACTATACCACCGGAATCACTATACACTGTACTACTATACCACCGGAATCACTATACACTGTACTACTATACCACCGGAATCATTATACACTGTACTACTATACCACCGGAATCATTATACACTGTACTACTATACCACCGGAATCATTATACACTGTACTACTATACCACCGGAATCATTATACACTGTACTACTATACCACCGGAATCACTATACACTGTACTACTATACCACCGGAATCACTATACACTGTACTACTATACCACCGGAATCACTATACACTGTACTACTATACCACCGGAATCATTATACACTGTACTACTATACCACCGGAATCATTATACACTGTACTACTATACCACCGGAATCACTATACATTGTACTACTATACCACCGGAATCACTATACATTGTACTACTATACCACCGGAATCACTATACACTGTACTACTATACCACCGGAATCATTATACATTGTACTACTATACTACCGGAATCATTATACATTGTACTACTATACCACCGGAATCATTATACACTGTACTACTATACCACCGGAATCACTATACACTGTACTACTATACCACCGGAATCATTATACACTGTACTACTATACCACCGGAATCATTATACACTGTACTACTATACCACCGGAATCATTATACACTGTACTACTATACCACCGGAATCACTATACACTGTACTACTATACCACCGGAATCACTATACACTGTACTACTATACCACCGGAATCACTATACACTGTACTACTATACCACCGGAATCACTATACATTGTACTACTATACCACCGGAATCATTATACACTGTACTACTATACCACCGGAATCATTATACACTGTACTACTATACCACCGGAATCATTATACACTGTACTACTATACCACCGGAATCATTATACACTGTACTACTATACCACCGGAATCACTATACATTGTACTACTATACCACCGGAATCACTATACACTGTACTACTATACCACCGGAATCACTATACACTGTACTACTATACCACCGGAATCACTATACACTGTACTACTATACCACCGGAATCACTATACACTGTACTACTATACCACCGGAATCATTATACACTGTACTACTATACCACCGGAATCATTATACACTGTACTACTATACCACCGGAATCATTATACACTGTACTACTATACCACCGGAATCACTATACATTGTACTACTATACCACCGGAATCACTATACACTGTACTACTATACCACCGGAATCACTATACACTGTACTACTATACCACCGGAATCATTATACACTGTACTACTATACCACCGGAATCACTATACACTGTACTACTATACCACCGGAATCATTATACACTGTACTACTATACCACCGGAATCACTATACACTGTACTACTATACCACCGGAATCATTATACACTGTACTACTATACCACCGGAATCACTATACATTGTACTACTATACCACCGGAATCACTATACATTGTACTACTATACCACCGGAATCACTATACACTGTACTACTATACCACCGGAATCATTATACACTGTACTACTATACCACCGGAATCATTATACACTGTACTACTATACCACCGGAATCACTATACACTGTACTACTATACCACCGGAATCACTATACACTGTACTACTATACCACCGGAATCACTATACACTGTACTACTATACCACCGGAATCATTATACACTGTACTACTATACCACCGGAATCACTATACACTGTACTACTATACCACCGGAATCATTATACACTGTACTACTATACCACCGGAATCATTATACACTGTACTACTATACCACCGGAATCACTATACACTGTACTACTATACCACCGGAATCATTATACACTGTACTACTATACCACCGGAATCATTATACACTGTACTACTATACCACCGGAATCACTATACATTGTACTACTATACCACCGGAATCACTATACATTGTACTACTATACCACCGGAATCATTATACACTGTACTACTATACCACCGGAATCACTATACATTGTACTACTATACCACCGGAATCATTATACACTGTACTACTATACCACCGGAATCACTATACATTGTACTACTATACCACCGGAATCATTATACACTGTACTACTATACCACCGGAATCACTATACACTGTACTACTATACCACCGGAATCATTATACACTGTACTACTATACCACCGGAATCATTATACACTGTACTACTATACCACCGGAATCACTATACACTGTACTACTATACCACCGGAATCACTATACACTGTACTACTATACCACCGGAATCATTATACACTGTACTACTATACCACCGGAATCATTATACACTGTACTACTATACCACCGGAATCATTATACACTGTACTACTATACCACCGGAATCATTATACACTGTACTACTATACCACCGGAATCACTATACACTGTACTACTATACCACCGGAATCATTATACACTGTACTACTATACCACCGGAATCATTATACACTGTACTACTATACCACCGGAATCACTATACACTGTACTACTATACCACCGGAATCATTATACACTGTACTACTATACCACCGGAATCATTATACACTGTACTACTATACCACCGGAATCACTATACACTGTACTACTATACCACCGGAATCATTATACACTGTACTACTATACCACCGGAATCATTATACACTGTACTACTATACCACCGGAATCATTATACACTGTACTACTATACCACCGGAATCATTATACACTGTACTACTATACCACCGGAATCACTATACACTGTACTACTATACCACCGGAATCACTATACACTGTACTACTATACCACCGGAATCATTATACACTGTACTACTATACCACCGGAATCACTATACATTGTACTACTATACCACCGGAATCACTATACACTGTACTACTATACCACCGGAATCACTATACACTGTACTACTATACCACCGGAATCACTATACACTGTACTACTATACCACCGGAATCATTATACACTGTACTACTATACCACCGGAATCATTATACACTGTACTACTATACCACCGGAATCATTATACACTGTACTACTATACCACCGGAATCACTATACACTGTACTACTATACCACCGGAATCACTATACACTGTACTACTATACCACCGGAATCATTATACACTGTACTACTATACCACCGGAATCATTATACACTGTACTACTATACCACCGGAATCACTATACACTGTACTACTATACCACCGGAATCATTATACACTGTACTACTATACCACCGGAATCACTATACACTGTACTACTATACCACCGGAATCACTATACACTGTACTACTATACCACCGGAATCACTATACACTGTACTACTATACCACCGGAATCACTATACACTGTACTACTATACCACCGGAATCATTATACACTGTACTACTATACCACCGGAATCACTATACACTGTACTACTATACCACCGGAATCATTATACACAGTACTACTATACCACCGGAATCACTATACATTGTACTACTATACCACCGGAATCACTATACACTGTACTACTATACCACCGGAATCACTATACATTGTACTACTATACCACCGGAATCATTATACACTGTACTACTATACCACCGGAATCACTATACACTGTACTACTATACCACCGGAATCATTATACACAGTACTACTATACCACCGGAATCACTATACATTGTACTACTATACCACCGGAATCACTATACACTGTACTACTATACCACCGGAATCACTATACACTGTACTACTATACCACCGGAATCATTATACACTGTACTACTATACCACCGGAATCATTATACACTGTACTACTATACCACCGGAATCACTATACACTGTACTACTATACCACCGGAATCACTATACACTGTACTACTATACCACCGGAATCATTATACACTGTACTACTATACCACCGGAATCACTATACACTGTACTACTATACCACCGGAATCATTATACACTGTACTACTATACCACCGGAATCATTATACACTGTACTACTATACCACCGGAATCATTATACACTGTACTACTATACCACCGGAATCACTATACACTGTACTACTATACCACCGGAATCACTATACACTGTACTACTATACCATCGGAATCACTATACATTGTACTACTATACCACCAGAATCACTATACACTGTACTACTATACCACCGGAATCACTATACACTGTACTACTATACCACCGGAATCACTATACATTGTACTACTATACCACCGGAATCATTATACATTGTACTACTATACCACCGGAATCACTATACACTGTACTACTATACCACCGGAATCACTATACACTGTACTACTATACCACCGGAATCATTATACACTGTACTACTATACCACCGGAATCACTATACACTGTACTACTATACCACCGGAATCACTATACACTGTACTACTATACCACCGGAATCACTATACACTGTACTACTATACCACCGGAATCATTATACATTGTACTACTATACCACCGGAATCACTATACACTGTACTACTATACCACCGGAATCACTATACATTGTACTACTATACCACCAGAATCACTATACACTGTACTACTATACCACCGGAATCATTATACACTGTACTACTATACCACCGGAATCACTATACACTGTACTACTATACCACCGGAATCATTATACACTGTACTACTATACCACCGGAATCATTATACACTGTACTACTATACCACCGGAATCATTATACATTGTACTACTATACCACCGGAATCACTATACACTGTACTACTATACCACCGGAATCATTATACACTGTACTACTATACCACCGGAATCACTATACATTGTACTACTATACCACCGGAATCACTATACATTGTACTACTATACCACCGGAATCACTATACACTGTACTACTATACCACCGGAATCATTATACACTGTACTACTATACCACCGGAATCATTATACACTGTACTACTATACCACCGGAATCACTATACATTGTACTACTATACCACCGGAATCACTATACACTGTACTACTATACCACCGGAATCATTATACACTGTACTACTATACCACCGGAATCATTATACATTGTACTACTATACCACCGGAATCACTATACACTGTACTACTATACCACCGGAATCATTATACACTGTACTACTATACCACCGGAATCACTATACATTGTACTACTATACCACCGGAATCACTATACATTGTACTACTATACCACCGGAATCACTATACACTGTACTACTATACCACCGGAATCATTATACACTGTACTACTATACCACCGGAATCACTATACAATGTACTACTATACCACCGGAATCACTATACATTGTACTACTATACCACCGGAATCACTATACACTGTACTACTATACCACCGGAATCATTATACACTGTACTACTATACCACCGGAATCACTATACATTGTACTACTATACCACCGGAATCATTATACACTGTACTACTATACCACCGGAATCACTATACACTGTACTACTATACCACCGGAATCATTATACACTGTACTACTATACCACCGGAATCACTATACATTGTACTACTATACCACCGGAATCACTATACACTGTACTACTATACCACCGGAATCACTATACACTGTACTACTATACCACCGGAATCACTATACACTGTACTACTATACCACCGGAATCATTATACACTGTACTACTATACCACCGGAATCACTATACACTGTACTACTATACCACCGGAATCATTATACACTGTACTACTATACCACCGGAATCACTATACATTGTACTACTATACCACCGGAATCATTATACACTGTACTACTATACCACCGGAATCACTATACACTGTACTACTATACCACCGGAATCACTATACACTGTACTACTATACCACCGGAATCATTATACACTGTACTACTATACCACCGGAATCATTATACACTGTACTACTATACCACCGGAATCACTATACACTGTACTACTATACCACCGGAATCATTATACACTGTACTACTATACCACCGGAATCACTATACACTGTACTACTATACCACCGGAATCACTATACACTGTACTACTATACCACCGGAATCACTATACACTGTACTACTATACCACCGGAATCACTATACATTGTACTACTATACCACCGGAATCATTATACATTCTACTACTATACCACCGGAATCACTATACACTGTACTACTATACCACCGGAATCACTATACAATGTACTACTATACCACCGGAATCATTATACATTCTACTACTATACCACCGGAATCATTATACACTGTACTACTATACCACCGGAATCACTATACAATGTACTACTATACCACCGGAATCACTATACACTGTACTACTATACCACCGGAATCATTATACACTGTACTACTATACCACCGGAATCATTATACACTGTACTACTATACCACCGGAATCATTATACACTGTACTACTATACCACCGGAATCATTATACACTGTACTACTATACCACCGGAATCACTATACACTGTACTACTATACCACCGGAATCACTATACACTGTACTACTATACCACCGGAATCACTATACACTGTACTACTATACCACCGGAATCATTATACACTGTACTACTATACCACCGGAATCATTATACACTGTACTACTATACCACCGGAATCATTATACACTGTACTACTATACCACCGGAATCATTATACACTGTACTACTATACCACCGGAATCATTATACACTGTACTACTATACCACCGGAATCACTATACACTGTACTACTATACCACCGGAATCACTATACACTGTACTACTATACCACCGGAATCATTATACATTGTACTACTATACCACCGGAATCATTATACACTGTACTACTATACCACCGGAATCATTATACACTGTACTACTATACCACCGGAATCACTATACACTGTACTACTATACCACCGGAATCACTATACATTGTACTACTATACCACCGGAATCACTATACATTGTACTACTATACCACCGGAATCATTATACACTGTACTACTATACCATCGGAATCACTATACACTGTACTACTATACCACCGGAATCACTATACACTGTACTACTATACCACCGGAATCACTATACACTGTACTACTATACCACCGGAATCACTATACACTGTACTACTATACCACCGGAATCACTATACACTGTACTACTATACCACCGGAATCATTATACACTGTACTACTATACCACCGGAATCATTATACACTGTACTACTATACCACCGGAATCATTATACACTGTACTACTATACCACCGGAATCATTATACACTGTACTACTATACCACCGGAATCACTATACACTGTACTACTATACCACCGGAATCATTATACACTGTACTACTATACCACCGGAATCATTATACACTGTACTACTATACCACCGGAATCACTATACACTGTACTACTATACCACCGGAATCACTATACACTGTACTACTATACCACCGGAATCATTATACACTGTACTACTATACCACCGGAATCATTATACACTGTACTACTATACCACCGGAATCATTATACACTGTACTACTATACCACCGGAATCATTATACACTGTACTACTATACCACCGGAATCACTATACACTGTACTACTATACCACCGGAATCATTATACACTGTACTACTATACCACCGGAATCACTATACATTGTACTACTATACCACCGGAATCATTATACACTGTACTACTATACCACCGGAATCACTATACACTGTACTACTATACCACCGGAATCACTATACACTGTACTACTATACCACCGGAATCACTATACACTGTACTACTATACCACCGGAATCATTATACACTGTACTACTATACCACCGGAATCACTATACACTGTACTACTATACCACCGGAATCACTATACACTGTACTACTATACCACCGGAATCACTATACACTGTACTACTATACCACCGGAATCACTATACATTGTACTACTATACCACCGGAATCATTATACATTCTACTACTATACCACCGGAATCACTATACACTGTACTACTATACCACCGGAATCACTATACAATGTACTACTATACCACCGGAATCACTATACACTGTACTACTATACCACCGGAATCATTATACACTGTACTACTATACCACCGGAATCATTATACACTGTACTACTATACCATCGGAATCACTATACACTGTACTACTATACCACCGGAATCACTATACACTGTACTACTATACCACCGGAATCATTATACACTTTACTACTATACCACCGGAATCATTATACACTTTACTACTATACCACCGGAATCACTATACATTGTACTACTATACCACCGGAATCACTATACACTGTACTACTATACCACCGGAATCACTATACACTGTACTACTATACCATCGGAATCACTATACATTGTACTACTATACCACCGGAATCATTATACACTGTACTACTATACCACCGGAATCATTATACACTGTACTACTATACCACCGGAATCACTATACACTGTACTACTATACCACCGGAATCACTATACACTGTACTACTATACCACCGGAATCATTATACACTGTACTACTATACCACCGGAATCATTATACACTGTACTACTATACCACCAGAATCATTATACATTGTACTACTATACCACCGGAATCACTATACATTGTACTACTATACCACCGGAATCATTATACACTGTACTACTATACCACCGGAATCATTATACACTGTACTACTATACCACCGGAATCATTATACACTGTACTACTATACCACCGGAATCATTATACACTGTACTACTATACCACCGGAATCACTATACACTGTACTACTATACCACCCGAATCATTATACACTGTACTACTATACCACCGGAATCATTATACATTGTACTACTATACCACCGGAATCATTATACACTGTACTACTATACCACCGGAATCACTATACATTGTACTACTATACCACCGGAATCATTATACACTGTACTACTATACCACCGGAATCACTATACACTGTACTACTATACCACCGGAATCACTATACACTGTACTACTATACCACCGGAATCATTATACACTGTACTACTATACCACCGGAATCATTATACACTGTACTACTATACCACCGGAATCACTATACACTGTACTACTATACCACCGGAATCACTATACACTGTACTACTATACCACCGGAATCACTATACACTGTACTACTATACCACCGGAATCACTATACATTGTACTACTATACCACCGGAATCATTATACATTCTACTACTATACCACCGGAATCACTATACACTGTACTACTATACCACCGGAATCATTATACACTGTACTACTATACCACCGGAATCATTATACACTGTACTACTATACCATCGGAATCACTATACACTGTACTACTATACCACCGGAATCACTATACATTGTACTACTATACCACCGGAATCATTATACATTCTACTACTATACCACCGGAATCACTATACACTGTACTACTATACCACCGGAATCATTATACACTGTACTACTATACCACCGGAATCATTATACACTGTACTACTATACCACCGGAATCATTATACACTGTACTACTATACCACCGGAATCACTATACACTGTACTACTATACCACCGGAATCACTATACACTGTACTACTATACCACCGGAATCACTATACACTGTACTACTATACCACCGGAATCATTATACACTGTACTACTATACCACCGGAATCATTATACATTGTACTACTATACCACCGGAATCACTATACACTGTACTACTATACCACCGGAATCACTATACACTGTACTACTATACCACCGGAATCATTATACATTGTACTACTATACCACCGGAATCATTATACACTGTACTACTATACCACCGGAATCACTATACATTGTACTACTATACCACCGGAATCATTATACACTGTACTACTATACCACCGGAATCACTATACACTGTACTACTATACCACCGGAATCACTATACACTGTACTACTATACCACCGGAATCATTATACACTGTACTACTATACCACCGGAATCATTATACACTGTACTACTATACCACCGGAATCACTATACACTGTACTACTATACCACCGGAATCACTATACACTGTACTACTATACCACCGGAATCACTATACATTGTACTACTATACCACCGGAATCATTATACATTCTACTACTATACCACCGGAATCACTATACACTGTACTACTATACCACCGGAATCATTATACACTGTACTACTATACCACCGGAATCATTATACACTGTACTACTATACCATCGGAATCACTATACACTGTACTACTATACCACCGGAATCACTATACACTGTACTACTATACCACCGGAATCATTATACACTGTACTACTATACCACCGGAATCACTATACATTGTACTACTATACCACCGGAATCACTATACATTGTACTACTATACCACCGGAATCATTATACACTGTACTACTATACCACCGGAATCATTATACACTGTACTACTATACCACCGGAATCATTATACACTGTACTACTATACCACCGGAATCATTATACACTGTACTACTATACCACCGGAATCATTATACACTGTACTACTATACCACCGGAATCACTATACATTGTACTACTATACCACCGGAATCACTATACACTGTACTACTATACCACCGGAATCACTATACACTGTACTACTATACCACCGGAATCACTATACACTGTACTACTATACCACCGGAATCACTATACACTGTACTACTATACCACCGGAATCATTATACACTGTACTACTATACCACCGGAATCATTATACACTGTACTACTATACCACCAGAATCATTATACATTGTACTACTATACCACCGGAATCATTATACACTGTACTACTATACCACCAGAATCATTATACATTGTACTACTATACCACCGGAATCACTATACACTGTACTACTATACCACCGGAATCATTATACACTGTACTACTATACCACCGGAATCATTATACACTGTACTACTATACCACCGGAATCATTATACACTGTACTACTATACCACCGGAATCATTATACATTGTACTACTATACCACCGGAATCACTATACATTGTACTACTATACCACCGGAATCACTATACACTGTACTACTATACCACCAGAATCATTATACATTGTACTACTATACCACCGGAATCACTATACACTGTACTACTATACCACCGGAATCATTATACACTGTACTACTATACCACCGGAATCATTATACATTGTACTACTATACCACCGGAATCACTATACACTGTACTACTATACCACCGGAATCATTATACACTGTACTACTATACCACCGGAATCATTATACACTGTACTACTATACCACCGGAATCATTATACATTGTACTACTATACCACCGGAATCACTATACACTGTACTACTATACCACCGGAATCATTATACACTGTACTACTATACCACCGGAATCATTATACACTGTACTACTATACCACCGGAATCACTATACACTGTACTACTATACCACCGGAATCACTATACACTGTACTACTATACCACCGGAATCACTATACACTGTACTACTATACCACCGGAATCATTATACACTGTACTACTATACCACCGGAATCATTATACACTGTACTACTATACCACCGGAATCATTATACACTGTACTACTATACCACCAGAATCATTATACATTGTACTACTATACCACCGGAATCACTATACATTGTACTACTATACCACCGGAATCATTATACACTGTACTACTATACCACCAGAATCATTATACATTGTACTACTATACCACCGGAATCACTATACATTGTACTACTATACCACCGGAATCATTATACACTGTACTACTATACCACCGGAATCATTATACACTGTACTACTATACCACCGGAATCACTATACATTGTACTACTATACTACCGGAATCACTATACACTGTACTACTATACCACCGGAATCACTATACATTGTACTACTATACTACCGGAATCATTATACACTGTACTACTATACCACCGGAATCATTATACACTGTACTACTATACCACCGGAATCATTATACACTGTACTACTATACCACCGGAATCACTATACACTGTACTACTATACCATCGGAATCACTATACACTGTACTACTATACCACCGGAATCATTATACACTGTACTACTATACCACCGGAATCATTATACACTGTACTACTATACCACCGGAATCATTATACACTGTACTACTATACCACCGGAATCATTATACACTGTACTACTATACCACCGGAATCATTATACACTGTACTACTATACCACCGGAATCATTATACATTGTACTACTATACCACCGGAATCATTATACACTGTACTACTATACCACCGGAATCACTATACACTGTACTACTATACCACCGGAATCACTATACACTGTACTACTATACCACCGGAATCACTATACACTGTACTACTATACCACCGGAATCATTATACACTGTACTACTATACCACCGGAATCACTATACACTGTACTACTATACCACCGGAATCACTATACACTGTACTACTATACCACCGGAATCATTATACACTGTACTACTATACCACCGGAATCACTATACACTGTACTACTATACCACCGGAATCACTATACACTGTACTACTATACCACCGGAATCATTATACACTGTACTACTATACCACCGGAATCATTATACACTGTACTACTATACCACCGGAATCACTATACATTGTACTACTATACCACCGGAATCATTATACACTGTACTACTATACCACCGGAATCACTATACACTGTACTACTATACCACCGGAATCATTATACACTGTACTACTATACCACCGGAATCACTATACATTGTACTACTATACTACCGGAATCACTATACACTGTACTACTATACCACCGGAATCATTATACACTGTACTACTATACCATCGGAATCACTATACACTGTACTACTATACCACCGGAATCATTATACACTGTACTACTATACCACCGGAATCATTATACACTGTACTACTATACCACCGGAATCACTATACACTGTACTACTATACCACCGGAATCACTATACACTGTACTACTATACCACCGGAATCACTATACACTGTACTACTATACCACCGGAATCACTATACACTGTACTACTATACCACCGGAATCACTATACACTGTACTACTATACCACCGGAATCACTATACACTGTACTACTATACCACCGGAATCATTATACACTGTACTACTATACCACCGGAATCACTATACACTGTACTACTATACCACCGGAATCATTATACACTGTACTACTATACCACCGGAATCACTATACACTGTACTACTATACCACCGGAATCACTATACATTGTACTACTATACCACCGGAATCATTATACACTGTACTACTATACCATCGGAATCATTATACACTGTACTACTATACCATCGGAATCACTATACACTGTACTACTATACCACCGGAATCACTATACACTGTACTACTATACCACCGGAATCACTATACACTGTACTACTATACCACCGGAATCATTATACACTGTACTACTATACCACCGGAATCACTATACACTGTACTACTATACCACCGGAATCACTATACACTGTACTACTATACCATCGGAATCATTATACACTGTACTACTATACCATCGGAATCACTATACACTGTACTACTATACCACCGGAATCACTATACACTGTACTACTATACCACCGGAATCACTATACACTGTACTACTATACCACCGGAATCATTATACATTGTACTACTATACCACCGGAATCATTATACACTGTACTACTATACCATCGGAATCATTATACACTGTACTACTATACCACCGGAATCACTATACACTGTACTACTATACCATCGGAATCATTATACACTGTACTACTATACCATCGGAATCATTATACACTGTACTACTATACCATCGGAATCACTATACACTGTACTACTATACCACCGGAATCACTATACACTGTACTACTATACCACCGGAATCACTATACACTGTACTACTATACCACCGGAATCATTATACATTGTACTACTATACCACCGGAATCATTATACACTGTACTACTATACCATCGGAATCATTATACACTGTACTACTATACCACCGGAATCACTATACACTGTACTACTATACCATCGGAATCATTATACACTGTACTACTATACCATCGGAATCACTATACACTGTACTACTATACCATCGGAATCACTATACACTGTACTACTATACCACCGGAATCACTATACACTGTACTACTATACCACCGGAATCATTATACACTGTACTACTATACCACCGGAATCATTATACACTGTACTACTATACCACCGGAATCACTATACACTGTACTACTATACCACCGGAATCACTATACACTGTACTACTATACCACCGGAATCATTATACACTGTACTACTATACCACCGGAATCACTATACACTGTACTACTATACCACCGGAATCATTATACACTGTACTACTATACCATCGGAATCACTATACACTGTACTACTATACCACCGGAATCACTATACACTGTACTACTATACCACCGGAATCATTATACACTGTACTACTATACCACCGGAATCATTATACACTGTACTACTATACCACCGGAATCATTATACACTGTACTACTATACCACCGGAATCACTATACACTGTACTACTATACCACCGGAATCACTATACACTGTACTACTATACCACCGGAATCACTATACACTGTACTACTATACCACCGGAATCACTATACACTGTACTACTATACCACCGGAATCACTATACACTGTACTACTATACCACCGGAATCACTATACACTGTACTACTATACCACCGGAATCACTATACACTGTACTACTATACCACCGGAATCACTATACACTGTACTACTATACCACCGGAATCACTATACACTGTACTACTATACCATCGGAATCACTATACACTGTACTACTATACCACCGGAATCATTATACACTGTACTACTATACCACCGGAATCATTATACACTGTACTACTATACCACCGGAATCACTATACATTGTACTACTATACCACCGGAATCACTATACACTGTACTACTATACCACCGGAATCATTATACACTGTACTACTATACCACCGGAATCACTATACACTGTACTACTATACCACCGGAATCATTATACACTGTACTACTATACCACCGGAATCACTATACACTGTACTACTATACCACCGGAATCACTATACACTGTACTACTATACCACCGGAATCACTATACACTGTACTACTATACCACCGGAATCACTATACACTGTACTACTATACCACCGGAATCATTATACACTGTACTACTATACCACCGGAATCATTATACACTGTACTACTATACCACCGGAATCACTATACACTGTACTACTATACCACCGGAATCATTATACACTGTACTACTATACCACCGGAATCACTATACACTGTACTACTATACCACCGGAATCACTATACACTGTACTACTATACCACCGGAATCACTATACACTGTACTACTATACCACCGGAATCATTATACACTGTACTACTATACCACCGGAATCATTATACATTGTACTACTATACCACCGGAATCACTATACATTGTACTACTATACCACCGGAATCACTATACACTGTACTACTATACCACCGGAATCACTATACACTGTACTACTATACTACCGGAATCACTATACACTGTACTACTATACCACCGGAATCACTATACACTGTACTACTATACCACCGGAATCATTATACACTGTACTACTATACCACCGGAATCACTATACACTGTACTACTATACCACCGGAATCACTATACACTGTACTACTATACCACCGGAATCACTATACACTGTACTACTATACCACCGGAATCATTATACACTGTACTACTATACCACCGGAATCACTATACACTGTACTACTATACCACCGGAATCACTATACACTGTACTACTATACCACCGGAATCATTATACACTGTACTACTATACCACCGGAATCACTATACACTGTACTACTATACCACCGGAATCATTATACACTGTACTACTATACCACCGGAATCATTATACACTGTACTACTATACCACCGGAATCATTATACATTGTACTACTATACCACCGGAATCACTATACACTGTACTACTATACCACCGGAATCATTATACACTGTACTACTATACCACCGGAATCATTATACACTGTACTACTATACCACCGGAATCACTATACACTGTACTACTATACCACCGGAATCATTATACATTGTACTACTATACCACCGGAATCATTATACACTGTACTACTATACCACCGGAATCACTATACATTGTACTACTATACCACCGGAATCATTATACACTGTACTACTATACCACCGGAATCATTATACACTGTACTACTATACCACCGGAATCACTATACACTGTACTACTATACCACCGGAATCATTATACACTGTACTACTATACCACCGGAATCATTATACACTGTACTACTATACCACCGGAATCACTATACACTGTACTACTATACCACCGGAATCACTATACATTGTACTACTATACCACCGGAATCATTATACACTGTACTACTATACCACCGGAATCACTATACATTGTACTACTATACCACCGGAATCATTATACACTGTACTACTATACCACCGGAATCATTATACACTGTACTACTATACCACCGGAATCACTATACACTGTACTACTATACCACCGGAATCATTATACACTGTACTACTATACCACCGGAATCACTATACATTGTACTACTATACCACCGGAATCATTATACACTGTACTACTATACCACCGGAATCATTATACACTGTACTACTATACCACCGGAATCACTATACACTGTACTACTATACCACCGGAATCACTATACACTGTACTACTATACCACCGGAATCACTATACACTGTACTACTATACCACCGGAATCATTATACACTGTACTACTATACCACCGGAATCACTATACATTGTACTACTATACCACCGGAATCACTATACACTGTACTACTATACCACCGGAATCACTATACACTGTACTACTATACCACCGGAATCACTATACACTGTACTACTATACCACCGGAATCACTATACACTGTACTACTATACCACCGGAATCACTATACACTGTACTACTATACCACCGGAATCACTATACATTGTACTACTATACCACCGGAATCACTATACACTGTACTACTATACCACCGGAATCACTATACACTGTACTACTATACCACCGGAATCATTATACATTGTACCGGATTGTTATTACTTGTATCGCTGGATAAATGACATCTTCAGAATGTCGGCATCTAACGCACACAGGGGGGAGATTTACTAAAACTGGGGAGTGGAAAGTCTGGTGCAGCTCTGCATGGGAATCAATCAGCTTCCAGGTTTTAGTGTCAAAGCTTTACTGATCAAGCTGAAGGTAGAAGCTGATTGGTTCCCATGCAGAGCTGCACCAGACTTTCCACTCCCCAGTTTTAGTATCTCCCCCCCCCCCCCCCCCGTGTGCATTAGATGCCGACATTCTGAAGATGTCATTTATCTAGATATATATAAAAAACGCACAAAAGGGGGAGATTTAGTGGAAAATCTGGTGCAGCTCTGCATGGGAGCCAATCAGCTTCCATCTCCAGCTGACCATTATTTAGTCATTTTATCAGACTTTTGGCTTTGGGGGGTGCAGATTAGGAGGAAATACAAACCCACAAAAGACATGAAATAATCTGAAAAGGGCAGAAAATCAGGAGACTTACAGCTGCTGGGACTGAGGAAGTCGGCCGGTCCTGCGTGCACGCCGCCGCACGCCTGCGATAAACACGACACTTCCTTCTGCTAAAACAAAAGAAGGAATGAGAATCAAAAATGTGGAAGAAAGAAATCAGCAAAGGAAAAAAATAAATAAAAAAAGTGTTGAATGAAGAGTTCCCAAAGCGGGTGAAGGGAATCCGGAGAGGTCAGGGAAGGTCAGCCTTACGTCTCCATCTACATATCACAAGACGCAGATACTTTCTCACAATACGCAGATACTTTCTCCTACAATCACATTTCTAATGCAACACAAGATCCGTTTCACAGAAATATTCTATGTTTAGTTCCTTTCCAGGATTTCCCGTCTCCAATCGGTCTCATGGATTATAATGTAACGATCGTTTACCACAATGTACAAGGTGTGCCGGAAGCAACAACGGTCCCCAAATACATTGCACTGTCATACGGGGCAACACATGAACAGAAAAGAGAGGGTGCACAAAGTATTTACACGACTTCTCCGATCCCTGAAACCAGGGTGGATATAAATCAATCATTTAAATAAAAATAAAATAAAACAATATTTTGGATTTTTATCAAATTTATTTGAATAAAATGCTTTTGGAGTAAAAAAAAAAAATAATCTATCTAAAAGATAGTTTTCTAATTAAGATACATTAATAATCGAGTTTATTCAGTATGAAATGGAGCTCAGTTATGTAGCATGAGGCTGTATATTCTGCAATAATTACATTTTTGGTAAACTCATTCAATGAATCCAAGCTCTGCAAATCTGAGATAACGTGCACTTCATTGATGTCACAGTAATCATGAGATAAAACAAAGTTCAGGAATATTCCCTCTATGTACACTACAAACTGTATGACTGAATGGGTTCTGATATCGCTGTTTTACTAACCTGACAACTTATTATTCTAAATAGGAAACCTTCATCTTGTTTGTAAATAATAATTTTAACTACCAGCAAGAATAAGTCCTAACATATAAAGGGCACCTGTCATTTCAGATCCATCATGGCAGCACCTGTTAGCGGGCGTCCAATCACCTGCTGCTGCCGCCACGTCCCTCACCTTGTTGTGTCCCCGCCGCATCACCAGCCATCCCATTAAAGTGAATGGGACTCTCGGTGAGTCCCCAGCAGGACAGAGGAGGAGCCAACCGCGGGGGGGGGACAGAGGAGGAGCCAACTGCGGGGGGACAGAGGAGGAGCCAACCGCGGGGGGGACAGAGGAGGAGCCAACCGCGGGGGGGACAGAGGAGGAGCCAACCGCGGGGGGGACAGAGGAGGAGCGACAGAGATGACAGTTGCTCTTTAGTCGCTTGAAGATCAGCCACCGTCATTATACTGCAGCAGGTCGGCACGTTCCCGCAAGCCGTCATAGCTGTACGTCGGCCCTTTAGGCAGGGATAGCAGGCACCCGCTGCACTGCGGGGGGAACCGATGCGCGTGGCTGGCGTTTGCGAGAGCCAGACTAGGGACGGGTGTAAACACACAAATCCCAGTTCTGAGAGGGGAGACAGATCGGGAGTTCCTACTAGCTGGGAACAACAATCTCTCTACTCCTCTGCTCACTCCCATCCCCCCCAGGTAAAAACACAAATGAGGGAACACATTTAACCCCTTCCCTGCCAGTGACATTTATACAGTAATCAGTGCAATTTTTATAGCTCTAATCGCTGTATAAATGTGAATGGTCCCAAAAAAGTGTCAAAAGTGTCCGATCTGTCCGCCACAATTCCGATAAAAAAATAAAATAAAAAAATCGCTGATTGCCGCCAGTACTAGCAAAAAATAAAAATGCCATAAATCTATCCCATATTTTGTAGATGTGATAACTTTTGCGCAAACCAATCACTATACACTTATTGGGATTTTTATTACCAGAAATATGTAGAAGAATACGCATCGGACTAAACTGAGGAACCTCTGGGGGGGGATATTTATTTTCGCAAAAAGTAAAAAAAAAATTTTTTTTTTTCTAAATTGTCGCTCTATATTTTTGTTTATAGCGCAAAAAATAAACACCTCAGAGGTGATCAAATACCACCAAAAGAAAGCACTATTTGTGGGTATAAAATACACAAATTTCGTTTGGGTATAACGCCGCACGACCGCGCAATTGTCCGTTAAAGAGATGCAGTGCCGAATCACAAAAAAAGGCCTGGTCAGGAAAGGGGGTAAATTCTTCCGGGGCTGAAGTGGTTAAAAATGATTTAAATTGAGTTGATTTAAATCAAATCCTGAAACCGATACATTTGCGGTGCAATTTGAGCCCAAATAAAATGAATGGTCTCAAATTGCACTGCAAAGAATCGCATGCGTTTTGTAGAGGAATGCGGTGCGATTTCTGTGTGAATTTGATGTGGTTTCCCAGCCTTGTCATAGGGACTTCAGGCCAGGAGCACACAGGAACGGTGCAGGGAATGCATGCGAATCGGACATCACATCGCATTCCAGTTCAAATCAGATTGCGATTCTTTACAGTGAAATTTGAGCCGATTGGATTTTGTATGGGAGCAAATTACATTGCAAAGGTATCGGTTCTCAGCACTGCGAGTGATCGACTGAAAGTCTTGTAAAAAAAACAAACACCTATTGGTGCCACCGTAATGGAAAGAGCGTCACAGATTAGAGCAGTAACTGGTTTCCATGAGCGTCTAGCGTGCTGCGATTCTGCATTGTAGGTGCGATGCTGTGATCTCTGGAAAACGATTGGCCTGTAGCAGTGCGCTGTGTCTGGTCTCATATCATAGAATATCAGATGTAAATACCCCTCTATATGCCAGACCTGGGAGTACGAAGGGGAGCCGCTGCAATCTAAACGGTTATATATAAACGCACAACGATCAGCGCTGCACTGGGGTGCAAATCTGGACCTTCCTTTCTACAGTTACAGCACAAAACTACACCCAATACTAAGGAAATACTTCCAGAATAGACGGGAATCCTTCTGTCACACGCTGGGAGGCACACGGGACTAAAATTCTATGTAAATCACAGAAAAAGAGAAGAGGAGGATCGGGGGAGGGGGGGAGGGGCTTCTCTGTGCAGAACCATTACACAGAGCCGGGAAGTACGACATGATTGTTCGTTTTTCTAGATTGCTTTTAATATAACTTTAAAATCAACACATTCTTTTTGTTGATAGAATGGGAATGTCCTGAGACCCCTGTCAGGTGTTTATTGCTGTCTCTGCTGGGAGATTAATCTGCAATATCTGATCAGGAAATCCAAAAAGGTTTCAGTTGTCTCTGAACAGGAGGAGATCTTCCAGTAAAGACACCGGTCCCGGGGGGACTAATCTTTAAAGTGGATGTAAATCTGAATATATATATTTTAATTAAGGCTTGCACCTTGTACAGTATAGGATGTCGTGTCATCTGTGCCCAGCATTGCCACGAACAGGTAATCCAGCTCTGAGCAATCCTCTTATCCATCTTCAGTGAGATAAAAACTGACACAGAGAAATAGGAGTCAGCTCCTCCCCCTTGTTGTGAGTGGCGGGTGATTTCCTTATCTCGTGATATGAGCCTGAGAGAGACATCCTGTGTATTTCACATCCCCTCCTCTTTTCTTCTCCAGCTCTTCCAGGATTGGCTGCTCCACACCTCAGCAGGATTGGACATGCTGAAGTCATGTGGTGACTTTCCTGGGTTTTGACTGGATGTTGGTAATCATAGGAGAAGTTCAGTGTAAGGAATACACAGGAGAAAATGCATGCTGACAAGGGGAGTGTAAAGGTGGGCGGGGAGTCTACGGACATCACGACTCCACCCACCGAGCTCCAGACAACAGACCCGCCCACAGAATCTGCAGTTTTTCAGGTCTCATAACAGACAGAGGGGAGACATGTGACAGATAAGGATACATGGAGGAGGCATCTATATCCTTATAGATCAGCACTATGGGGGATACATTGTATATCTTATAGATCAGCACTATGGAGGATACATTGTATATCTTATAGATCAGCACTATGGGGGATACATTGTATATCTTATAGATCAGCACTATGGAGGATACATTGTATATCTTATAGATCAGCACTATGGGGGATACATTGTATATCTTATAGATCAGCACTATGGGGGATACATTGTATATCCTTATAGATCAGCACTATGGAGGATACATTGTATATCTTATAGATCAGCACTATGGGGGATACATTGTATATCTTATAGATCAGCACTATGGAGGATACATTGTATATCTTATAGATCAGCACTATGGGGGATACATTGTATATCTTATAGATCAGCACTATGGAGGATACATTGTATATCCTTATAGATCAGCACTATGGGGGATACATTGTATATCTTATAGATCAGCACTATGGAGGATACATTGTATATCCTTATAGATCAGCACTATGGGGGATACATTGTATATCTTATAGATCAGCACTATGGGGGATACATTGTATATCTTATAGATCAGCACTATGGGGGATACATTGTATATCTTATAGATCAGCACTATGGAGGATACATTGTATATCTTATAGATCAGCACTATGGGGGATACATTGTATATCTTATAGATCAGCACTATGGGGGATACATTGTATATCTTATAGATCAGCACTATGGGGGGATACATTGTATATCTTATAGATCAGCACTATGGGGGATACATTGTATATCCTTATAGATCAGCACTATGGAGGATACATTGTATATCTTATAGATCAGCACTATGGGGGATACATTGTATATCTTATAGATCAGCACTATGGGGGATACATTGTATATCTTATAGATCAGCACTATGGAGGATACATTGTATATCTTATAGATCAGCACTATGGAGGATACATTGTATATCTTATAGATCAGCACTATGGAGGATACATTGTATATCCTTATAGATCAGCACTATGGGGGATACATTGTATATCTTATAGATCAGCACTATGGGGGATACATTGTATATCTTATAGATCAGCACTATGGAGGATACATTGTATATCTTATAGATCAGCACTATGGGGGATACATTGTATATCTTATAGATCAGCACTATGGAGGATACATTGTATATCTTATAGATCAGCACTATGGGGGATACATTGTATATCCTTATAGATCAGCACTATGGGGGATACATTGTATATCTTATAGATCAGCACTATGGGGGATACATTGTATATCTTATAGATCAGCACTATGGGGGATACATTGTATATCCTTATAGATCAGCACTATGGAGGATACATTGTATATCTTATAGATCAGCACTATGGGGGATACATTGTATATCCTTATAGATCATCACTATGGGGGATACATTGTATATCTTATAGATCAGCACTATGGAGGATACATTGTATATCCTTATAGATCAGCACTATGGAGGATACATTGTATATCTTATAGATCAGCACTATGGGGGATACATTGTATATCCTTATAGATCAGCACTATGGGGGATACATTGTATATCCTTATAGATCAGCACTATGGGGGATACATTGTATATCTTATAGATCAGCACTATGGGGGATACATTGTATATCTTATAGATCAGCACTATGGAGGATACATTGTATATCTTATAGATCAGCACTATGGGGGATACATTGTATATCTTATAGATCAGCACTATGGAGGATACATTGTATATCCTTATAGATCAGCACTATGGGGGATACATTGTATATCTTATAGATCAGCACTATGGGGGATACATTGTATATCTTATAGATCAGCACTATGGAAGATACATTGTATATCTTATAGATCAGCACTATGGGGGATACATTGTATATCTTATAGATCAGCACTATGGAGGATACATTGTATATCTTATAGATCAGCACTATGGGGGATACATTGTATATCTTATAGATCAGCACTATGGGGGATACATTGTATATCTTATAGATCAGCACTATGGGGGATACATTGTATATCTTATAGATCAGCACTATGGGGGATACATTGTATATCTTATAGATCAGCACTATGGAGGATACATTGTATATCCTTATAGATCAGCACTATGGGGGATACATTGTATATCTTATAGATCAGCACTATGGAGGATACATTGTATATCCTTATAGATCAGCACTATGGAGGATACATTGTATATCTTATAGATCAGCACTATGGGGGATACATTGTATATCTTATAGATCAGCACTATGGGGGATACATTGTATATCTTATAGATCAGCACTATGGGGGATACATTGTATATCTTATAGATCAGCACTATGGGGGATACATTGTATATCTTATAGATCAGCACTATGGGGGATACATTGTATATCTTATAGATCAGCACTATGGGGGATACATTGTATATCTTATAGATCAGCACTATGGGGGATACATTGTATATCTTATAGATCAGCACTATGGGGGATACATTGTATATCTTATAGATCAGCACTATGGAGGATACATTGTATATCTTATAGATCAGCACTATGGAGGATACATTGTATATCCTTATAGATCAGCACTATGGGGGATACATTGTATATCTTATAGATCAGCACTATGGGGGATACATTGTATATCTTATAGATCAGCACTATGGAGGATACATTGTATATCCTTATAGATCAGCACTATGGGGGATACATTGTATATCTTATAGATCAGCACTATGGGGGATACATTGTATATCTTATAGATCAGCACTATGGAGGATACATTGTATATCCTTATAGATCAGCACTATGGGGGATACATTGTATATCTTATAGATCAGCACTATGGGGGATACATTGTATATCCTTATAGATCAGCACTATGGGGGATACATTGTATATCTTATAGATCAGCACTATGGGGGATACATTGTATATCTTATAGATCAGCACTATGGAGGATACATTGTATATCTTATAGATCAGCACTATGGAGGATACATTGTATATCCTTATAGATCAGCACTATGGGGGATACATTGTATATCTTATAGATCAGCACTATGGAAGATACATTGTATATCTTATAGATCAGCACTATGGAGGATACATTGTATATCTTATAGATCAGCACTATGGGGGATACATTGTATATCTTATAGATCAGCACTATGGGGGATACATTGTATATCTTATAGATCAGCACTATGGGGGATACATTGTATATCTTATAGATCAGCACTATGGAGGATACATTGTATATCTTATAGATCAGCACTATGGAGGATACATTGTATATCCTTATAGATCAGCACTATGGAGGATACATTGTATATCTTATAGATCAGCACTATGGGGGATACATTGTATATCTTATAGATCAGCACTATGGGGGATACATTGTATATCTAATAGATCAGCACTATGGGGGATACATTGTATATCCTTATAGATCAGCACTATGGGGGATACATTGTATATCTTATAGATCAGCACTATGGGGGATACATTGTATATCTTATAGATCAGCACTATGGGGGATACATTGTATATCTTATAGATCAGCACTATGGGGGATACATTGTATATCTTATAGATCAGCACTATGGAGGATACATTGTATATCCTTATAGATCAGCACTATGGGGGATACATTGTATATCTTATAGATCAGCACTATGGGGGATACATTGTATATCTTATAGATCAGCACTATGGAGGATACATTGTATATCTTATAGATCAGCACTATGGGGGATACATTGTATATCTTATAGATCAGCACTATGGGGGATACATTGTATATCTTATAGATCAGCACTATGGGGGATACATTGTATATCTTATAGATCAGCACTATGGAGGATACATTGTATATCTTATAGATCAGCACTATGGGGGATACATTGTATATCTTATAGATCAGCACTATGGGGGATACATTGTATATCTAATAGATCAGCACTATGGGGGATACATTGTATATCCTTATAGATCAGCACTATGGGGGATACATTGTATATCTTATAGATCAGCACTATGGGGGATACATTGTATATCTTATAGATCAGCACTATGGGGGATACATTGTATATCTTATAGATCAGCACTATGGGGGATACATTGTATATCTTATAGATCAGCACTATGGAGGATACATTGTATATCTTATAGATCAGCACTATGGGGGATACATTGTATATCCTTATAGATCAGCACTATGGGGGATACATTGTATATCCTTATAGATCAGCACTATGGGGGATACATTGTATATCTTATAGATCAGCACTATGGGGGATACATTGTATATCCTTATAGATCAGCACTATGGGGGATACATTGTATATCTTATAGATCAGCACTATGGGGGATACATTGTATATCTTATAGATCAGCACTATGGGGGATACATTGTATATCTTATAGATCAGCACTATGGAGGATACATTGTATATCCTTATAGATCAGCACTATGGGGGATACATTGTATATCTTATAGATCAGCACTATGGAGGATACATTGTATATCTTATAGATCAGCACTATGGGGGATACATTGTATATCTTATAGATCAGCACTATGGGGGATACATTGTATATCCTTATAGATCAGCACTATGGAGGATACATTGTATATCTTATAGATCAGCACTATGGGGGATACATTGTATATCCTTATAGATCAGCACTATGGGGGATACATTGTATATCTTATAGATCAGCACTATGGAGGATACATTGTATATCTTATAGATCAACACTATGGAGGATACATTGTATATCTTATAGATCAACACTATGGAGGATACATTGTATATCTTATAGATCAGCACTATGGAGGATACATTGTATATCTTATAGATCAGCACTATGGAGGATACATTGTATATCTTATAGATCAGCACTATGGAGGATACATTGTATATCTTATAGATCAGCACTATGGAGGATACATTGTATATCTTATAGATCAGCACTATGGAGGATACATTGTATATCTTATAGATCAGCACTATGGAGGATACATTGTATATCTTATAGATCAGCACTATGGAGGATACATTGTATATCTTATAGATCAGCACTATGGAGGATACATTGTATATCTTATAGATCAGCACTATGGCAGGAGATTAGAAAGGGTGAGATGAGGCTTTACATCCACTTTAAGAGGGAATAACCCCTCCCCCCCCCCCATCCCAAAGAGATTTATTTTCATTCTAGTTGTTACTACAGAATGTAGAGAGAAATCTCTCCAACAAAATGATTTGTCAGGAGTTATAACTAATAATGTTCTACAACTAAAGGAAAAAAGATCGTCATCAGCCGTACTAGAAGTGTGTAAAGGGCAACTCCACAGCCCCGCTCTGCCAACCAACATGTGCAAGTTTCCCCTTCAGGGACATACACGTGTGTGCCTGACATGTATGTATCTTCACAACACTGCTCTGCCCTTCCGGGACATACACGTGTGTGCCTGACATGTATGTATCTTCACAACACTGCTCTGCCCTTCAGGGACATACACGTGTGTGCCTGACATGTATGTATCTTCACAACACTGCTCTGCCCTTCCGGGACATACACGTGTGTGCCTGACATGTATGTATCTTCACAACACTGCTCTGCCCTTCAGGGACATACACGTGTGTGCCTGACATGTATGTATCTTCACAACACTGCTCTGCCCTTCAGGGACATACACGTGTGTGCCTGACATGTATGTATCTTCACAACACTGCTCTGCCCTTCCGGGACATACACGTGTGTGCCTGACATGTATGTATCTTCACAACACTGCTCTGCCCTTCAGGGACATACACGTGTGTGCCTGACATGTATGTATCTTCACAACACTGCTCTGCCCTTCCGGGACATACACGTGTGTGCCTGACATGTATGTATCTTCACAACACTGCTCTGCCCTTCAGGGACATACACGTGTGTGCCTGACATGTATGTATCTTCACAACACTGCTCTGCCCTTCCGGGACATACACGTGTGTGCCTGACATGTATGTATCTTCACAACACTGCTCTGCCCTTCCGGGACATACACGTGTGTGCCTGACATGTATGTATCTTCACAACACTGCTCTGCCCTTCAGGGACATACACGTGTGTGCCTGACATGTATGTATCTTCACAACACTGCTCTGCCCTTCCGGGACATACACGTGTGTGCCTGACATGTATGTATCTTCACAACACTGCTCTGCCCTTCAGGGACATACACGTGTGTGCCTGACATGTATGTATCTTCACAACACTGCTCTGCCCTTCAGGGACATACACGTGTGTGCCTGACATGTATGTATCTTCACAACACTGCTCTGCCCTTCCGGGACATACACGTGTGTGCCTGACATGTATGTATCTTCACAACACTGCTCTGCCCTTCAGGGACATACACGCGTGTGCCTATAATGTATGCATCATCCCTCACATGTATGTATCCGCATCCGGTGTGCAATCCCTTCCTACGGGCAGCAGCCGGGGCTCCGGGACACCACAACATATACGGGTGTATTTTATGCTGCACATCCATACACCTACAAAATACACGCGTGTCTATGGGCCCTTTTATGGAAAGATTTCTGCAGTCATCTTCCAGACACAATGTCACATTGTTGCCTGGACATAAATGGAAAAAGTTAGACAGAAAGAGACAAACAAACACCAAATTACCTACAGCATTCGGGTAGACAAGATTAGGAAATATGGTCCCGTGTGTGGCCAAGTCTCGGAGGAACAATCCGCCCAGCTGAACCATCAGAAGAGAAGAATCTCTCCGGGGCAACGACTCCACCCTGACCGTCATCCCTGAAATGGTAATAATACAGAAATCAAGAGAAGTTCCGGAATACCAAACACTGCCACCTCTACACTGATCCCAGCTGTCCCTCTGCCACCTCTACACCGATCCCAGCTGTCCCCCGCCACCTCCACACCGATCCCAGCTGTCCCCCGCCACCTCCATACCGATCCCAGCTGTCCCCTCGCCACCTCCACACCTATCCCAGCTGCCCCCCCCCACACCTATCCCAGCTGTCCCACGCCACCTCCACACCGATCCCAGCTGTCCCCCGCCACCTCCACACCGATCCCAGCTGTCCCCCGCCACCTCCACACCGATCCCAGCTGTCCCCCGCCACCTCCACACCGATCCCAGCTGTCCCCCGCCACCTCCACACCTATCCCAGCTGCCCCCCACACCTATCCCAGCTGTCCCACGCCACCTCCACACCGATCCCAGCTGTCCCCCGCCACCTCCACACCGATCCCAGCTGTCCCCCGCCACCTCCACACCGATCCCAGCTGTCCCCCGCCACCTCCACACCGATCCCAGCTGTCCCCCGCCACCTCCACACCGATCCCAGCTGTCCCCCGCCACCTCCACACCGATCCCAGCTGTCCCCCGCCACCTCCACACCGATCCCAGCTGTCCCCCGCCACCTCCACACCGATCCCAGCTGTCCCCCGCCACCTCCACACCGATCCCAGCCCCCCCCTCGCCACCTCCACACCTATCCCAGCTGCCCCCCCCCACACCTATCCCAGCTGTCCCACGCCACCTCCACACCGATCCCAGCTGTCCCCCGCCACCTCTCCGTCTTCAGAGAGCAGTGACTGTCAGTCTCCGGCTCTCTGCTCTCCCCTCCAGTGCTCACTGGTGTGCCGGGCTGTAGAGGAGTAGAGACTGGCTCAGTCTTCCTGCGGCTCACTGATAGGTTGAGCCAGCCGCCGGTCCAGGTATCTGGGCAGATCCCGATATTAAAGCCAAGACCTTTCCAGAGTCTGCACCGGCTCTTTGATGCCAGCGGGTCACAGGAGTGCAGTACAAAGTGCCCGCCTCTGATCCATAGGAGAATTAAAGCCAAAAGAACTTTCCCCGTACTTCTCCCTTACATTACACTTTGCACAAACATTTGAAGGGTGACCCTGGTAACCAATCAGAGGTTTGCTTACATTTCAAACCTGCAATGGAAATAAAACCAATAGAATCCGCTTTGTTGGTAAAAGGTTACACTTTCTTACCCCGAGGTGATCGAAGCCAAAATATAGCAGGGACGCCGCCATGCTAACTTCACTAGAACTCTCATTTTCATACCCAATTTTATGGACATATAAAACTTCTGTACACAAAAGTCCTGCTTTTTATCACAGGCTGACAAATGCTCATAAAAAAAAATATATATATATATATATATATATTTATATTTATTTTAGTGATTTATCATTTTTTAGTTTTTTTTTATACTGTACTGTAATTGTATCTGACAATTACAGTATTAAAACAGACAGACTGCCATCTTCAGGCTGCAACACTGTCTACAGACCGAAGGCGTATCACAGAAATAAAGCCTCCAGTCTGCATGTGATGATTATGGCCAATCACTGAAGAATGAAGCTGTCAGTGACAGCCGTGTATTGTCTGCTGTCATAAGGGAAAGTGCCAGCCGTCAATAAAAACCTTCAAACACGGGACATCATACAGGAGAACATTAATGAACAAAGTGTGGGGGGGCAGGGATGAAGTATTAGGATTGATTACCTGAGAATTCCAGCTGTATGAAGGCTGCCTCCCTCAGGGGGGCGCTGCTCTTCTCCTTGTGTAGGAGAGTAATGGTGCCGCCCTCTAGCTGAAAGTTGAGTTTTACAAACACGTGATCTCTCTTGGTAAATGTGTTCAAGTTTGCGGTGTCAGAAGTGGGGTCAAAGAAGTCATCAGCGCCTGTGCCAAGAAATATGTTATTAAAGTGATTGGAAAGGCTCGTTTTTTGTTTTGTTTTTATTAACAAACATGTTCTACTTACCTCCTCTGTGCAGTTGGTTTTGCACAGAGTGGCCCTGATCCTCCTCTTCTCGGGTCCCCCTTTGCTGCTCCTGGCCCCTCCCTCCTTTAATTCCCCTTCAGGGGGCACCCAAGCCGAGTCACAGCTCCATGTATCCAATCAGAAACTAAGCCCCGACCTGGCCCCGCCCCCTCTCTCCCCTGATTGGCCGATTGACTTTGATCGACCGATGCAGGAGCCAATGGCGCCGCTGCTCTGTCTCAGCCAATCAGGAGGAGTGTACTGGATGGCTGAGAGGATTGAGGACATCGCTGGGGAGAGAAGGAATTTTAGGCAGGTCGTGGGGGTGGGGGGGAGGGGCTGCTACACACAGAAGGATTTTTATCTTAATGCATAGGATGCACCTTCTGCCTTTACAATCACTTTAGTGACATCATAACTAACATTATATATTGGGGCGCTGACCGGGGGGGGGGGGGGTATCAGAAATGATGGGTGACGAAATGACATCTATGGGGACAGCCGGCACTCCCAGCCAATGGCTCTTGGGAAAGGTCAGTCAGAAAGGTTTGAAAACCTTGTCCAGTTAATAAATTGACCCCCAACATATCCAAGATTGTCTGCCCCCCCCCCCCCCTCTCTGAATGTATCACCATGCACACATGGATGACCCAACTGGCCATGTTTATACACAGACAGGCCGCAGACCTTCACCATTGATGGGTGAGCTGCATGCACTAATTTACTTTATTTTTTATTTCCCCCCCCCCCTTTAGTTTCAACTGGTAATCCTGCAAGTAACATGTGTCCTGTCCATGGGTGGCTACGCTCACACCTCCACAGTGTCTATGGAGGGAGCCATGGTTGCCATCCTGGTACTCATGTCAGCCTCAGCCATCCAGAGGAATATAGCGGCAGCCATAAGAACGAATGAGGCTGCGGTGGGTGTGTGTACTGGATGCAACTCCCAGCCAAGACTTTTCATGCACAGGCTGTGTGCTGCTGGATAGAGCTGCACAGTGAAGATCTCCATGGCGGGGGGGGGGGGGCTAAGTATATTGTTACAAGGCTGAGGGGTCATCGTCAGCATTCCTACATTCCTACTTTACAAAGAATGTAATAAGAAATGTAAGGGTGCAATTAGAGCGGATAAGATAGAACACAAAAAGGCACATAGCAGAGGAGAGCAAAATAAAACAAACAAAAAACAAGAAATTCTTTAAGTATATAAACAGTAAGAAAGGGAGGACAGATCATATTGACCCCACAAAGAATGATGACGGGAATCTGGTTACAAAGGATGGGGAGATGGCGAAGGTATTGAATTTATGGACTTTTTTCAACCTCGCCTACTATATAACTATGTAAGGGCCATGCACAGGTGCTGCTGGATAGGAGCTGCACAGTGAAGATCTCCATGGTGGGGGGGAAGGTAAGTATTTTGCTATGACGGGGGATGGGGTGGGGTGTGTAAGGGCCATGCAGCTTTCCCTACTGGCAGGTAACATTAGATCATAAAACATCGAAATGAACCCACCGAGAATATTTTCCGGGTCCCAGGACTTCTGCTCCTGTTGCTGCTCCTGTGACAGTCTCTCTATATCTTCTCTGGCTTCCTGTGGGTTCCCATACCATCCCCCCCACCCTGGAAACCAGGACTGGAGGTACTGGAGCATGCCGCTGCTCTGGCTGCGAGTCGGAGTGGATGCCGGGGAACCGCCAGCTGACTCCGCCATCGGCTCTCTCACACTCTGTATAAAACACAATAAAAAGTCACACAATCTCAGGGGCACAGTCTAATTATTCTAATTACCTCCCCCGCCCCCTCCCTACATGGGTTGTCACCGACACGTGGGGAACATTTCATGTCAGTATCACCTTCACCAAGAAAAATGGTGACGGGTTGAGTACTGATTTTACCCGCTGTACTTGTCTCAATGCGCTCTTATAGCTCTGCGTGTGTGACAACGCTCAGGGTGGGGGGAGAATTCTCATCAGGAATCTTAAAGTGGAGGTCCACCCTAAAATTAAACTTCATCACAATAGCGTCCCTGTAATCTACATAATATTATGTCAATTAAAAAATTCTTCTTGCCTGTAAATTGTGGTTACTAGGCAGATTTGCTAATCTGCCTAGTTCCTGGACCGCGGTGGGTCTTCTGCCCTTCCTAAGCCGAGGGGCTTCCTGGGAAAGGAGTGTCTTCATTTTCCAGGAGTCTGCGCGCTTTACTCAGCCGAAAAAACGTTCTACTGCGCATGCGCGAGATCTGTTATCTGTGTTGTCATAACAACGGGGCGGGACGTTCCTCCGTCGCCGCCCGTTGTCATGACAACAAAACAAACGGCGCTACGAGCGTCGTTCTACTGTGCATGCGCGAGATCTGTTGTTATCTGTGTTGTCATAACAACGGGATGGGACGTTCCTCCGTCGCCGCCCGCTGTCATGACAACAAAACAAACTAACGCCGCTACGAGCGTCGTTCTACTGCGCATGCGCGAGTTTGAGAGGTGCATGCAGGTTACCCAGCATGCACCTCTCTGAAAAAACAGAAAGACACAAGAACTGGGCGTCACATGCCCACAGCTATGATGGAAGCGGCCACAAGATCGCCCAGAGGAAGATATCAGGTAAGTGTTTGGACTGATTTATGCACCGATGGGGATTTTTTTATATGTTTTTTGCCATATTAACTGCAATGAAGTTTATATTGCAAAAAATAAATAAAAAAAAATGTTGCTGGAACCCCCGCTTTATACAAAATGATGAGGTTTGTGGATAATAAACCCAAAAGGAGGAGATACATTCCACGAGACACAAGCCGTGTACACCAATATACAGAATAGAATGTACGACACTTTCCAGTCCTCATTTCCTTTCAGTGTTAGAAGTGTCAGTAGGATTTCCAGTTATTAGACACATCGGGGGTGTGGCAGGCCCGTGTTTCATCAGATTAGGTGACCCGTCAGATTTTTTAATGGAAGTGACGTTCTGTCGCCACCATCTTGCTACACCCCGCACTCCGCCACAGTAAGGAGGAGACAAGCGGACATCTTGCTACACTCCGCCACAGTAAGGAGGCGACAAGCGGACATCTTGCTACACCCCGCACTCTGCCACAGTAAGGAGGAGACAAGCGGACATCTTGCTACACCCCGCACTCCGCCACAGTAAGGAGGAGACAAGCGGACATCTTGCTACACCCCGCACTCCGCCACAGTAAGGAGGCGACAAGCGGACATCTTGTTACACCCCGCACTCCGCCACAGTAAGGAGGCGACAAGCGGACATCTTGCTACACCCCGCACTCCGCCACAGTAAGGAGGCGACAAGCGGACATCTTGCTACACCCCGCACTCCGCCACAGTAAGGAGGCGACAAGCGGACATCTTGCTACACCCTGCACTCTGCCACAGTAAGGAGGCGACAAGCGGACATCTTGCTACACCCCGCACTCCGCCACAGTAAGGAGGCGACAAGCGGACATCTTGCTACACCCTGCACTCTGCCACAGTAAGGAGGCGACAAGCGGACATCTTGCTACACCCCGCACTCCGCCACAGTAAGGAGGCGACAAGCGGACATCTTGCTACACCCCGCACTCTGCCACAGTAAGGAGGCGACAAGCGGACATCTTGATACACCCCGCACTCCGCCACAGTAAGGAGGCGACAAGCGGACATCTTGTTACACCCCGCACTCCGCCACAGTAAGGAGGCGACAAGCGGACATCTTGCTACACCCTGCACTCTGCCACAGTAAGGAGGCGACAAGCGGACATCTTGCTACACCCTGCACTCTGCCACAGTAAGGAGGCGACAAGCGGACATCTTGCTACACCCCGCACTCCGCCACAATAAGGAGGCGACAAGCGGACATCTTGCTACACCCCGCACTCCGCCACAGTAAGGAGGCGACAAGCGGACATCTTGCTACACCCTGCACTCTGCCACAGTAAGGAGGCGACAAGCGGACATCTTGCTACACCCCGCACTCCGCCACAGTAAGGAGGCGACAAGCGGACATCTTGCTACACCCTGCACTCTGCCACAGTAAGGAGGCGACAAGCGGACATCTTGATACACCCCGCACTCCGCCACAGTAAGGAGGCGACAAGCGGACATCTTGTTACACCCCGCACTCCGCCACAGTAAGGAGGCGACAAGCGGACATCTTGCTACACCCTGCACTCCGCCACAGTAAGGAGGCGACAAGCGGACATCTTGCTACACCCTGCACTCTGCCACAGTAAGGAGGCGACAAGCGGACATCTTGCTACACCCCGCACTCCGCCACAATAAGGAGGCGACAAGCGGACATCTTGCTACACCCTGCACTCTGCCACAGTAAGGAGGCGACAAGCGGACATCTTGCTACACCCCGCACTCCGCCACAGTAAGGAGGCGACAAGCGGACATCTTGCTACACCCTGCACTCTGCCACAGTAAGGAGGCGACAAGCGGACATCTTGCAACACCCCGCACTCCGCCACAGTAAGGAGGCGACAAGCGGACATCTTGCTACACCCCGCACTCCGCCACAGTAAGGGGGCGACAAGCGGACATCTTGCTACACCCCGCACTCCACCACAGTAAGGAGGCGACAAGCGGACCTCTTGCTACACCCACCGGAGTCTTCCATTTCACACTAAAGCCTGGTACACACGATCGGATTTCCATCGGACAAAGTGTAGGACTTTTGTCTGAGGGGCGTTGGCCATGAACTTGTATTGCATACAAACAGCAAAGAATTGTCGGCCAACAAATACGAAACTATGTGTTTTTTTCCGGCTCTTTAGCGCCACCCTTTGGGCAACTTCTGCTATTGTTGTGTTATGGTGAGCATTGCTTCTGAGCATGCGCGTTTGCACTTTGGATTTTTTTTCCCCTGACGGATTTGTGTACACACGATCGGAAAATCCGACAGCACACATTTGTTGTTGGAAAATTTTAAAGCATGCTATCCCACATTTGTTGTCGGAAATTCCGACAACAATTGTCCGATGGAGCGTAGAAACGGTCGGATTATCCGACAACATCCTGCCATCACACAATTCCCATCGGATAATCCAATCGTGTGCACGAGGCTTTATTTTTACCAGTAAATTCAGCTTATAAAGTGAAACACAGAATTGAAAAAATCCGTCTGATTGTTTTGATGTTGAATTTGAAAAGCAGCGGTGAGCCTGCTAATCTCACAGGTTTGCGGATCTGACAGAACACCTCTGCTTTGAAAAATCATCATCAAAACAGTCTGACAGATTTCACTTTATAAGAGGACTTTACTGGTAAAAAGAAGTGTGAAATGTACGACTCCGGTGGGTGTACCAAGATGTCTGTTTGGCGACTTCTCACTGTGGCAGAGTGCGGGGTGTGCCAAGATGGCGGCGATGGAACATCACTTCCGTTACAAAATCCGACGAGTCGCCTAATCTGACGGAACACTGGCCTTTCCCTGTTACTTGCAGTGGCTACAACTGCATTGCCCCCCCCCTGGCTGCTATGTCATTGGTGGGCCCCCAATAACTGCAGTTGGGCAGGTGAAGGCATCCAATACACCTGGAAGTGTCAGATGGTGGAGGGAATACGGCCACTTTGGAGGAAGTCCTGTAAGCGTTCTACTTTAGAAAAACACAGCAATGTGAAAGTTCTATATAAGAGTCTCTATAAAAGACAATTTCCATATCTGAGGAATCAGAAAAAAAAATGATTTCTGTTTTTTTACTCGCTGCAAAATCCTTTTCTTGGAGTCCATTGAGGGACACCAGAATTCTTTAACATTCGGGTTATACTGCCGTCTACAGAAGGATTGTACATCACTGTAGGCGAGCCCAGGATAACCCTTCACACCCCCAGCATGCCTTTGTTTTGTAGGAAAGCAGTACTGAGAATATGATAAACACAGAGGGGGGGGGAGGGGCTGTGTCCCTCAATGGACCCCAAGAAAAGGATTGTAAGGCTCAGGAGTACAAATATCCCAGATTTCTTCTACTTATTCATATTTCTGAACCTTTTGTTTCAGCCCTTTGTTTGTCCTCAGCCCTCCGTCTGTATCTTTCTTAGCAGAACTTTCCATCCTATAGATTCTTTCTGGTCTATGAAAGGACACGGGAAGACTTTCCCCTCTGGACAAGAGAGAAAACAAAAGCTAACAGAGCCAAGAATGAAATAACAGGAGAACAGGATTGTCCGGGGAGAGCTGAAGAAAAGGACACTAGTAAAAAACTGAGGCATGCTGGGAGTAGGAGGGGCTATCCTGGGCCGGCCTACAATTTTTTGTTGACCTGTAGGTGGCAGTATAACCCAAAAGGTAAAAGACTTCCTGTGTTCCTCGATAGACGTGAAAAGAAATCAGATTTTCTATATTAGTTCATGTAGGAAGTTCTGGAAATATAGAGGCGGAGTGCGAAGGACAAATAAAAGGGTTCAGCAAAAGACAAGGAATACAAAATGCTGCCAACGTCCCGATCAAGTGACAGATCATGTGACCCAATAGGTTCGGACCTCCGCCAGTTCCTGCTGCCTCCTGAACCGCTCATGGACTTGCTGCTGTAAAATCTTTAGTTCTTCAAACGATTGTTCCTCCTCAATGCGGTCCAACTCAGCCTGAAAAGTCAAAAATTGGAGAAGGTTAGACCAATGGACAAGCCCGGTGCCGAGGCACACAATACTGTGCCGTGTGTCAGTGTATTCACTGCAGCTGGAGGATAGACGACTAGGGGCCGGGAGGATAGACTAGGGGCCGGGAGGATAGACTAGGGGCCGGGAGGATAGACTAGGGCCCGGGAGGATAGACTAGGGCCCGGGAGGATAGACTAGGGCCCGGGAGGATAGACTAGGGCCCGGGAGGATAGACTAGGGGCCGGGAGGATAAAATAAAGGCCAGGGGGTAGAATAGAGGATGGGAGGATAGAATAGAGGCCTACTAGTGGAAGTCACACAATGGGAACAATGGGGATACATCAGTGTTATTACATTACATACTATATACTGCATGACTCCGTACAGTTCATACAGCACTGACAGCAGCGGCACTAAAAGTAGGAATTCATAAGAACTAAAATTAAAAAAAGGGCACACAAGGGGGCGCCAGACTAAGTGTAGCAGGTAAGTAACTGGATTAAAAAAAAAAAAAAAAAAAAAAAAAAAAAGCCAAATGGCAACTTACATGAAGGTAAAGTACCAAGGCATATTAAAAAGTGTGTAGCTGGTGTCTTTCAGATGGAGCTCCACCCAAAAGGGGAAGCTCCACTTGTTTGCACCCTCTCCCCCTCCACTGCCACATTTGGCACTTTTGATGGGTTTTGACAGGAATCCGCTCCCACTTCTGGGTAAGATTGTTGCCGCAATCTCCGGCCCCTCCTCCTCCCCCCGCTGCTTTCTGGGGGACACACACACACAGGTCCCAAAAGATGGGAGGACCATTCAGAAAGTGCGACTCGCGCATGCGCAGTAGGAAACAGAGTGTACAGCGGACTAAAGAGGAAGTAAAACCCATCAGGGTTTACTTCCTCTTTAAGCCCAAGTCAAAAGGTTATTCAAGTATTAAATAAAGTGAATTCTAATACAACACTGCCCCCTTTGGCAATGGTGAATAAAGGAAACTACAATTTTACCTATCAGGGTTATCCAGGAAGTGACGTGTGTTTTATGTCACTTATGATGTGAAAGGCATTTCCAAACCCACATTCTAGGGGGAGACAGACAGACAGAGAGAGACAGAATGTATCTCGAAAGGGGACAGAAAGAATTTTGAGACGGAGAGACGAGAGGAGGAAAAGGAGTAGGGAAGGATGTAGGCCTGGGGGTAAAAGATATCCTTTGGGACACTCAGCGGATATTTGTCAAAAACAACAGATTTCTTTATCTCTGGTTCAGTATTAATCTTTTATTTTTACCTTTAGGGTAATTGAAGTTGTTTGAGCATTTGCTTAAAGTGGATGTACACCCTGAACAACCACTTCTCCCTACAGGTAAGGCCTATAATAAAGCTTACCCGTAGGTACTGGAAATATCTCCTAAACCTCTACGGTCTAGGAGATATTCGGCATATACACCTGCCCCTACATAATTGGCGCATGCGCACTGAAGAAAGGGCATGATCCGTGCCCTGACCGTCGGCTCCTGCGTGCATGCGCGGGAGTGACGTCGCGTCACTCCGGCCAATAGCAGAGCCGGAGTCCACTGACCCGGAAGGAAGAGGGGTTGACGATAGACGCGATTAGAGAGAGAGAGAGAGGGGACAGCGCTGACATCGCGGACTTCTTCTGCAGGTAAGTGGCACATAATTCATTATGCTTTTACTTTGCAGGGAACAAAAGAGGAACAAAACCCATCAGGATTTACTTCCTCTTTAACTCAACTAATCAATGTTGGTAGTTCAGTTTTGAAGTGAATTGAATTCAAACTGCAGTACAAATTTGTTTCGCTCTTAACCCAAAAGGAGATATAACAAAATATATAGAGATTATATATATATATATATATATATATATATATATATCTCTATCTCTCACAAAACTGACTTCAGAGTATTAGGACTGGATTAGTTAGAGTGAGTATGGGTTGAACCATTGATACATTCTAAATGTATTTTATTTAAAAATGAGTCTTGGTTAAAACTACCGAATTTGTATGTGGCTAACAAAATTGTCCAAATACTATAAAAGAAGTTTAAGCTTGGAAGTCTCTTTGTTTTGAGAAGGAATTACATGTGTTAAAGTCAACACCTCGTTTATTCTCATAAGTCTATAGAGCCACGGAACGCTTTTTACGAAGACTCCATTCACACAGGGGCAACACGACTTCCAGCACGACTTTCGGAGGCAACTTGGACACGACTTGAGTATGAATCACAGCGCGACACGAGGCAACTTACAAGGTAACTTCAAGTTGCCTCCAGGACAGGAGACTTTCCAGTGGCCAATCAAACAAGAATCAGCTCTGTGGGAGGGAGGGGTTTGCCTGAGAAATGTATGTTCTCTTCCTGTATTGTTGCTTCTGTTAAGACAGGGGATCCGACTTCTGAGGCGATTTCCATTGAAATCAATGGGTACAAGTCGCCTAGCAGTCGGATTGAAGTAGTACAGGAACCTTTTCTGAAGTCGCAGCGACTGCAGTAGTGTACATTGAGACGGCTCCATTCACTTACATTGATTTTCTCATGCAGTGTGACTTGAGGCGACTTCAAGTCGGATCCAAAGTCGTCCCTGTGTGAATGGGCTCTAAGTGTTGCCAAGTATAAATAAATTTACTAAGACAAAGTGTTGAATGACATGACATGTTGTAACAAGAGCTTGTGGTAAAAATTATCTGCATCACCCATATATTTGATATTTGAAGTTATATATATTTTTTTTGTATATCACCAATTATATCTGATATTATTTTACACTGAATTGTTAATATATATATGTTTAGCACATTACTGTATTCCCTATTGTCTTAGCATGGATAAATGAACTTGATTTGGTTGTATTGTGGAAAGATGTAAAAAATCTCCTAAACCACAGATTTTACATAATCCCATAAATATAATACGGTTTCGATATTTCAGTATAAACATCTGACAAATCCTTCCAGCCCCATTCAGATAGCTTTATATTTATTTTTATTCACGAAAACAACCTTCTGTAATGATACAAGATATAAAACCAACCAATACCTCGTCTTCAGCTGCCAGCGGTATTCCTTTCAGGCGAGTGTAATGCTTATCACAATAGAAGACGGCGTCCCGCGCTCGCCGGAGAAGGAAATCCAGATTCATTCGGCGTCTCTGTTCTCGAATCTTGGACAGGTTTGTGTTCAGTGCAAAGATCCACCATTCCCTACAGCTGGGAGGAGACACAACGTCAGCTATTCCCAGACACATCCGGAGATATTCTACAGCAATGGTCATCACCCCTGTCCTCAGGACCCACTAACAGGCCAGGTTTTCAAGATAACTGAAATACACCCCAGGGGAGATCATTTGCTGCTCAGTGATTGCATCTCCCCCCCCGAGGTAATACATAAAACCTGGCCTGTTAGAGGGCCCTGAGGACAGAGTGGATGACCACGGTTCTACAGAACAAAGGAGGAATCTTACTTCTGTGACACAGGGACCTTCGGTCTCCACTTTCTGTACTTCATCTGTCGCTCTTTCCTGTCAAACTCGTCAACAAACTCCACAATTTGCTGATATTGTGCCTGAATGACAAACATAAGGCATGCCTCGTTATACTGCGATTACCAACATCCCTCTGCGCTACAAAGAAACAGAAATGAATTACAGGGTGGATTAAAAGGGAGCTCCACCAAGAAAGGAGTGCTGGAGTGGGGGAGGGGAGGGTGTGAATGATATTCTATGCAGAAGTCAGAGCCGCTCTCCCCCCAATCTCCCCGAGTATTGGAGGATCCCCAGAGACTTCTACAGCTCTACCGGGGAGAGATCATAGTTCATACTGAGAGCGGCTTTCATCATCAGCACTGGGTGGGTCTATTTCTCACATGAACTCCTCCAGGAAAACCATTCTTCATGGACAAAAAATACAAAACAGCATTCATAAATTAAACGGTGTATGAGGCTTCCTAAAACGAAAGCATTAGCGCCCTTTCACACTGACAGCGCCGCCTCGTTAGCGGTAAAGTGACGCTATTTTTAACCCCCGCTAGAGTCTGAATAAAAGCGCCCGCAATGTGCTGCTGCTGAGATGGTTTGGCGGGGCTGCCCATTAATTTCACTGAGCAGGGCGCCTTAGGAGGGGTGTATGCACCCCTCCTAAAGCACCCCAAAGAAGCTGCTAGCAGGACTTTTTTCTGGATGTCCTGCCAGCACACCGCCCCGATGTGGAAGCTCTCGGGACTCTCACACTGGGACTGCAGAGGAGGAGTTTTTCAGGCGCCTTACAGATGATATTTTTAGCACTAAAGCGCCTGAAAAACGCCTCCAGTGTGAAAGGGGTCTTAATGTAAACTCAAAGCAGACTGTAGGCGCTCCCTGCAGAGATCCGCATAGGAAGCCCCCAATCCCAGGAGCTCAGCTATCCGCTTAAAGTGAAGTTCCACCTAAAAGTGGAACTTCCGCTCATTTGTCACCCCCCCCCCCCTCCGGTGCCACATTTATAAGAGCAGCGCTCAGCACAACTCTATATTGTTCTGAGATTTGTATTCTGTATGGAGCTGAAGCTATATACAGATAATACAGCGCCACCCAGCAACTCCACCTGTTATTGCAGTGAATAGTTCTGGCCAGCTTGGCCCCCAACAAACCAATTAAAGGGACATTACACGTGGAGGAGTTTCTTCTCTCTGTTCTCCGTCTGCCCTCCACACTGAGCAGTACAAGTGGTGATCGGCTTCATATTGTACACCCCGGGATTCCTTGTAAGCCATTATAAAAGGATAGGAATATCGATCGCCCTACCTGAGACAAAGTGAGCGGTATGGTCTTCAGGCGAATGTCGCACTCTATCCGCGGTTGGTGTCGCGATCTCAGAGGCTCCTTGGAGCAGTTTCTCTTTAGTAGTGCCGATGTGCATACCGGTTCCAGGATGTACTGGTGCTGGCGGCTCTCCATGCTTTTATCCATGGCCTCCTGGAGAACAAAGATACCGGGAGAAGAAATAAAGAATATTAAAGAGGGAGAGAATCCAATTACAGATAAAACTGCTTGAAGTGAATGAGGAAAGTCTAGTGTGTCAGTATTACACCTCGGATCCCATCAGCCTGATCTGGACTAGAGAGGCTTTTCTTCCCACACAAGTCCAACTGGAATGCAAAAGTGCAGAAGCAATTTAAAGCAGGTTGATGCTGCTGCGGTTCTATGTGGGCGGGCTTTGGTCTTGTTCCAATATCTTCCATATTAGACACTTAGCAGATTATTTAAAGTTCATTGATAAGTCCATTTGACCTACAGCTGACCTTCCACTGGGCTGTGGAGGGGGATGGGGGGGGACAGACTGGTTCAGGCTCTCAGCGGATTGCCGAGAGCCTGAGCCAGGGTTCCAGTCCAGGCTTCTTGGCGGATATCAACCACATGGTCAGGAACTTTTCAGAGCCTTGAGTGGCTCTGTAACATCAGCGGACTTCAGCCTGCTATCAGCTGTATTCAAAATAAAAGAGAAGAAAAACAAATTGCCTGCAGTTCTACGTTAAAGTGTTTGTTACCCCCAAGAATTAATATTCCTGATATGTGGCTGCAGTACCATGTACTTATATGAAGAAGTTTCCTGTTCTCTTTGTATTGCTTACTTTATGTGAAATACCCGGTGTTCCTGCCAGTCCCTCTGCTTTCCTATTAACTACTGACCACACTAAGCAGGAGAGCACACCATGGTCAGTTCTCTAGGTGTGCTGGGAACTCAGCCTACTCTCCTCCAATGATCAGACTTGTCCTGACCCGACCCCCCGCTGCACAGTCATTTACTGGGAAGATCAGTGTCCTGATACTTTTCCTCCCCCAGCTCTTAAGCAGCTGAAAACAGAGGGAATGTGATCACTTATAAAAAAATAAAATAAAAAAAAAGGTGTATATATATATATATTTTTTTTAATCTATACTCAAATGTTTTGTTTTTCATTTACATTTCAAACTGAAGTGTGTTGTTTTACAAGGTGATCATTTACAATCACTTTATGCATCTACCCCTGATATTGGGGGGGGGGGGCAGGAGATTTTATACCGAAGCCCCCCGGGCAGGAGATTTTATACCGTACTTTATACAGGCAGTGCTGGGATGAAAAGCACAAATCCTCAGCAGCTCCTCTGAGTACACAATCACTCACACCTCCCCTCACCTGGAGCTCCGCCGGAGGAAGATCACCCAATAAAGTGCTGCTGACATCCCAATAGATACTGAAATCTTCAACTTCTAGTTGTTTCTTCCTCATTAATTTCTCCACCTAGAAAGAAAGACTGCAGTGAGGAGGAGCGAGTGTATGAGGAGGACAATGTGCAAAACGCACTTTCACCTAAGTAGACAAAAACCCCTCACACCGGACCAGTATACATACATACATACATATACACACACACCTCAAAAAAAGTGGCACCGATTTCAACAGAACGCGGCGCCCCCTTGGAACAGAACGCGGCGCCCCCTTGGAACAGAACGCGGCGCCCCCTTGGAACAGAACGCGGCGCCCCCTTGGAACAGAACGCGGCGCCCCCTTGGAACAGAACGCGGCGCCCCCTTGGAACAGAACGCGGCGCCCCCTTGGAACAGAACGCGGCGCCCCCTGGAACAGAACGCGGCGCTGATTTTGCACTTACAGGCTCATGAGTGGCATTCTGGACAGACACATTTTTTATGCAGACTCCAGCGGCGAATGGATGGGATGGATCCGTGACGCCATCTTCAAACCTCAGGTGGACGTCCTGAATTTTCAGCTGCAGCAAAGAAGTGGAGAGAACTGTCAGTGATCATTTCATTGCACATTGTGACGGATCCGCCATACCCCAGACTGCAGAGGATCTCTCTCTAGTGTCCGGTTATGACGGCCGTGTTCAGTATCTGAGGTTTTACTCACTTCAATATTATCCACAATTCTGGTGACGATGGAGGCAGTGACGGTGTACCAGTACGACTCTCCTTTCTGCTCTTGCTCGCTCTGGGGGGGAAAATCACAGACATTTCACACACAATGCGATTCCTGATTGTTCAGAACTTCTGCAGCATCAGAACATTTCTAGAAAATATCATTTCTAGTGCAAAGTGCAACTTCAGCCAAAACAGTTTGGTGCGTTCACACTTTGCGTCAATGCCAATCAGAGATCTTCCCACTAAATAAAATGGTTCCTTACAGTCCTGATCACACGTTGGGTTTACTTCACTACAAAGGTGGTTAATTCTGCGGAGGATGGGTGTTCCCTCTGGAGGGGGGTTCATTCTGGGGAGGAGGGGGTTCCCTCTGGAGGGAGAAGGAGGAGGGGGTAGTAGGAGGGGGTTCATTCTGGGGAGGACGGGGGTTCCCTCTGGAGGGAGAAGGAGGAGGGGGTAGTAGGAGGGGGTTCATTCTGGGGAGGAGGGGGTTCCCTCTGGAGGGAGAAGGAGGAGGGGGTAGTAGGAGGGGGTTCATTCTGGGGAGGACGGGGGTTCCCTCTGGAGGGAGAAGGAGGAGGGGGTAGTAGGAGGGGGTTCATTCGGGGGTTGCCTCTGGCGGGGGGGGTGGTTAATTCTGCGGAGGATGGGTGTTCCCTCTGGAGGGGGGTTTATTCTGAGGAGGAGGGGGTTCCCTCTGGAGGGAGAAGGAGGAGGGGGTAGTAGGAGGGGGTTCATTCTGGGGAGGACGGGGATTCCCTCTGGGGGGGGGGGTTAATTCTGCGAAGGATGGGTGTTCCCTCTGGAGGGGGGTTCATTCTGGGGAGGAGAGGTTCATTCTGGGGAGGAGAGGGTTCCCTCTGGAGGGAGAAGGAGGAGGGGGTAGTAGGAGGGGGTTCATTCGGGGGTTGCCTCTGGCGGGGGGGGTGGTTAATTCTGCGGAGGATGGGTGTTCCCTCTGGAGGGGGGTTTATTCTGAGGAGGAGGGGGTTCCCTCTGGAGGGAGAAGGAGGAGGGGGTAGTAGGAGGGGGTTCATTCTGGGGAGGACGGGGATTCCCTCTGGGGGGGGGGGGGTTAATTCTGCGGAGGATGGGTGTTCCCTCTGGAGGGGGGTTCATTCTGGGGAGGAGAGGTTCATTCTGGGGAGGAGAGGGTTCCCTCTGGAGGGAGAAGGAGGAGGGGGTAGTAGGAGGGGGTTCATTCTGGGGAGGACGGGGATTCCCTCTGGGGGGGGGGTTAATTCTGCGAAGGATGGGTGTTCCCTCTGGAGGGGGGTTCATTCTGGGGAGGAGAGGTTCATTCTGGGGAGGAGGGGGTTCCCTCTGGAGGGAGAAGGCGGAGGGGGTAGTAGGAGGGGGTTCATTCTGGGGAGGACGGGGATTCCCTCTGGAGGGAGGAGGAGGGGGTAGTAGGAGGGGGTTCATTCTGGGGAGGAGGGGGGTTCCCTCTGGAGGGAGGAGGAGGGGGTAGTAGGAGGGGGTTCATTCTGGGGAGGACGGGGGTTCCCTCTGGGGGGGGGGGGGGAGGTGGTTAATTCTGCGGAGGATGTGTGTTCCCTCTGGAGGGGTGGGGGTTCATTCTGCGGAGGATGGGTGTTCCCGCTGGAGGGGGGTTCATTCTAGGGAGGATGAGGGTTCCCTCTGAAGGGGACGGGAAGGAGAGAGGTTCATTCTGGGAAGGACGGAGGAAGGGGGGGGGGAGGGGGTGGTTCATTCTCGGAAGGACGGAGGAGGGGGTTCCCCTTTGGAGGGGGGGGGGGTGGTTAAAGGGGTTGTAAAGGTTCATTTTTTATTTTCTAAATAGGTTCCTTTAAGCTCGTGCATTGTTGGTTCACTTACCTTTTCCTTTGATTTACCTTCTAAATGTTTTTTTTCTTTGTCTGAATTTCTCACTTCCTGTTTCTCCTCAGTAAACTTCACACCATCATCCGAGTGGTGTGGAGTCATCCAGAACAGCTTACTGAGGAGGAACAGGAAGTGAGAAATTCAGACAAAGAAAACAAAGAAAAAAAACATTTAGAAGGGAAATCTAAGAAAAAGATAAGTGAACCAACAATACACGAGCATAAAGGAACCTATTTAGAAAATAAAAAACAAACCTTTACAACCCCTTTAATTCTGCGGTGGATGGGTGTTCCCTCTGGAGGGGGGTTCATTCTGGGGAGGAGAGGTTCATTCTGGGGAGGAGGGGGTTCCCTCTGGGGGGGGGGTGGTTAATTCTGCGGAGGATGGGTGTTCCCTCTGGAGGGGGGAGGGGGGTTCATTCTGGGGAGGAGAGGTTCATTCTGGGGGGGTGGTTAATTCTGCGGAGGATGGGTGTTCCCTCTGGAGGGGGGTTCATTCTGGGGAGGAGAGGTTCATTCTGGGGAGGAGAGGTTCATTCTGGGGAGGAGAGGGTTCCCTCTGGGGGGGGGGGGGTTAATTCTGCGGAGGATGGGTGTTCCCTCTGGAGGGGGGAGGAGAGGTTCATTCTGGGGAGGAGGGGTTCCCTCTGGGGAGGAGGGGGTTCCCTCTGGAGGAGGAAGGAGAAGGGGGTAGTAGGAGGGGGTTCATTCTGGCGAGGACAGGGGTTCCCTCTGGAGGGGTGGGGGTTCATTCTGCGGAGGATGGGTGTTCCCTCTGGAGGGGGGTTCATTCTAGGGAGGATGGGGGTTCCCTCTGAAGGGGACGGGAAGGAGAGAGGTTCATTCTGGGAAGGACGGAGGAGGGGGTTCCCCTTTTGGAGGAGGGGGTGGTTCATCCTGCAGAGGATAGGTGTTCCTTCTGGAGGGAGGGGGGGGGTGGTGGTTCATTCTAGGGAGGATGGGGGTTCCCTCTGAAGTGGACGGGAAGGAGAGAGGTTCATTCTGGGAAGGACAGAGGAGGGGGGGGAGGAGGGGGTGGTTCATTCTGGGAAGGAGGAAGGGGTTCCCCTTTGGAGGAGGGGGTGGTTCATTCTGGGGACGAGGGGGGGGGGGGTTCCCGCTCATTGTTGGTGACAATGGTGGAGGAAATGAGGGGAAATCTGGGAATTTGTAGGTTGAATAGTCATGGAGAAGGTCGGATACCTTCCATTTTTCCTCCAAGGCTTTCAGAAGAGTTTTTTTACGAATTTTTTCCAACAACTTTTCCTTCAGATCATCAAAGTCTTCCTGTCTGTCCGGAGATCCGATTAAATGAAGTTTGGAAATGGATATCACCCATGGATCCAAGTGGGGGCGGTAAAAGGGGATCTGGATTCTTATTTTGCCGATAAAACCTACAAGAAGGCAGAATTGAAATTTACACAAAAAATAGGATTTTTATAACAGCTTACCTGTAAAATCCTTTTCTTGGAGTACATCACGGGACACAGAGCGACTTAGTCATTACTATGTGGGTTATATAGATACCTTCAGGTGCTGGCACTGGCAACTTCCAAAACCGGAAGTACCCTCCCCTATATAAGCCCCTCCCATCCGTGAGCACCTCAGTTTTGTAGCAAAGCAATAAGTGTCCCCAAAGAGGGGCGGGAGCTCTGTGTCCCGTGATGTACTCCAAGAAAAGGATTTTACAGGTAAGCTGTTATAAAAATCCTATTTTCTTTCTCGTACATCACGGGACACAGAGCGGCATAGTCATTACTAATGGGATGTCCTAAAGCAATGCCAAATGAGGGGGGGGGATACACCATATATAAGCTGAGCGCTATCAGACATGAGGATCTTTTGCGGCCTGCAACACACTGCGCCCAAAGGCGACATCCTCCTGACTTCTAACGTCCACCTGGTAGAACCTAGTAAACGTGTGTACTGAAGACCATGTTGCGGCCTTACAGATTTGAGCCAGGGAGGCCTGGTGATGCACTGCCCATGAAGTTCCAACTGCTCTTGTGGAGTGCGCTCTAACTTTGAACGGAGGCGGTCTCCTTCTCAAGCCATAGGCTTGTATTATGACCTGTCGAATCCACTTGGCTAAAGTAGATTTTGATGCTGCCTGACCCTTTCTGGGGCCTTCCGGCAGAATAAACAAAGTATCCGTTCTGCGAATCTGAGCAGTGGCTTTTAGATAAGCTTTAACTGCTCTTACTACATCCAAAGAATGTAATAACTTTTCCTCTACCGAAGTAGGTTTGGGGAAAAAAGAAGGAAGAACCACATCTTGGTTCAAATGAAACCTCGATACCACCTTAGGAAGAAAGGCTGGATGAGGACGTAATACTACTCTGTCCTTATGGATACCCAGATATGGCTCCTTACAGGACATAGCGGCTAATTCCGACACTCTTTTAGCCGAACAAATGGCTACTAGAAAAATCAATTTCCTGGTGAGAAGCACCAAGGAAATGTGCTGTAATGGTTCAAATGGTTGTTTCTGTAGAACCGACAGAACCAGGTTTAGATCCCATGGACATATGGGAATATTAACCGGAGGACTAATACGCATCACTCCTTGTATAAAGGCTTTGACTAGTGAATGCGAAGCCAAGGGCCTTTGAAAAAATATTGACAAGGCTGAAATCTGACCCTTGATAGTACTCAAGGCAAGCTTCCTATCTACAGCCCACTGTAGGAAGTCCAGAATCCTACCTATTACGTACTTACGTGGATGCCATTTCTTGGCCTCACACCAGGCGATGTACGCCTTCCAGATTCTATAGTAGATCTGCCTGGATACCGGCTTCCTGGCATTGATCATGGTAGATACCACAGGATTAGAGAGCCCTCTCCTTTTTAGAATGTGGGCTTCAATAGCCAGGCCGTCAAACCTAGGGCTGGTAAGGAAGGGTGGTATATCGGTCCTTGCGAAAGCAGGTCCGGACGACGTGGGAGAGTCCAAGGACTCCCCACAGACATTTTACGATCTCCGCGTACCACGCTCTTCGGGGCCACGCTGGAGCCACCGGAATCACTGGTTTCTTTTCTACCCTGATTCTGCGGAGTAATCGAGGTAACCATTGTGGCGGTGGGAATGCATATATCAGCTTGAACTGATCCCAAGGGAACACTAGGGCATCCGAGCCGCAAGCTAGGGGATCCCTTGTCCGAGAGACAAACCTGTCCACCTTTGCGTTGAATCTGGATGCTAGAAGAAGATCTACATCCGGTGTTCCCCACCGCTGACATATTGTCCAGAAAACCTCGGGGTGAAGGAACCCTTCCCCTGGGCATAATTGCTGGCGACTTAGAAAGTCCGCCTTCCAATTCTCCACTCCTGGAATGAATACCGCAGATATGGCTGGGACATATTTTTTCTGCCCATTTCAGGATGCAATTCACTTCCCTCTGGGCTGCACGACTCCTGGTGCCACCCTGATGATTGATATATGCCACTGCTGTGGCATTGTCTGATTGAATTCTGACAGGGGACCCTTGGAGTTTGGATGTCCATGCTACTAGGGCATACCGGGCTGCTCGTATCTCTAAGAGATTGATGGGCAGGGCCTTTTCTGCATCCGACCATCTGCCCTGGAGAGACCATTGCTCCAGTACTGCTCCCCAGCCTATAAGGCTGGCATCTGTAGTGACCACCTTCCAAGAAATCGGACTGAAGGATTTCCCTTTTTCCAGATTCTGGAGAACCAACCACCAACGGAGGCTCTTGCGAACGGAAGGGGACAAGGACATTGTAAGTCTAGGGCCTGAACTTTTTTGTTCCAGGCTGACAGTATGGCCCCTTGCAAATTCCTTGAATGGAATTGACCGTAGGGTACTGCTTCGAATGATGCCACCATTTTTCCCAGCAGCCTCATGCACAGGCGTATGGATGGCTGTCTTTTTGTACCCACTAAGTGGATCAAATCTTTCAAAGACAACACCTTTCCTTGAGGCAAGAATATTTTTCTCTGGCCTGAATCCAACCTTAGCCCCAAGTATTCCAGACTTTTGACTGGTTTTTAGGGCTGACTTGTCTCGGTTGATAATCCAACCGTGAGATTCCAGATACTTGATTGTCTTGTGAACGACCACTTCTAGTTTTTCCACTGAGTGGTCTATCAGCAACAAGTCGTCTAGATATGCCATTATCGTTACACCTTGTGTTCTTAGATTGGCCAATAATGGGGCCAGAATTTTTGTGAACACGCGTGGTGCTGTGGCCAGACCAAAGGGTAAGGCTCTGAACTGAAAATGGCGCCCTTCTACTGCAAAGTGTAGAAATTTTTGGTGGACTGGAAAGATGGGAATGTGCAAATAAGCATCTTTGATGTCGATCGAGGCTAACCATTCCTCCCCTTGTAGGGCAGTGGCCACCGATCGGATCGACTCCATCCGGAAAGTCCTGATATACAGGAATTTGTATAGCCCTTTTAGAATTAATATGGGCCTCACGTCCCCGTTTGCTTCGGGACTGTAAAGAGGTTTGAGTAAAACCCGAACCCCCATTCCAGGGGAACCTCCATAATTACTCCTTGGAGCAATAGTTGTTCTAGTGCCGACAGGAGGGATCCTCTCTTCCGGGGATCCCTTGGCACGTTTGACCTCAAAAAATGGGAAGGAGGAGTCTTTTAACTCCAATTTGTATCCCAAACATACTGCGGAGAGCACCTATCTGTTCGGATCGCGTCCCGCCAGGTCTCTGCGAACAACTGGAGTCTTCCCCCCACCCGACTGAGTGGGGGCAACCCTTCAATGAATTTAAGTTTGGGGGAGGTTTTGTACCTCTCCTGACCCAGGGTTTCTTATTACCCTGCGATTGTCCCTGATTTTTACCCCCGGGATTTGACCGAGGAGGCCGTCGGAACTGTTACACAGCCGATGCCCCAGGGACTGGAGAAGCAGGCCTCTTAAAGAGGGACCTCTAACTCTGTTTTTAACCGGCAAGAGCGTATTTTTACTGCTGGAAATTTTCTGGATATATTTGTCCAGGTTTTCCCTGAATAAGCGTTCACCATGAAATGGGAAGCTAACCAGCCATTCTTTACAGGGAGCTTCAGCAGACCAGTTTTTGAGCCATAGAAGCCTACGCATATGTACTATAGACAGCGTAAGGCGGGAGGCCTGATGGACTGAATCCTTTATGGCGTCAACCGCAAAGCCTAAGGCTCTAGGTAGATCAGCTAGGGCAAAGCCTGCTGATCTGTCAAGTCCCTCAAGACCTGTTTCAACTGATCCTTCACTGCTTAGCAGACCCCAATAGCTGCTACTGCTGGTTGTGTCACCAAGCTTGCTGTAGAAAGAAGCAGACTTTCATAAGGACTCCAATCTTTTATCTATTGGGTTCTTGAACATTTGGACATTATCCACTGGACATGTGAGTGATTTATACATACAAGAGATGGCTGTGTCCACTGTAGGGACCTTCCATTTTTTTTGATGAACTTATCCTCCATGGGATAGACCACCGGAAATCTCTTGGGGGAATAAATATTTTCTCAGGATGTTCCCAATCCTGGTAAATGAGCCCTTTCAGTAAAGGATGAAGTGGAAAAGAACAGACAGTCTGGGGGCTTCTAGCGACCCCAACGAGGATACAGTAGTGGTTGATGGTTCCGCAAGGTGCATTTTTAAATGCTGATCGGACCATGCTAGTCAGAGACTGAACCCATAATCTTTCAGCTTGAGATGCTGAGAAAAGATTCCTCCACTGTTGATTCCTCTATAACAGAATCAACCTTATCCTGATCCCCTTCAGGCAGGTCGATCCCTGTATGGGACTGTTGCTCTGCTAACAGGCACTCTGAAGGAGGAGACGGAGATCGGGCGTGCTTTCCCTGACAGGGAGGCAGCGATCAATGTTGACAATCTCTCTCTAATCCTCCCAGAGCTGAGGAAAAAACCTCCTCTGTTACATACACAGGAGCAGGTGAACTGAGGACAGCCACAGTACCAAGTACCCCTGCGGGGTCTCTACGGTCACTAACCTCTGAACTTCAGGAGAGACTGGTGCAGCAGAAGCATGCCCAAGATCCTCCGAGCCCGATGAGACCCCCTTCGCTTCCTGGAAGATTCAGTTCCGGAGCTTCTGGACGGCATGTTCCTAAGCCTAAAGCTGAGGTATTCCAGCCGTAATACACCCCTTTTACTGAGAATAGTCTAGCACAATTGCTGCTATATCACAGTTGGTGTCTACTAAAGTGCCTTTCTAGGGGATGCCTGCATCAACCGCCTCTGTGTGCCTTTTTACTGTTGCTAGCTCTGTCTGTGCACTTCAATAGCCAGCTGTGATTGTGCTTTAAAACACGCTGGACGCCCGCACATGCGCAGTAGCGCCGCGGCGCACACCGAGCGTCATCCACCCGCTCCGCCCCTTTTTCCAGATCGCCTCTATATATAGAGGCGCGTGCACGCGCACGTGCGCCTTTGGCGCCTTTTTTGAAAAAAATAAGGAGCTAGATGGGAGCCAGGGTCCCTGCCGCAGGGCCCGGGGATGGATGAGCGCAGCAACAGGGCAGAGGAGACAGCTTCCCAGCAGAGAACTTACCAATTGCCTGGATTTGATTTTGGAAGAAAAAAATCCACATTACAAGAAAAAGAACCATAGCGGCCTCTAGTGTCTAACACAGGTACCGCGGTCTTACATTTTTTTTTTTTTTTTTTTCTTGCCTACTATTGAAATTTTTACATTTTCTCAGTAGTAACAGGCATACACAGAATATTAGCGGGAATACCTTAGGTAACAGGCAGAAAGACAAATTAGGCTTGGGGGGCCCCCAATAGAACCAAGTTCCTGAGGGGCCCCCACTTACCTTTTCCTCGCCGCAGGACTCTGTTTGGTCCACAAGCCCAAACTTCACCTCTCACGGCAGGCATTGTAATTAAACCTTCAGGGACCGGGTTCCCAAGGATTCCACTCCCCTGGACCTGTATAGCACCCTGCACAGAAAACATCTTGGTCGTGGGTATGACCAGAGCTCTGGATCCCAGGGTCCAGCTCTCCTAAGAGAAGCATTACAGGCAAAACCTTGCTCTTCTCTGCAAGGCCCGGGTACCGACCGTTTAGCTATGAAGCTTTTTTGGTCGGATCCGGAATAGCTTACTGAGGCCCAAAAGAACCTGTACGCAAGCTCAGTGAAAAACACATGTTTCTTCTTGGCCAACACCTTAGACACTGGCAAAAAACTGAGGTGCTCCCGGATGGGAGGGGCTTATATAGGGGAGGGTACTTCCGGTTTTGGAAGTTGCCAGTGCCAGCACCTGAAGGTATCTATATAACCCACATAGTAATGACTATGCCGCTCTGTGTCCCGTGATGTACGAGAAAGAAAGTGAGAGTCATAAAGGGGAACCCCGATCTGCAACTTCCAATATTTGCTAAAACTTTCCTTGTGGTTCAGTCACTTGGGGTAGGAAAGGAATTTCGGCAACAAATTACATTTTTCAAATTTAAAACAACAATAATCCGCTCTGCCCTCCTAAACACTCGTCATCACCCCTACCCCGCCCCCCCTTTAAGCTTAACCCAAAATACCCAACACTAAACCCAACCTTTTACCTGATTTACCCCCAAACCAATACCGACATTTCTCTTATAAATGTAACTTGGGTGCTTGATCTGATTGGCCCCATGGTGCCCGGACTGTGTGGGCAGCCCCTGTTCTGTGTGGGCCCCATGGTGCCCGGCCTGTGTGGGCAGCCCCTGTTCTGTGTGGGCCCCATGGTGCCCGGACTGTGTGGGCGGCCCCTGTTGTGTGGGCCCCATGGTGCCCGGACTGTGTGGGCGGCCCCTGGTCTGTGGGGGCCCCTGGTGCCCGGCCTGTGTGGGCGGCCCCTGGTCTGTGTGGGCCCCATGGTGCCCGGCCTGTGTGGGCGGCCCCTGGTCTGTGTGGGCCCCATGGTGCCCGGCCTGTGTGGGCGGCCCCTGGTCTGTGTGGGCCCCATGGTGCCCGGCCTGTGTGGGCGGCCCCTGGTCTGTGTGGGCCCCATGGTGCCCGGCCTGTGTGGGCGGCCCCTGGTCTGTGTGGGCCCCATGGTGCCCGGCCTGTGTGGGCGGCCCCTGGTCTGTGTGGGCCCCATGGTGCCCGGCCTGTGTGGGCGGCCCCTGGTCTGTGTGGGCCCCATGGTGCCCGGCCTGTGTGGGCGGCCCCTGGTCTGTGTGGGCCCCATGGTGCCCGGCCTGTGTGGGCGGCCCCTGGTCTGTGTGGGCCCCATGGTGCCCGGCCTGTGTGGGCGGCCCCTGGTCTGTGTGGGCCCATGGTGCCCGGCCTGTGTGGGCGGCCCCTGGTCTGTGTGGGCCCCATGGTGCCCGGCCTGTGTGGGCGGCCCCTGGTCTGTGTGGGCCCCATGGTGCCCGGCCTGTGTGGGCGGCCCCTGGTCTGTGTGGGCCCCATGGTGCCCGGCCTGTGTGGGCGGCCCCTGGTCTGTGTGGGCTCCATAGTGCCCGGCCTGTGTGGGCGGCCCCTGGTCTGTGTGGGCTCCATAGTGCCCGGCCTGTGTGGGCGGCCCCTGTTGTGTGGGCCCCATGGTGCCCGGCCTGTGTGGGCGGCCCCTGTTGTGTGGGCCCCATGGTGCCCGGCCTGTGTGGGCGGCCCCTGTTCTGTGTGGGCCCCATGGTGCCCGGCCTGTGTGGGCGGCCCCTGTTCTGTGTGGGCCCCATGGTGCCCGGCCTGTGTGGGCGGCCCCTGGTCTGTGTGGGCCCCATGGTGCCCGGCCTGTGTGGGCGGCCCCTGGTCTGTGTGGGCCCCATGGTGCCCGGCCTGTGTGGGCGGCCCCTGGTCTGTGTGGGCCCCATGGTGCCCGGCCTGTGTGGGCGGCCCCTGGTCTGTGTGGGCCCCATGGTGCCCGGCCTGTGTGGGCGGCCCCTGGTCTGTGTGGGCCCCATGGTGCCCGGCCTGTGTGGGCGGCCCCTGGTCTGTGTGGGCCCCATGGTGCCCGGCCTGTGTGGGCGGCCCCTGGTCTGTGTGGGCCCCATGGTGCCCGGCCTGTGTGGGCGGCCCCTGGTCTGTGTGGGCCCCATGGTGCCCGGACTGTGTGGGCGGCCCCTGGTCTGTGTGGGCCCCATGGTGCCCGGACTGTGTGGGCGGCCCCTGGTCTGTGTGGGCCCCATGGTGCCCGGCCTGTGTGGGCGGCCCCTGGTCTGTGTGGGCCCCATGGTGCCCGGCCTGTGTGGGCGGCCCCTGGTCTGTGTGGGCCCCATGGTGCCCGGCCTGTGTGGGCGGCCCCTGGTCTGTGTGGGCCCCATGGTGCCCGGCCTGTGTGGGCGGCCCCTGGTCTGTGTGGGCCCCATGGTGCCCGGCCTGTGTGGGCGGCCCCTGGTCTGTGTGGGCCCCATGGTGCCCGGCCTGTGTGGGCGGCCCCTGGTCTGTGTGGGCCCCATGGTGCCCGGCCTGTGTGGGCGGCCCCTGGTCTGTGTGGGCCCCATGGTGCCCGGCCTGTGTGGGCGGCCCCTGGTCTGTGTGGGCCCCATGGTGCCCGGCCTGTGTGGGCGGCCCCTGGTCTGTGTGGGCTCCATGGTGCCCGGCCTGTGTGGGCAGCCCCTGTTCTGTGTGGGCCCCATGGTGCCCGGCCTGTGTGGGCGGCCCCTGTTCTGTGTGGGCCCCATGGTGTGCCCGGCCTGTGTGGGTGGCCCCTGGTCTGTGTGGGCCCCATGGTGTGCCCGGCCTGTGTGGGTGGCCCCTGGTCTGTGTGGGCCCCATGGTGTGCCCGGCCTGTGTGGGCCCCATGGTGCCCGGCCTGTGTGGGCGGCTCCTGGTCTGTGTAGGCTCCATAGTGCCCGGCCTGTGTGGGCAGCCCCTGGTCTGTGTGGGCCGCCTCTGGTCTGTGTGGGCCGCCTCTGGTCTGTGTGGGCCGCCTCTGGTCTGTGTGGGCCGCCTCTGGTCTGTGTGGGCCCCATGGTGCCCGGCCTGTGTGGGCGGCCCCTGTTCTGTGTGGGCCCCATGGTGCCCGGCCTGTGTGGGCGGCCCCTGGTCTGTGTGGGCCCCATGGTGCCCGGCCCTGTGTGGGCGGCCCCTGGTCTGTGTGGGCCCCATGGTGCCCGGCCTGTGTGGGCGGCCCCTGGTCTGTGTGGGCCCCATGGTGCCCGGCCTGTGTGGGCGGCCCCTGGTCTGTGTGGGCCCCATGGTGCCCGGCCTGTGTGGGCGGCCCCTGGTCTGTGTGGGCCCCATGGTGCCCGGCCTGTGTGGGCGGCCCCTGGTCTGTGTGGGCCCCATGGTGCCCGGCCTGTGTGGGCGGCCCCTGGTCTGTGTGGGCCCCATGGTGCCCGGCCTGTGTGGGCGGCCCCTGGTCTGTGTGGGCCCCATGGTGCCCGGCCTGTGTGGGCGGCCCCTGGTCTGTGTGGGCCCCATGGTGCCCGGCCTGTGTGGGCGGCCCCTGGTCTGTGTGGGCCCCATGGTGCCCGGACTGTGTGGGCGGCCCCTGGTCTGTGTGGGCCCCATGGTGCCCGGACTGTGTGGGCGGCCCCTGGTCTGTGTGGGCCCCATGGTGCCCGGACTGTGTGGGCGGCCCCTGGTCTGTGTGGGCCCCATGGTGCCCGGACTGTGTGGGCGGCCCCTGGTCTGTGTGGGCCCCATGGTGCCCGGCCTGTGTGGGCGGCCCCTGGTCTGTGTGGGCCCCATGGTGCCCGGCCTGTGTGGGCGGCCCCTGGTCTGTGTGGGCCCCATGGTGCCCGGCCTGTGTGGGCGGGGCGGCCCCTGGTCTGTGTGGGCCCCATGGTGCCCGGCCTGTGTGGGCGGCCCCTGGTCTGTGTGGGCCCCATGGTGCCCGGCCTGTGTGGGCGGCCCCTGGTCTGTGTGGGCCCCATGGTGCCCGGCCTGTGTGGGCGGCCCCTGGTCTGTGTGGGCCCCATGGTGCCCGGCCTGTGTGGGCGGCCCCTGGTCTGTGTGGGCTCCATGGTGCCCGGCCTGTGTGGGCAGCCCCTGTTCTGTGTAGGCCCCATGGTGCCCGGCCTGTGTGGGCGGCCCCTGTTCTGTGTGGGCCCCATGGTGTGCCCGGCCTGTGTGGGTGGCCCCTGGTCTGTGTGGGCCCCATGGTGTGCCCGGCCTGTGTGGGTGGCCCCTGGTCTGTGTGGGCCCCATGGTGTGCCCGGCCTGTGTGGGCCCCATGGTGCCCGGCCTGTGTGGGCGGCTCCTGGTCTGTGTAGGCTCCATGGTGCCCGGCCTGTGTGGGCAGCCCCTGGTCTGTGTGGGCCGCCTCTGGTCTGTGTGGGCCGCCTCTGGTCTGTGTGGGCCGCCTCTGGTCTGTGTGGGCCGCCTCTGGTCTGTGTGGGCCCCATGGTGCCCGGCCTGTGTGGGCGGCCCCTGGTCTGTGTGGGCCTCCTCTGGTCTGTGTGGGCCCCATGGTTCCAGGCCTGTGTGGGCCGCCCCTGGTCTGTGTGGGCCCCTGGGTGCCCAGTCTGGTCAGTTTTTTTTACTGGTCCTCATCCATTGGCTCTCTAGTTATTACTGACCTGCTTTCACTTCGAATGGCAGTTCCAGTTCTCTCAGAGCGTCCTTCTTTAGTGGGAGGTTCTCCAGTTCCACCGCACCTGAGAACACAGAGAAGAATCCTGTCACCAATCCTCCTTCGTAACCAACCAATCCTCCTCCGTCCCCAATCCTCCCTCCTCCGTCCCCAAACAATCCTCCTCCGTCCCCCGCCCTTTCTTATATACCCGAAACCGACTCTCCGACCTCTACAAATCATATAACCCGCAATACAGCAAGAGGAGAGAGACGACCAGATAGAATGTAAGAGGAGGGAGGAGGAGGGAGCTTCAGGAGTCAGAAAACATCCGTCTGATAATATTTATAAATCTCCCTTCCTCAGACACTACAGAAAGATACAATGTTTATAAATCTCCCTTCCTCAGGACACTACAGAAAGATACAATGTTTATAAATCTCCCTTCCTCAGACACTACAGAAAGATACAATGTTTATAAATTATCAGAATATTCTTGCACAGAGCAGGTAAGTCTAAGGCTCCATGTACACAGAAGCTGATAAACTGCAGTTTATTGGCGTTTTGGTGTTTTTTTTAAAAAGCCCATAAACTGCACTCTATGTCAGCCTGTGTGTTCATGTACACATAACGTTTTTTAGCTTTAATGAGCAGTGGAGTTAATGGGCTTTTTTCTGAACGCAAGAAATTCGCATTCAAGTGCCATTTTTCGGCAGAAAAAAAAAAAACCCGCAAAACGCCGAAAAAACGCTCAAAAACGCTGGCCGCGATCGTTTAGCGTTTTTTGGTCCATTGAAAAAAAAAAAAGAAAAACGCTACACTGAAAAACGCTAATAAAAGCTAGTAAAAAACGCTGATAAAATCGAGCTTTTTCTGCTGCTTTAAAAATGACCGTTTTTTAGCTTCTGTGTACATGGAGCCTCAACCTCTTTTTTCATTTTAGGAAAAAAAACAAAAACACACTGGTGACTTTATATCACTTCAGG